>VZRW01010110.1:1998914-2312255 GCA_013398125.1 Aegotheles bennettii | reverse complement strand
TTTTTTTTTTTTTTCAGCTCAACATGTTTTGCATACAAACCAGAGTGCATTCTTCCCCTCCCCAACCCCAGTATCTGGGGGCAATTCTGCACATTTTCAAGCCTTAGTTCCCTTTAAAATATTAACTAATCCCTAGCTTGTCATTTGTAGGTAACTATAATCTGTAACTTTCAGAAGTTAAAATTGAGGCAGAGAGGTTAACTTGCTGCAGATGTCAGTGATACAGCAGTAAATCATGAATTAATCATTGCAAGTATTCTTGTAGAACCACTAGTGCAAAATCCTGTTAGGCCTCTGAGGTGTGGGGCTTCCCAGCTCTCTACATTGCACCACTAATCTTTGTGTCTTTCCCTCTGTGTTTTTCCTGTGTTCCTGATGATGACTGTTCATCAAGAGTGATGTATGCTAAGCTGTTAGTTATGTTCCTGTGCTGTCAGAATATAAAAACTATTGATGTTGAAAGATGTGGGGACACCTTTTGCTCCCTCTCCTACTAACCTAGTTGCAAATTATCAGTGTTGAAAGAAGTCATGAGGAAAGAAGGGAGAATGCATGATGGAAGAGAACTTCAGATGCTAGAAACCTGATAAACTTCTAATGTCCTTTTGCTTCCTGGCAGGCTGTATGGGACCAGAAACCTGTTTTGAACTCACTATTTCTAAGTTGATGAAATGTTGCTGGCTGAGAAAAAGAATGTTGAGGCCAAAATATTTGTTATAAAATGTGCCTTATCTCTATTTTTGTTCTAGCAGGTAGTGTCCGGAAAAAGGGACCGTCTCACATAAATCCTTGGCGTTCTGTGTCCTACAGTTAAAGGTAGGATGGACAAGATGTGAAGGAGCAAAGAGAGGGAACATAAAACTACCATTGTCGAACATGATTGATCACTTCTGTTTATATCTAGAGATAAGTGGGATTACATTTAGGACTCTTCTGAGAAGCAACCAGTAAAGTCAAATCCCACTCTCGCCTAGAAAATGGACAGACTGTCTCTTGGTGACAAAGGCCCTCTGACAGGTATCAAAGCAAGTGAAGCTTGCTGTGTCACGCTTTGTGGAAAATAAAATTAGACTCATTCTGTCAATCTCCTTCTCTAACACTTTCTGTTGTGTGGTAGTTTTTGGCTTGTGTATTTTGTTTTGTTTTTTCCTGCTGCACACCCCAGAGGACGTGATTGTTATTGGATATATTTGTTTGCCATGTCAGTCGAGTGAAAAGTTTTACTCTGATGCTGTGGCTTGTGTTGAGCCCCTGGTAGTGTCGCGTTCAGCTGAGGCTTCCTTCTAAGCCTGCGGGTGTGTGAGTGCACACGTGCAGAAACTGCCTGTGGTTGCCAGGCACAGTGAAAGCTTGCTGTTATTCTTGTCTCATCTCTGTGACAGATTTATTTTCCTCTGCATGGTTACGGTGACTCTTGTTCATGTGCTGTCCTTCTAGGTGGCACTGACCTCTCCCTCTGAGGCTGGTGTAACGCAAATGCTGCCCTGCTCATCCGGTTCCAAAATAGGCTAGGAAAATCTTCTTTGATGCTCATCAGAGGCTACTGTTGGATTCCTTGGCATTGTTCCCCTGCTGAATAGCAGCTTGAATTTCTTGACCTCTTCTTCAAGGTCTGACTTTGCTGCTCCAGAGCATGCCAACCTTGTTGTCTGGGTTACAGCATCTACTGCATCCATCGGTGCCTCACCCAGTGTGTGGGTGCCTTGTGTGGGACTCTGTCCATCCTCTGCTCCCCACAGCTCCTCGGGGGGCTGTGTGACTTGCAAGGCCTCCAGGAGACTTGTAAGTTCAGTTTCTTGTGTACTGGTTCTATATATTCATGAAAGGAAGTAAATATGCCATGAAATGCTGCTGCATTCATGTACATTCTGGATTGTCTGATGTCTTCCTTCTTGTCGTTATGTCCAAAATGTTTCCAGTTTCTCCCGGGAGTGGGTCCTGCCTGGCTCCCATCATGGGGGCAGCGTGACATGCATGGGTGAAGCAAACTTGTATTTACTTGGTGAAATTCTCTGGTTGCAGGTCTTGCTGTGGCGTTTTTCCCAGGGTTATCCTGGAGTAATAGGGAGAGCCCTAGTGCTTGCTGGAAATGGAGACAAAATAAAAGTGAGGCAGTAATGATGGCTGGTTAATTGGGCTGTCTGTCAGGCTTGGTTTTGTCCCCAGTGAAGCACAAGGTAGGCTTATTTTAAGGTCTGTTTTTGAATGCTTACGTACATGATCTTAAAATGGAGCCAAAGTCCCTTCTAGACAGGGCTCCCTGGCTTCCAGTTTAAAGAACATCTGAGCTCTGGGAGTCTCTCGCAACACAAATCCAGGCTGGTGAGTGCAGTCTGATATCAAAACCCACTGCAGCTTTTCTTTCTTAAAGTCCAGTCTTTGGAGTTTGTCACAGCCATTTTTGGCCACTCTGCATGTGTGCTGGTGGTCTGGATAGCAGTACAGTCACCTGCAGAAGGGACTGTGAAGTGACCAGGTACCCAGTTTAAAGCATTAGATAAAAAACTATCTGCTTAAATAATTTAGAAGGAAAAGAGATTTGACTACTTGCATTCACTGATTCTTTGAAATAAGCCCAACTCAAGTCAATTCTGCAGTTTAAAAACAATCGTTTAACTGCATTTAGTCATTTAACACTTGCTAATGCATTCAGTGAACAAATAGTGTTACAAACAATGAGCAAATATACATGTATTGTCCCAGGAAAGCCCCTTCTCCAAGAATTTTACCTTTATTTTGCTCTTTCCAGGTTCTAGAGTTTCCAATAAGATCCATACAGTACTTTAGGTCTTGTTTAAAATGAGCTACTTGGTATTTGTCTGTCACTTTAACACAAGTTTCTCCCCAAAAGTGCTGCTTGCCCATCCTGAAATATCTAGGGCAGTGCCTGGGCCACCTGGTGCTGCAAACAGTACATAACAGCCCAGGTAATGAAATAGATTCTTGCTAAACGAAGAGGACTGAAGGAGTTAAAACTTCTCAAAAACGGACTGTAGATGGAACTGAACTGTGGCGGTGCTGAGCCTCTGAGATCTATTAGTTTTGACAACCTCAGTTATTCTGGTGCTTCTCATCATCTGTAAAGTTAACAAGGGCTGATAAGAGATGATGAGGCACCACGCGGGTTTGTATTTCAGAACTCATAAATATTTCACAATCCCATTTTTCTTACAATCAGATACATTAATTTGTCGACTGTAGATGTTGCTGAATATTCACTTGGTGCAGAGGTTTAACAAAGGCACTGCAAGGATAAACATTTTTAAATCAGCAGATAGAAGTCATGGGTTGTGCTGTGTGCTCAGCTGTTGCAGGTTTTCAAATGCATGTTCTAATTTTACTGAAATTGTTGATTTTTTTGACCTGCTTTCTTCCTTGAAAATATATTATGATTCATAGGCCACCCCCACCTCCAGCTGTATTTTTATCCTTTTTTGGTGTGACTTCGTAATTTCATACTAGCGAGTCAGATACCCAAGGGTGAATTTAATTTGAAACAAACCTTACTCTTGGCAGAACAATTTTTACGAGGGGATCAAACAATGTAACATACAATTTTCTCAGGCTGCTCGTCACCTGGAGATGCCTGCAACTGAAATTAAGTGAAGGTGCTCTTTGAAGCAAAAAATTCTATGAAATATAGTGTGGACAAACTCTCCAAAGTAGCAGTTATTCTTTTTCCTACTATAATAAGATGGAGCACACAAATATCACTTGATTAACAGCTGCAGTATTAATTTCCCTTTTTGGTTGCTTGACTCACAGCAAGAATCATGTCAATGCAGCAGAGAAGCAATTAAATTGATTTTAATCTTTGTCAGAGAAGATAACATGCCTCTTTCTCTTCTCATTTAAATAATTAAAGTTTCAGCAGGTATTATTTCTGGCTTTAAAGAAATTGGTATCTTAATGTAATAGAATCCTTGTAATTATACACTTAATGGGTCTTAATAAGTTAATCATGATTTTTCATTTAAAATGTTTTTTTAGTTATTAAACTTTTATTTGCTTTGATGGTTATGCTTTTAAGAGGTTAGAAAATATTAAAAAAATAAAGTTCTAAAAAAAGCCTCACTTTTTTTGTATTCCTGCACAGCCTTTCAAATTCCTTTTCCATGGAATACCCATATTTCAACACATGCTTTAAAAATTCTTATCCAGTGAAGCTCTCTGTTATGCCACTGTTAATTGTTTTGTTGAAAAACTTCATGTAATGAGGAAAAACAAATATTCTTTGTTGCAGTGCAAACTCCAATTCAGCTGGAGCACAGCAAATATTTCCTTGTCCCCTTTGATCCAAGCTGTTAGGCAGTATTTGGGGTCCTTCAGGTTGTTCCCATTAGGCAGAAAAATGGCTGGTGGAGTCAGGTGTGTCTTTGATATGATGCTCTGTGCTTACCCAGAGTGCATGTACAGCCTCTCTCCCCACATCTGGTAAGGAGATGCTGTCTTGCCTTGCAGTCCCAAGTTTGCCTGTTCAGACAGCACTTTATCTCAAAATCTTTCTTTTGGTGATGACTTTGACATGGCAAAATATGTTTATTTAATTTGTTTTGAATTTTTTTGTGCCTCTACTTACAGTAGGAATGCCAGCAGCCTTCTGTTACTTGTTCTGGTTTTCTGGCTGGGAGAGTCTTAACCCTTCTAGCCAAGAAAAAACTGAGCTGACAGCAGGCTGTGTTTCTCTGGTGCATGCATGGATGCTCGCCACTTGGTAATGACCCACTTCACGCAGGAAAATCCATAGTGAAAAACTGATTTGCCTTTTAAAAGGGACCGATGCCTCAATCTGTCCAGGGAGTACTGTCCCCGGGGAGTCCCAGGGCTCTGGGCCTGGAATGCAGGATTCCCCTGGCCCTTCCAGACGCCTGAGCAGTTTGTACCCACCTAGGGCAGGCAACTCACTGGGCTGGAGCCAGCTGCTGTTTTGGAGTTGCAATCTATAGTTCTTGTGGTTCTTCTTCCAGTAGTGAGGCAAGGGGAAGAACAAAAATATTGAGGATGAACTACTTTGCAAGGTTTAGTGCAAAGGACTCTAGAAATGTTAGGGAAAGTGAAGACAGTTCCATATGGAAATACTTACGTTTTAGGAATTAAAACCATATAAAAAGAAATAGTGACAGGTCATGTGAAGTTTCATTTAAAAAAAAAGCGAATTTCTTCCTGTAGAGCTAACATACTTTGTATTATATAAACAGAAATTGAAAACTCATGTGCCTACTGTATGAATTACCAGAAGTTAACAAATCATGAACTTCATCTTTTTCATATAGTGGATTTCATCATGTTCTGCGATTTCCCAGCTGATCAGTGATCTCAGTGGAAAACACTTGGTTTGTGATAAGCATCATTCAACCTTCTGAGTTTGCACTGAAATCAGCTGTGTGCTAATTTTTTTCTTTTAAGGGAATTTTAAGAGAAGTATAAATTACGATAGTGATGAGCAACACCACACATAAGCAGCAGGAAGCACACCAGCATCTGATTCATGTCCATGCTCAAGAGCAGCATTGTATTTTATTTATTACTGTATCATTATAGTACTTGGTATGATTTTTTTCTTTGTCTAGAAAAGTATGTCATGGTTGCTCTTTGCTTTGAATAGATATAAAATCTTCTCTTCTAAAATACCTTGTTAGCACTGCTGTGATTTGGAAGCTATATTGAAGTGATAGATTTATTTTTCCTTGGATTTCATTACAGGCAATACTCGACTGAATTTGGGCAGGGGTGTAGACTTAGATAGTAAAATTGCCTGAGTGATGCTTGTGTGGCTTGTGTGTATCCCTCCATCCCAAGATACTTTAGAGGTTCAAAAAAAAGCTGTAAGAAAAGCAAACAAAGGCACTGGTTTGCAGTTTCTCTGGTTCTAATATCTCTGCAAGTGAGGTTACTGCTATGTGATTGCAGGACTCAAGATTTACATTGCTTTGCTTAGGAAAGGCCTTCATGTACTTTTTGAGCTCTAGGTATGGCTGTGTATGTTCTTAGGTATGTGCACTTCAGTGATACAAATATATTTTCATAAAGCAAACATGTAAGTAAAGTCTGCCCTTCTCTTTAATCTCCAGGTTATTTAGGGAACTGGCAGGTTGTATGGGGGAACTCATGAAAGAAGAATTCCTTTTCTCTGTGCACAGAACTTCTGTGTGCAAGAGCCTGTTGCTCCATGGCTCAGGCGACACCTCTGTGTTCTGCAGAGGTGTGAAACTGCTCCTAATTGAACTTAAAATCTGTTTCATGGGGTCTAATATGACCAATTAATTTAGTCTCATCTCATTTACATCGTTGTGCCATATGGTGCGTATGCAGGCAGAGATTTAGTCCAGGCAGAAATTTTATGGAAGAGAATTGCAAATGGGGAAGAGAGGGAGAAACAGAGTGGTTAATCAACAGAGACGGGGGTTCTTGATAAATACATACTGTTTACCCTAAATAGGGAAAAGATATGTAACAGATGCTGAATTCTTTAGCACACTTGGCAGCATGACACGCTTGATATCAACAGAAGCATGAACAATGTAAGCAATGTAGCATATAGGAAGGGATACTCTTTAAGAACCAAGTTGGAAAGGATATTGCTTGTTGCCTTGCCTACCAGGTCATTACTGTGAGCGTTACAGGCAGTCTGCAGATTAAAGATAACTGTCTGAATGGACTGACATTAGTGATTATTGTCTATATTTTGCTCTTTGTTTTTCTTCTTTCAAAATATCTACTCAAAATACAATTGCAATTGTTTTCTGGTATAAGTTTTTGTAGGACAAATCTACTATGCTCTGTATTCCCAGTTGCATCCTAAGTTTTTGATCAGAAATATAGAGATATAAACTGTTATCTGAGTGAATTTGGAGACGTTATTTTAGGAACAATCTCTTTTGGTCATCCAGGGCTCTTAAATGTCAGCCAGTGGATATTTACCACTAGTAGTACAGTGTAGGGATTGTTTAACATGTTTAGGCAGCGCCTCTGAACTATGTTCTTTTTTGTGATGAATACAATTGTGAAGGCTTTCAACTTTACTAAAAGCATGTTGCAGGCTGGGGTTTTTTTATTTGTACAGTTCTTTCAGTGCCTTCTTACATGTAGGACAAATCCAAAGCCCCAAATCGGGAACTAGAATTCTTGCTTTCAGTCAAAATTTCCATAAGTCTGAAATAAAATAGTTTATGTAATGAAAATCACATGGTAGCAGACATTTCACTGATGGTTTTGTTGTATTTGAGGTACAATTAGGAACCAATTTGGCAGAAATCCTTCACCCGTCACATAAGACAGTCTTAAGATATTATAGTCAGCAAAAATCCATAGCAAATGCCTTTAACGACTTACGAAAAAATTTACAAACTTGTGTATCATATATAACAAACCCTCAAATCTTCACTGTGTGTGTTAATAATGACCTCGGTAACCATGTGTGACACACTCTCTTAGAATGCATAAGATTTTCAATCTTCTTTGTCACTTCACTTATATGAATATTTTGTCTAGGAGTCAGTGATTGAAATCAGCTGGTGTTTGTGTTCAGAATGAAGCTGTACTACACCTTACAGCTTATCTGTAGTTGAGCTGAACATCCTCTGCTGAAAGACAGATTATTTTTTTTTTCCAAATGCGAATTCGGGTGTCCTGTTGGTAGCATAGGTTAAAAACATTTCTGAATTGTAGATGCAGTAAATTCAGTCTAATAACAGAGTATCTTACCTTGCCTTCATCTACCTCCTCAACCCTTTCTCAATGAGTTTTAAGATGTAGTTTGAGAGGCTGATGGGTTTTAGAAAAAGGCATTATATATTATGGCTGCCTGATGACAGGAGAGTAAACTTGGTGAACCAGGCAATCCTTGCCCATCCTACCTTCCCAGTACACTGAGATTTGGGGTAAATCATGTCTAGCCAAGCAATGCAGCTTGCAGCAAGGTGGCCTTTTCTGAAAGGGTGACAGGGCTTAGTAGCAGCTCCACAGGTCTCCATTCCAGTGCACTGTGTGACTCAGGACATGTGCTTCTTTCCATGTCGAATATTAAAGCATGTCTCATGGGTTCCTAATGTGCGATGCCAACTAGTTAAGATTGAACATTTAGAGCTTAAAAACAACTAAAAAAAAAAAAGTTTGATATTTCAGGTATGTTTACCTTTTGTGACCTTCAGGATGCTGACAGCTTGTACAGAAGGGAAAGAAAACTGAAATTCCCGGTCTTAATCAGGCTTGTTTTTCAGTGTCTTAGGCCACTGGCAGTACCAAACACTTCAGTGGAAAATGTAGCATTAGTAGTACCAATAGCACTAGCATGGTTTACAGTACCGTTAATTTGTGTGTTCCAGATGGAGCACGGCTGCCTTACTTTTGCCCTGCTTGTGAAATGGCCCGTTCTCAATACTATGAATAGAAAGGTTTAAAGTAGCAGTGGGAGGATGTAATGTGGCAATAGGTGTGATGGAAGGCAGGCATCTGTTAAAAAAGGCAGAACTGTGGTTGCAGTGCAGAGGCCTTTAGGGCACAGTAGTTACAGTAGTGGTAAGATGTGAGCCTCTGGGGAAGTAGAGAAAACACATACTGACAGTTAGACTTGCTTTTCTCTGCTTTTATGTATTTGTGTTAAGTTTTACCAACAGTCACTGTTTTCTTTGCTTTATTTCAAGCATTTATTTTTTTGACCTGCAGTGCTTTGGCTGGGTGGTAGTCAGAGTAAAAGTGCTGGTGCTTCTTGGGAAAGGATCTATTGGTTGCATAGGAGCCTTCTTTTGTGTGCAGGGCTGCATACAATGGCTGCTTACAATCCAGCAGCTGCACACGCAGTGTGACCCACCAGTATTTGTCTTGCATGGTCTATGGTTAGAGTAACAGTTTATTCCATGGTTGGATGATACTCTTGTTCCTATGAACTTGAGTCTCTCATGTTTGGCTCCTGACATGTGACCTCATCAGCATCTGGCGAGTTCTGGTCCTGCTTTTCTTTTGAAACGCTTGCCTGTTCAGATTGGCTCCTGTTTCCTTATCCCACATATACTTGGGATCCAGCAGCCACTTTTCCTCATTTGGGGTCTCCCAAGGACGCCACAGCAGCCAGTCTTTTTGGATAGGACTATAATTGCTTTCTATCACTTTAACTCCCAGAATAGCTCTAGACTCTCCCCAGGTTTGCTGCTTGATCTGACAAAGCATGCTTGCCTCATAGCTTTGGTTACACCTCTCCTGGGAGAACAGTGCAATAAAGGATAGAAAACACCTTTACCAAATGAATTTATCATTCACTAAGCTTAAATGAGAATGGGGGACTTGCAGATTTGTGGTAATGTGATCGAAAATGCGAGCCCTGCTCTGCTTTAATCTTCTTATGAGTCCATAGTTTCATGTATTTCTTCTAGCTCTCCTGTTGTGATGATAGTGGTAAAATGGCTTCTCTTTCACAATGTGCATGTTAAACAACTCCTGTTTCATTCTTTGCTGCTTCAGTTTTGCAAGCCAATTTTCATGTAACATCTCCTGATGTATTTGTACTGTGACAGAACCATAATTGCCAGAGAATTTGATCAAAAGCTATGCTGTGAGTGACTCTCTGCTCCTCTACAGTGAAAAGTAAACTGCAACTGGTAATCAGCAAATAAAATGAAATTCTGGATTTGCCAGATATGGCCCAAATGCTATTGCCATAACTTCTGCAGACTCATTTTATATTTCGCTTTGTCCACTTTAAAATGTGTTGCAGTCTTATCATTGGGAGAGCTGTGTGATACAAAATCTTCAAAAAGATTGAAAAGACAGCTGCACAGGTGCACCTGATTGACCTCTCTCATTCCATTAATTATATTTTATGTCATGTTGTGTCATCTTTTATTCATCTATTCACTAGTTAACTTTTCCCTCCTTTTTAATTGCTCATTATAAAGAGGTCTTTCCAAACTTGTAGTACTTTTTGTTGCACCTCTGTGAACCTGTTCTATTTTTGCTTTGTGTTTTTTTCATTAAATAATTGACCATGAAAGAGTATGGTATCAAGATGAGAATTAATGATATAATAGCTCCAGTCATCCTCTCTCTTATACAACCTAATGGTTATCACTAATGTTAGCAAATGTGTCTTCAGAATTCTTGATTTCTCCAGGAAAAAGAAGTAAGAGAAAAGGAAGCAGGAGTTGGGGCATGCAGATACTAACAGAGAAATAACTTCAACAGAGATAATAATCTGTCTTACCTTGCTGTCTTTTTATCTAATTCTGACATGTTTGTCTGCTGTTTCCTGTAACTTTTTTTGTTGTATGGTTAATACAGCCCATTTCTGGGATTCAGTAGGTCACAGGTGAGAAAACATGGATTAGTCCGAGCTGTCTTCTACAGCACATCGTGGCCTGCACCCAGCACTCCCTTTATCACCAGAACTATTCCTGTTCAGTATTTGTTGAGGGGAACTCCTGTGCAAGAAGGCAGAGGTCTCATCTCTCACTGACTTCTGCTTGGTGAATTTTTGATCAACAAACTGAGTGACAAACAATTGTGACATGTAGCGAAGTGCCCAAAATAAGAGCATTTTATTTTTCTCGAGATATGACTTCAACATTTCTAATTTTGGAAGTCTAATTTAAAAATAATTCAGTGCTTTACTGTTTAGTTCTCTTGTGCTGTTGATCTGGGAGACTTCAAAGCTACAACAAAAATAAGGTAATAAAAGCAGACAATGGCTTTGGTTATGTATTGTGTATCATAAATATTTGTGTCTCTGACTGGCTTCATTTTAGCTGGCTGAGGAAATATAACTTGCTGAAGGCGGTTACCTTTGTTCAAAGCCAACTGAGACAGCACAGCACTCAGTAATTACAGCCGTACAGTTTCCAGGAGACTCCTTCTTCACCAGACCTGTCGTCTCGTGTCCCCATTTGTAACACTGTTCATTATATTCAACCTGCTGCCGTCACTCTGGAGCATTCAAAAGGTATTCTGTGGGCTATCATGCTGCAGGACGTGGATAATGAAATAGTTAGACGTGACTTGTATTATAATCTGCTCACCTAACTTTCATTTGGCTTGAAAAGTAGACTTAATAAAAGCAAGAGTGAAAGGCACTTTATGTTTTTAATAAGGAGTTTCATATGGTATTACCTGCTGTTTTTCATTGTGTGTCTCTTCTCATGGTTTCCTTTTGAGGCACCTGACAGAAGAGCAGTGAATGTCTCTTAATCTTAAAGCTTTTTGTAAAACTGCGGTGGCAATCAACACTACTGATCAGTAATTTCCAACTGCAGTAAGAGTGACTTAAAGTTTTCACATCTACATCTTAGATTATTAAATGGAAAATTACTTGTTTGCTGGTGAAGATAGTCCTCTTCAACAAAAACAAAACCAAAAAATTCTACGCATCCCAAAACAGAACACTTGTCTAATCAGTTATTAGCTAATTTGTTTTCAATATCTAATTACAAGCTTGTGAAAATCCCTCTACCTTGCAGTGTCTTGAGTTGGACTGTAAAGGAGCTAAGGGAGTTTGTGCTGCTCTGTCCTGTGGCAGGACAGAGCCACACGCCTCATGAAGCTTTAGATACTCCTAGAAATGTCATTATTTGAGACAAGATCAAACAATGAAACCTGAGACCTGGGTGTGACAAGAGCGCTGAAAAATAGCTTCCTAATGTAAACCAGAACTCCTTATTGTAGTGCTGTAACCTTTTTTTGACTAGTCATTGCTAAAGGTGATCCAGGGAAGCCCTGCATAGCTCCAGGGAAGCCCTGTCCTTGCTGCTGCAGACCTGGATCGGTATGTGCACCACAGCACAGGTGAGAGGTGGGATGCGGGTCTGAGAGCAGGATAAATGAGAAGGTGAGGTAGTGCGGCAGCCTCTGTAGGAACATCTAAATAGAAATCTGATTTCTGAAGTCAAATGACTAAGGGCCCAGTATGAGGAAGAAAAGCCCTGCACCCCAAAATGGGCAGCTGTGCTTTCAGTGGAATAGGTTCAATAAATGCAGGCATGTCTGATACGATGTCATGAAATGGGAGTTGGCTGAAAAATACCCAGCTCACTCTGTAAAAAGTGGAAGTACTGTTGATCAGAGGTGGTAAGCACTTTGAGAGGTGGGCAACTGGTTACCTTTTGATCAAGGACATTTGTGCTTTGGTGCACACCACCTCCCATCTCTGTTACCTCTTGTTCTGCATACAGAACCAGAGATACACCACCAAAAATGCTATTTTCCAACTCTGTTAAATGATGGTATTATTTTCTCTCCTTTCCACAGCTAGTAATAGTCACATTTCCTGTAAACTTCGGATGTGTATTTTACACCTTCTTCTACTTAGCATTGCTCTAAACTCTACCTGAAAGCTGAAACCGATGGAGCACCCTGCTGCTCATAATATTAGTTGTTTGAAGTACATGGTAGCATTACTAACCACTGCCTTGTTTTGACAGTTCTTGATGGATTGGTTCAAGTACTCATGTCAATTCTTTGTTATGTAAATGTCTTTTAAGCTCTGCAAGAAGTATGCAGGCAGTGGCTGGATTTCAAGACTGTTTACCTTCAGGAAAGGTATGTGTGTGTAAGACATGTATCTTCATCATGCAAGAAGATCTTGCCTTTATATGTTTATAAATGCAGGGAAGGAACTGTAGACATCTGGTGATGGCTTTAAACACAAGCTAGCCAAAAATGTTTAATAAAAATAAATGTAAGAAATATTTTAATTTAATTTCTTGCTTAAGAGGAGACGTGGAACAAGAGCCTTTGGACACAGTCTTTGGAACCACACTGGCCTCTTTTAGCTCCCACACAACCCTGTCTCCTGAAAAACCTTTTACCTGTCATCTCTTCCCCGCTCATAGCCTCCAAGATCTCCTAAACTCCTTTCAGCTGTACTCACACCTGACTACCCAATGACCTCTCATAATCCTGTTGTTCCCTCCTGCCACTCACGATGTATTCTATAGCCCCAGCAAAACCAGACTTTCCACTTCCTGCTGAAAAGCCTTGAGCTGGATTAGAGTTAGTCCTTAGGAACTTGGTGGAGTCCAGCCATGCCTCGATAGCCCTTTAATGACTTCCACTTTCTCTGACCTCTTGTTCTCAACTTTGCAATTGTCATGGTTGCAGCAGGTAAGGGTCTGTTTTCAATTCCATTAGCCGGACGGTGCTTGTGCAATGTGAAAGGGAATTCTGCCTCACTGCATTAAATGATCCATCTATTCAAAGAAGTATCTATCCTTCTTTTTAATTACAGGAAATTGAGTGAAGTATGATTTGTTATATTATGTACTGACTAGTGGATGTTATAATGCATCTTTTCTACAGCTAAAAATATTTCTATTGAATACAGTTTCATGAAAGGTCTCTGCATGGGAAAATATTCAGTCCATTGAAGTCAGTAGCACAAGTTTGATTGAATTCAGTGAGACCAAAATTCAATCACTAGCTTACAAATCAGATGGTCTGATAATTTTACTGCTATTTTTCATTTGCAGGTTATTCTTCCACAGGTTACTAAAGGTTTATGCTACTTAGGGCTGCTTGGTAAAGTTATTACTTTACATCTGTGATTAGCTGCTATGTGCTTCACAGCTAAAAGTGTTGCTGGACCTTTCCACTGGGTGACAGCAATACCTCTATGGTGTTGTGTACTTCTGTGTTGAAAAGGACAGAATGGTATTAGGCTAAATCCTTGGTCTCCAGGGAAATGTCTTACTGCTTCCTACCCTGTGTAGGAGAACTGCTGGACACTGAAATGGACATTCTTCACTCTATTTGTGGGTTACTCTGAGGTCTGAGTTACTTATGGAAAAACTAATGTTCCTTGGAAATGTCAGTCAAACTTTTCATTTGAATAATATGCCTGGTTGAATTCGAAACTGGCACTTTATATTGACACTGTGCATAAGCTGACATGTCATTATACACATGCTAACCTAGATTTATAAAATAATAAAATCATTGTGGTTTAAATTCCCACAAAATATTGATGGAAAAAGTGTTATACACTTATGGGAGTAGCTCATTGCTAATGTGTTTGCCATTTTTTACTGACCTTATTGCGAATGCAACCTTGCTGCAGGCTTCTGCAAATTGGAGCTCTGCTACAGTATTTCTGTTAATACCTGCAGAACCACATACTTACTGGAAGAGCGCTCTCTTCTTCCTCCCTTGCTTCTGGAATACATTAGCCTAATAACCAAAATGACAGTCTAGAATAATACATCTTTATTTATTGATGTATTTTTTGGTTCTGCTCTGTGATAAGAGGCACAGTGACTTCATTCAGGCAGTGTATGACATTGACAATTTTATGCATTTCAGTGTTCATGTACCTGAAGGAAAAACAGCCCGAATCAAGAAGAGAGAGATTTTTCCTTTATTTGCTATGTTAAAATAAAGCTACATTAAAGGAACGTGAAGTTTGCAAAGGTGCGCTTTGTGTTCAGGGAGGAGATTCCAGGATTACTACGGTCAGTGCCAGATGATTTAGGAATTTCATACTCATGCATTATGATATTGCATTTTGTTACAATTTGCATATTATTTCAGTAGTACAGTAACTCTAATAATGTTTCAGTTTAAAATGGTTTTCAGCTGTGAAGGTAGGTCTTCCAGGGGATGGTAAAATGGAAGTCTGATTTTTGTGTTCTTGAAGCTATTGAGAGTGGAATGATTGAATAAAGACAACAGGAGTGGCACTCCTTTGGAACAAAGTGGTGGATTTTTCTTGGTGGTAGGACATTGCTTATCTCTCAGAGGCAAGAATGTAGAACTGGGAATGAAGTCACTTCATGGCAGGTCCTCCACTGTAAAGTGATGGAAAATTGGAAGAGAAATTAAACGGCTGCATGGCATTATTGTCCAACTTGGAAAAAAGTGACAAAGTGGTTGACCTTTACTTGAGCTGTTTTAGCTTGAATTGTTCTTCATATCTTTTACTATGATATTTGGTGATTTTAGGCTGAGGATGTCTGAGTTTTATAGAGTTGAACTATGTTGTAGCAGCAGTGCTGTTCTTTTTTTTCTTAACGCACTGAAACAATCTTACTAAAACTACAGCTATGACTGGGTGTCAAAGTCTTGGTTATGCATGCAAATAGAAGACCACATTTTCAAAAGAAGCCACATGCTCGCAAATTCCCCTGACTATCAACTTTGTGCTGTTTCCTCTTCCTCTGTTATATGAACTGTAGCTTGGCTCCCTCCTGGCGGGGGTTTCCTTTGTATTGGGTACAGACATCATGATTCTGGTTAGCTGTGTATATCTTTGTGTGTACTTGAGGACAAAAAAAAAGGTGGGGGAGAAATAGCTGTGTCTGGAAAAATGACTTGTGGTTTTGCCCTGGATTTTTAGACTTTATGTAATTTCAGTGTAGTGAAATTCTATTCTATGTTCAAAACAACAAAGTGGGATGGCACCTCGAGAAATGATCTGAGAAATTTTTGTAAAGATAACTTATTAGGCATTTACATGGAAAAAAAGGAGTACCAATTTATTAGAAATATGCATCTGAGCCGGTAAAGTCAAGTTGCCCTGAAATGATCATGTCAGATCAAGGGCTGTGAAGAAATACAGATCAGCTGATCAAAGTTATCTTGGGCAGTATGTATCAGGGTCATTAAAGCTAACCTTCAGATACAGTAAAGAATTAATTTTCTGACATGCTAGGGATGGAAAGTGAGAGAGGAGCTGAAACTATGACATTTGTCTTTGAATTTAAAAAGGACACAGAAATTGAAGGAGAACAGTGCGGAGTTGCTAAGGGAGGCACAGGGAACTTGTAATGATCTTGTCGCTTGTATTCCATGGTAATGTGCAGTTCTTCCCTTCCTGCAGTCTTCTATTGAAATTACCTGTATCTATTCTTTTCTAATAAACCTCTTTGTAATTAGTTGGACCTGAGTTGGTTTCTGAGATTCACTTTGGAAAGAAAAATGGAACTAGCTGTTCTCACTTAAAATGACCTTGATATTTGACTGCAGAAGGGGCTGAATTAGAATAAAGTCCAATAATTTGAGATTTTGGAAAAAAATAGAGAATGTTAGACTTAACTCTGAAAAAACAGGAGCAAACTATCTTGGTGTTTCTTTGGGCTAATGAATAGAAGTATTGCAGTTTGTACAAAAGGAAATGGTTTAAATTTATATTGGAAAGAACAGAAAAATATGGTGATGGGTTAGTAACGTGTCCTGAGTTCAGAAGCATTAGAATATACACTGAGAGCTGAAAGTACAAGGCATTTTGATTCAATAAGTCATTTATAAATAGCATTGAAATAAAATAACAGCATTTTAGGAACAAACATGTTGTGCATCTTGAAGAGGTAACTTTTAAAACAGCTCAATAGTTTTCACATGATTAATTGTTTTGGACTTGAAATCTAATAGATTTATTCCTTCCTTTTTAGAAATGTCAAAGAGAAACGTATTATGAAGTGTATAGCAAGACAGACTCTGTTTCTCTAATTCTTTCCAGAATTATGGATAATTTTACTAATGTTCTTGTTCTCCACCCACCCCCTCTTTTTACAGATGTACATGGATTAATGTGCTAAAATGGAAATTTAATTTTGGGCTAAGCAAACTATTTCCATGGAAATAACATTGTTGATATTCTTTGCTATGGGAAGTGTTCTAAAAAATGCAATCCATCAATTTTTTATCAGTCTAGACATAGGCCAGAAATAATGATTTCTGCAAATGAGCGCAGTATTAACAGGAACCTTTGTACTTGAATTTTCATGATTTTGAGCAGCTGCATTTCATGTAGTTGTGTATGTATGTATTTATATATGCACACAGGGATACAAATTTCTTAAAATTCAATATTTTTTTTTACTACTACGGTTTTTCTTAAAAGACAATAGATGTTTATCAAGCCTGAAATTTCCCTTGAAGAGCTCTGTTTTACAACTGTTCAGCATCACTTGTATTCTTAGCCATTTAGCTGCTTTGACTTCAGTAAAAAGTAAGAAGCACTGATTAGACAAATGTATATGGTCTTGCACAAGACTAATGGCTTTCTTCAGATTATTCACAAGCAAAATTATAGATAAATTTAAGCATTTGAAGAGTTAAGGATGAAGTAGTATTACAGTCAAAAGTTAAAATTTGTGTTCTGTTTCCATAGTGTCATGTGCACACACACTGGGTTTCGCTGGTGGATGCATACTGATGGTGCTGGTAGAGCTGAGAAATTATACTACATCTTGGCTAGAAGCATGTTAGCTTTCAGTATGCCTCTGCCTGATTCTCTTGAGTACTTCCAAATGGCAAAACCAACATAGAAAATATAAACGCACCATAATCTGGTATAAATATTTGTACTTATTTATTGAGAAAAATATTCAAAATACTATTTTGTTGGTGCTGGCATTATTTTGTATTGTATTAAACTTATGGATGAAAGACCACACTTAAACTTTTTTTTTCTTAAACATAAGAGAAAGTAAGGCATTTCCTTAAATGTCAGTGTATATAAGACATTATTTACAAAGCCTTTGTAAATTATAGTCTTTACTGATGAGGCATATTCACGTTGCTGCTCAATTTATTTACTCAGGAGACCAATTTATTTCGCTGCTTCAGTTCTAACTGTTTCCACTGACATCCAGATCTGCTCTGACCAAGCAACTGTGACAAGTTGTTTATTGAACTGTAAATGGACACTGTCTGACTCTAAACAATGGCTTTATCTAATTATGAAACCCCAAGCATCGTTTTAGTCCAGTGTTGTTGGTTATACAAACAAGATTTTAATGTTATTGAAAAATTAATCTAAGTCTGGGTACACTGTACTATAGTGAAAAATATTCTGCATTGTAACTTTATAGACTGGTAGCTCATATTTAAAGTGAACTGACTATAATGTTCTGACTGCAGTTTGTTTGGCACTATGAATACCTGAGAAAGGACAAAAGAGAAAAGCGTCTTATAAGAACATATAAAGGAGATGGAATAACTGAACAAAATCTATCACTTATGTTTTAAATGAATCTGATGTTATCAAAATGAACTCATAAAAATAACATTGATAGAAGAAATACAGGTGTGCTTACAGAAGGGAAAATTGGAGCCTCAAGAAGAAGTTAACTTTCTAGTTTGGAAGTAGTAGCAAAAATTGAATAGACCCACTTGAAAAAAACCCACCGTTCTCCCCACTGCTTTGGCAGGAGATAATTGAGTGCAATCAAAGCTTTTGTCTTCAGCTCTAAGTCAGCTTCTCTAAGAGAGCTTTATCCAATAATAACAGAAAACATGCAGAGGATCTACTCTCCTTTGGTGTTTTTAATTTTTATTTTTTCTTTGGCAAAGGGAAACTAGCCCAAACTTAATGAACAGTTTCAATACCAGAAAGTATATATAAAGGGAAAGAAAAAAAAGGAGCTATATGTGTATATTAAAGAAACACTTGTGAATGAGGGCAAATCTCCTTTCCCGTGAGAATATGCACAAACAGTGAATTCTGTTTACAAACAGATAATTCTTTATCACTGAAAACTTTCTGGATTTCTTTTCAAGGCATTGCTTAATGATCTTGTATAATTGGTTTCACATGTTAAATCCCTATTGGTAGTTTCACTGTGATTTTCTTATGAAATATAAAGCTATTTAAAATTTAATGGTGATTAATATAAATTTAATAAAATATTTTAATATTAAATTTATTAATATTTCATCTTCTACATGGCTATGCAGACTTTTGAAAGCCATTTCAGTGTTTTCTGACAAACTACTCAGTTATACAAAAATCTTTTTGCTCACGTGATTCGTGTGCTGTAGCCAAGCTGCTTGGGTTGATTATTTTTATTCAGCCTCTAGAGTGAATGCAAATGAGAAGCTAAAGAAAGTTTGCCAAGTCTGATGGAGTCTGTAGTTTCCTTGTGCTTGGCTAGAGTACGTTTAAAAAGAGCCCTGTGTGATTTTGCAGGTTAATCTGTTTGCAGCAGAGTTTGACTCGTATCAAGCCTGGCATGCTTAGGCACCTGAGGGCTGTCACTGACAAGGGGCTGAGGGGAGATGGACTGCCACCAATCGGGTCTAAATGAGTCAGTTGCACAGAGCTGATAAAACTAGAGATTTACTGAAGTAGACAGGCCTGTGCTAAAGCAAGCTCCTTTCTTGATTGAAACCCTGTCTGTCACTTTAATCAGTCATCTTCCCTGTCAGGCACAGTCAGTGGAGAGTCTGGAGTGGTGTAGGAGATGCAAGTGAGGGATGGCATGGGAGTAGTGGCCAGGCCAGCACTGAGCAGCCTCCTTGCTGCCAACAGCGCTCTGGCAGGCAGAGGCAGTGCTGTGGCATGGTGCTGGGGGTGTTTCTCAGCTCAGATGTGGTCCAAGAGGTGATAGGTAGTGCTAAAGCAAGACTCTTTTTTCCAGGTGATCCATACATTCTCTTGTGTTTTTAATATAGCATCATTCTAGCATCCTGACTCTGCTTTTTCAGTAGCTGAAACAGTCTTCAGGACAACATGGTGTGGGCTGCAGAGGTTGCAGACCTGTCCTGGTGCAAAACATGTAGTTGAATTTCTTAATGGAATCTTTCTCTTCACCAAGAATAAGATTTGAAAAATGCAAAAGTACTTGCTTGAGATAGCAAACTTACAGTTGAAATGTTACATGTTGAGTGTTATGTGTGCCATTAACCAGGACATTTTCCTTGATGGCAGGGTGCTGCTGCCTGGCTTGGTGTCATGAGCAATGTACCCTTTCAGCTTAGAGGAAGGCAGATGAAATCAGCTCTACTTTACTGCATTTTAAATAAATTTAATTATATTTTTACAGAAATGTGTAAGGTGCCACTCTCAGTTCTCCAAGATATCAAAGGCCAAGGCAGTTGTACAAAGAGAAGAGAAAAAAATGAAAACTGAAAAAGACATTGGCCCAGTGTCACAAAAGACAGCTGGCACTTGGTCACCAACACAGCACTCTCTGATGCCGCTTGGTTTCTTAGGCGAAGTTCACAGAGCACAGGGTCCTCCTGTCCCAGGAGCTCATGGGGATAAATTAGTAAATATTGCAAAGCTTGCTTTCCTGGAGTGTTGAGAGTACGCTGATGGGCAGCATCTTCTCCTTCCTGAAAACTGACCCCTGGGGTCGAGCAGGCAAAGGAGCAGTTAGGTCTGGGAGTGGAGGAGGAAGGGCAGAAGTAAATAGTAAATAGTTAGAAGTAAATAGTTTACACCACTTAGCAGTATCTAGGACTGCTGCCCTTTTGAAAGGCTGCTGTCAGTGCCCTCTGCTGGCACCTGGGTGAGGCTGTAAAACTGTGTTGTGTCCTGTTCTCCACTGAAGTTAGCACAGCTACAGCTAATGGGCTGTACAGCCTGGAACAGGGGAACTCTCGGGAGGTTCAGATCTAGACAAGAACTAGAAGGAGGAAATACTCTGTCAGCATCCCTGTCAAAGCCCTGTCAGCATCCTTTCTGCCCTGTCCTTTTGCAAAAAGGTCCTGTTTATGTAAGGACTGTGATAAACTTTGGGACTTTTCCATTCACTGTAAAGCTTGGCCAGCTCATACTGTTCTGGTACAAAATATCACTCAGCTCCAGTTCACTAGGCTATGCTGCTTCTTGTCTTGTTGGACAACACATCCCGAGGCCAGGGTACAGCCAGAATGACCAGTATATTGTCCTTTTCACTTTGAATTGCTACAATTCCTTGTATCCATGCAGAGACTTCAGTGGGTACCAAATACTGCTGCTGGTTTCTCCCATCACCTGAATGATGCTAGCGGGGACCATGTGCCCTTTGCCACATCCAGTCTCTGGGATTTTAAGGGGCCTAGAGAGTGATAGTAAAAGATGAGCTTGTTGGTTCAAATGTCACTAGCAGTGAAAGCCATGATATAAATTCAGGTGAGGTACAGTCTTTTGAGTCTTCAGTGACTTGAACAAGTGGCAATCAGATTTGGTTTGCAGCATGCTATCTAAGTAGGTGTACATGATGAGAGGATGATCAGAAACACAGGGTAGTGTCTGGGAAAAAGCTGGGACCTGTGCTTCTGAAGAAATATAGAGCAGCAGTAGCTCAGGGCAACATGTTTGCTGAGGAAGGGATAGATGAGAAGTATGTCTGGCTGTAGGGTCTAAGCTAAGGATTGTGGTAAGGAATGAACTGTGGGGATGAACAGGGCAGGACTGTGGGTAACTGCCCCCAAGAACTGAGGCTACAGCCTCGCGACAGTGAGTTGACTATTATAACAGAACAAATTAGAAGTTTGCGTATAGCAGATTTCACTGAAACAGTGGTCATTCCTTGAGAGCTACCAATGTTACGTAATTGCCAGAGAGGACTTGTTCAAAGAGAGAGATGGTGGGAATTGATGATTGAGTGGGAAGAAATTAAATTTGGATAGGAGCTGTGAAAATGTCCAGCTGAAAAACGGTTATGCAAATATGTACATGGGTGTGTATGTATATTTACACCTGTATTATCTGACATCTGAAAATTCTGTTTGGGATTTCTTATAGGGCTGTTGTCATTTTAGACACTGAGCTGATGGTGGAGCTGAAACATGTCTTATGCAGTGAACACTGGAGCTAAACCTCATTGAAGGTGGTGGGTGTGACTGTGAAGGTTACCCTGCATAATGCTTAAGTGTAAAAGAAATTCTGCTGCGTTGGGGAATCCCTGGGTGAAGCACCAGCCACCTGAAAGGCTGACCAGCTGTTGGGCTGTGCAGTGTCAGGTTTCACTTGGCTGAACACAAACGTGGGAACTTGGAGAGTTACTTTATATACCCACATCTGTGTTTGACAACTGAGAGAAAGGCCACAGGATTAGACAGGGTAGCTTTCATTGAGTGTTTAGCAAGAGAGAGGCTGGTGATAGAAAGTTGACTTTGAAGACACTTGGAATAATAGGCAAAGGAAAGAAATGGGCTCTCACTGATTCCTTCTGTGCTTGAAAGCAGGGCAATGTCTGTGCTCATGGAAGATCAGCTGCAGCAATGAAATACAGGCCTTAGCTTTTCTCTCAGCAGAAAAAGCATGCAACAGACCAGTACCGAAGAGCAGTTCTAGATGAAATACCGGCTTAGAGTTGGTGTCAAAAAGGGTAATGCGTTTGTTTTTATCTTTATTGAGTTCAGTTCTTCTATTATTTCTCTTCCCATATGGAGCTGTTGCTGTAAATACATATATGAATTCTGTAGCAACGTACTCTTTACACAATCGAGTGGTGGATTCACGATGGTTGATATTCAAAGGAATATTCAAAGTAAGCTTTTTTTGTCGAGTTTGGAAATTTCAGTGTCCTATTCTCTGTACTTGATATTTAGAAAATAAAATCTATGGGGATACATAGACATAATGACAAAATGTGAAAATGCATGCAAAATAGACTGGACCCTAGAAGCCCCCAAACTGCAGCAGACAGATGTACTTGCCAGAGCCAGAAGTAGTCTATTGAATCATACAAGCACCATAAAGTTAGCTAAAGCACTAATTAAGCACGGTCATCTTAAAAGAAGAATTCATGTTTCATCTTGGCACAATGCCCATAAGAAAAAGGTAGTCTGCAAGACTGTGACAGATCTGCAGTAATTAAGGTTTAAAATACTTTCCAGTCTAAAACAAGGATATTTCAAACAGAACTAACAGTTTAAACAACGTCTCTTATGAACTGACATTGCTCTTCTATTTCAGACTGACGTGTTTTAAATTTTTTTTTGGTTGTTGGTTTCTGTGCAAAATGTACAGAAAAACAGAAATCAGGAAATACTCGTCAACACTTTTAATAGAAGCTGAGAGGCTAGAAAACAGTTATATGGAGTAGCCAGAACATTCTGTGTGTAGGTAGTACAGAAAGTAGAAAATTAAATTCTGCGTATCAGAGCAGTTAGGAAAAAAGATTAATCCATCTGGAGGTTTTGTTCTTTTCTGTCTGTGAACTTGTGGTTCTATTGAGGTTAATTGGGTCCAAACACCTTCAAATTTAAGGTTTTAAAATTTATTTCCAAATTTTGCATCTCAGCTCGCATCCAATCCTGCAAGTTCTGGAGGAGAGATCTCCATCAGTGCTTCAGTCAAATTGCTTAAAGATTTTGATTAATGAGTAAATACAAAATGAAAGGTCAAGTTGATTGCATGTGCCTCTGAGTTAAATAGGATAAACACATTGTATGTGTGTGTGATCTCCCAGTATAATTTTGGATAATGTGTTATCTTGTTAGATTTCAACTTGTACAATCTATTTTCCATTCAGAAAGGTCACTCTAGTTTTAAGGATGTAAGGTATTCAGGGGCCCAAGATCGTGAACCTTTTTGTAGTGCCCTATTATTCTGTGTTATATTTCTGGTGTAATCCAATACTTGTCTCGGAAAAGTCTGCCCTCTGGCACAGTCGTTCCACTGTCATAAGAGTTTAGTTTTCTGTGATCTCAGTGGTATTTAACAATAAGGTCTGAACTGCATGTTTAGCAGAAGCTGTGGGAACATGGATGTCAAGTCCATTAATCATGGATAAAAAAATAAAAATCTCCAGGCTGGACTGTCAGCCAAGGATTAGCTGTGCCCCCACTGCAAAACCTATTCAAACAACCCACCGGTTAGGTCAGCTTGTCCTTCTGCCCTGGGATTTTTTTAGCAGAAACTGGCAGTTACAGCTATAATCCTTACAGTACTTGAGGCTGTGTATAGATATGTGATTGGAAGACCATAGGCTACTCCTGTGTAGTGTTTACTTCCCCAATGTCAGGCTGACACAAGTGCATAAAATCAATACAAAAAGGCATGTTCTGGGAAGCAGGTGAATGCATGAGTTGGAAGTGTTTCAGCAGCACTTTGATAGAAGCTTATAAGTGTGTTCTGTAACTCAGCAATTCAGCTTTGGTCTGACTTTATTTGTAAGGTAAATTTTAGCTGCATGTGTTTATTAAAAGGTAAATGACCAAACTATTAGTGTGTTTACTATGTATTATTATATACGGAAAAGATTATTTTTTTGCAGTGATGATGTGACTTGATATGAACGTGTCTGAGGGGTACACACAGAAATTGAGCATGTGCTACAGAAATTTTGAGTAGTTTGGCTGCTTTGGTTTGGCCAGGAAAAATAAGCAGAGTTGCTTTTGGGTGGTACCTAGTGAATTATCTATCATTTGAGTGACATTGTTCTGGTGATTTGTGATGCATAAGTTGGGGTGAGCTTTGTGTTTTGTTTCGAGTTTTTTTTTTTTTAAAAAAGAAATTGATTAAAGAGGGCCAAAAGATGTCTTGCAATCCTCTGTTGTGGAAGAAAGTTTTATTTTCTTCTACTGCAGCTCTCAATCAATGTGGCTGTTCTGCATGGCTAACAGCACAGCTCCAGAATCCTATTACTATGCAAAGTAATCTCAAATTATTTCACAAATGAATTTCTCAGACTCTGTTGGATTTCCTGACTTTCTGGAGTTATCTTCAGTTCTCAGAACCATTTGGCCCCATTCATTTTCATTTGCAGAATTATCTGTAATATGGAAATCAGTGTTAATTATTTCTCTAGCCACTATTGTCATCAATAGCCCAAACTGACATTTTAAATCTGTGTCTTATTAGCAATTCTAATATAGATTCACTCTTCCACTGTGGTGCTGTGATCTGTGTCTCTGATACATTCACTGTCCATCTTACTCCGGGATGCCCAGAAGGTTCACAGGAGGGCAGATTTGGGTGGGATATCTCACTCCGGCGTTAGATGCAGTAACATGCTCTCACTGGCTGGCATCTGCCTGGGCTTCCAGGGGCTTCTCAAGGTGCTTGCCTCAAACCATATGGCTTTAGTTACTTTGCATCCCAGCCTGGCAGATTCTGTCCCCATCACCAGCTGCAAGAGTAGCTGGAGCCAGCTCTGACAAACTCTGTGGGTATTTAATCTTGCTGAGGTCAGGAGCAAGTTGCAGGAAGAAGAGACTTCTGGCCAGAACTGGCTTTGGATTGGGGTGTCAAGTAAGGGATGCGGGAGACATGCCCAAGTAATAGCACCCTACACTGGCTTTTGGATGTGTGCTGAGAAGGGCTTTCATTTACATTCTTCCTCTTGGTATAAAGTATTTTTGAGGTGTGCTCTTGATTTTTGTAGTTTGACACATTAAGATTTATATTTAAAACTTAATTATACATTTATTAAAATGTTGAGGCAGAGTATGAAGCTGTAAAATGAGAATTGAAAATAAATGTCGAATTAGGGTTTGCTTTAGGGTCTGCAAAATTTGGTGTACCTAGAATATGGCTTTAAAATGTAGAGCAGCCTTAATGAGTTCTCGCTACGCGTGTATTTCTGAAGCTCTTGAGGAAGGAAATAATTTTTCATTTTTGTTAGGTAATGAATAATAGACCAAGCAGAGCAAATCTGAAATTTTATATTTTATCAAAGAACAATATATATAGTAAAATGATGACAATGGATCTTGTTTATTAAACTAATGCAGTGATTTTATCGCTTCATTCTTGGTATCGAAGTACCTGATATTAGCCTGGTATTGTTGCCATAGTAACTGAACACACTGTTCCTTTCATTTGACCTTAAGTTCAAGCCCTGCTGTTGCAGCAGAAATGCCAAGAACACCTCCACTTTTATTAAAAACAAAACTATCAAATACATGCAAAGAGAAAAATGGGCAAAAAGAAAGGCCAATCTGACACTACATTATGAAACCAAAAAGGAGAAGAGACTGCTTTCAACTAGAGGGCCAAGAAATAAACAACTGTTAAAATACGTATATTCATGTTATCTTCTGTCCTTAAATTCAGCTGTGTTTGGATTGATTTGCTCCATCACTACTGTATTTACTATTCACTGTAGAAGTGACTACCCTTTAAAAATTTTCTCTTGTTTATTTGCTTTGAGAACCTGTTGTATTTGCTCTCAGAAGAACAGCGCTGACCTGCTCAGTTTTGCTTATTCACAGACTGCCAAGGAAGAAAATGGTTGAAGAGGTCAGAGCAGATTCAAATTAGGGTCTGGTCAGAGGAGAGCTTCTGCTGGCTAGTGTTTGGGGACTTCTGTGTTGTTTCTATCTAACTTGGTCACTCCACATGACTTCAGGGTCAGTGACTTTTTGAGGCTGTGATTCATATCCAGACGGAGTCCATTTGGTTTTGGATGGAGCCCTGAAAATGGGGAAATTCACAGAATCACAGAATCACACAGAATCACAGAATCACAGAATCTAAGGGGTTGGAAGGGACCTCGAAAGATCATCTAGTCCACCCCCCCGCCCCCAAATTCTTGTATACTGCTGGAGGAGATGTCCTTTTCTGATGCTAACTAGTGGAGTGAGCTGGAAATAGCTTCTGAGGTGATGGGGTGGGATGGGGACAAGTGTGGGTCCAGAAGGCAGCAGAGGCAATCCTAAAGAGAGACCAGGAGATCATCTGAGGTCTTGGTGGATAACATGAAGGAGATTTTTCCTAGGAATTTGGTGGGCACTGGGCAGAACTTGCTGTAAACTGGGAAGTGGTTGGAAGCTTCTGGGCCTAAGAGCAAGTCAGGAAGTAGGGACAAAGTGGGCTGGCTGAAGGAGGGATGGTTTGTAGACTTCTGTAGATCCACACCTCACAGTGCTGCTCTCTCTGGCATGCAGGCTGCCTGTGGTGGGCAGCGTGGGGAACCAGCCCAGGTGAGAGCTTCTGGTCTCCTCCAGCCAGGGGCCAGGTTGGTGTCTGATCTCTGCCATATTCTGGAAGGGGCACTTATAGAGCGCTGTGGCCAATTTCTTTTCAAATTTCAGCTTTGAGATGGCTTTGTTTTGACTTAACTTAAGCTTAGTAAGAAACCTTGTTTAACAAAAATGGGACAGATTCTTTGTTTCTGAAGGCCAGACTACTAGTGACACAGCTGGCTGGAATTTCATAATGTTTTCTACAGTTTGCTCTAGTAAGAAAACATGTGAAGGAGCAGAATTTTTTAGGATATTGGAAATATGGTATTGGAAAGAGTGAAAATTATCAGAAAAGCTAAAAGCAAGGATATCTGGGCACTAACTAAAAATAGCAAAGAATGATACTGCTAGTAACGGGTGTAAAAGGGAACAAGCTAAAGATTTATGAGTACATAAGACAGGAGAAAATAGTTAAAAAAAAAAGTCCATTTCTGCTACCTTGGGGGAAAGAACAAATAATGCTTGATTAGGAAAATAATGAAATGCTTAATTGTTACTGTGCTTCATTTTTTACTTAAAAAGCTAATAGTTACAGGTTGTTTAATGCAATAAATTAGTGAGAAGGAAAGATGAGAAGGTAGGAAGGACCATCTCAAAGCATACTGTGAAAATCAGAGTGCTCACATCACAGAATCTAAGGGGGTGGAAGGGACCTCGAAAGATCATCTAGTCCACCCCCCCTGCCAGAGCAGGGTCATCTAGAGTACATCACACAGGAACGCATCCAGGCGGGTTTTGAATGTCTCCAGTGAAGGAGACTCCACAACCTCTCTGGGCAGCCTGTTCCAGTGCTCTGTCACTCTCACAGTGAAAAAGTTTTTCCTGATATTTACATGGAACCTCCTATGCTCCAGTTTAAAACCATTGCCCCTTGTCCTATCATTAGTCATTACTGACAAAAGCTTGGCTCCATCATCCTGACACTCACCCTTTACATATTTGTAAACATGGATGAGGTCACCCCTCAGTCTCCTTTTCTCCAAGCTAAAGAGACCCAGCTCCCTCAGCCTTTCCTCATAAGGGAGATGTTCCACTCCCTTAATCATCTTAGTGGCTCTGCGCTGGACTCTCTCAAGCAGTTCCATGTCCTTCTTGAACTGTGGGGCCCAGAACTGGACACAATACTCCAGATGTGGCCTCACCAAGGCAGAATAGAGGGGGAGGAGAACCTCTCTTGACCTACTAACCACCCCCTTTCTAATGCACCCCAGGATGCCATTTGCCTTCTTGGCCACAAGGGCACATTGCTGGCTCATGGTCATTTTCGTGTCCACCAGGACTCCCAGGTCCCTTTCTCCTACACTGCTCTCCAGCAGGTCAGCCCCCAGCCTGTACTGGTGCATGGTGTTGTTCTTCCCCAGATGCAAAACTCTGCACTTGCCCTTGTTGAATTTCATTAAGTTTCTCCCCGCCCAACTCTCCAGCCTATCAAGGTCTCTTTGAATGGCAGCACAACCTTCTGGTGTGTCAGCCACTCCTCCCAGTTTAGTGTCATCAGCAAACTTGCTGAGGATACATTCTGTACCCTCATCCAGGTCGTTGATGAAGATATTGAACAACACCGGTCCCAGTACCGACCCCTGAGGCACTCCACTAGTCACAGTCCTCCAACTAGATTCTGTCCCATTGACTACAACTCTCTGACTTCTTCCCTTTAACCAGTTCTTGATCCACCTCACTACCTGATCCCCAAACCCATACTTTATTAGCTTATCTACGAGGATGCTGTGGGAGACAGTGTCAAATGCCTTACTGAAATCGAGATAAACCACATCTACCGCTCTACCATCATCTATCCACCTAGTTATTTCCTCATAGAAGGCTATAAGGTTGGTCAAACATGACTTACCCTTGGTAAAGCCATGTTGACTGCTCTTAATGACCCCCTCATCCTTGATGTGCCTAGAGATAGTGCCAAGAACAAGTTGTTCCATCACCTTTCCAGGGATGGAAGTGAGGCTGACCGGTCTATAGTTACCCGGGTCCTCCTTCTTGCCCTTCTTGTAGACTGGAGTGACATTTGCTTTCCTCCAGTCCTTAGGCACCTCTCCTGTTGCCCATGACTTACCAAAGATGATGGAGAGTGGCTCCATCAGTGGAGTCTGAGAACATATGTTGTGTTGAAGGAATTGTAGAATCATAGTGGTTTGGCTTGGAAGGAACCTTAAAGATAATCTAGTTCCAACCCCCCTGCCATGGGCAGGGACACCTCCCACTAGACCATGTTGCTCCAAGCCCCATCCAACTTGGCCTGGAACACTTCCAGGGAGGGGACAGCCACAGCTTCTCTGGGCAACATATACTGGTGTCTCACCACTCTCACAGTGAAGAATTTCCTCCTAATATCCAATCTAAATCTACCCTCTTTCAGTTTGAAACTGTAACCCCTCATCCTATCACTCCATGCCCTTGTAAAAAGTCCCTCTGCAGCTTTTCTGTAGCCTCTTGAGGTACTGGAAGGTTGCTATAAGGTCTCCCTGAAGCCTTTTCTTCTCCAGGCTGAACAATCTCAACTCTCAGCCTGTCTTCATAGGTGTGTGCTGTGCTGCTTTCAGTTTGTAAGTTTTGCTGCTTCAAGGAAGATGTCCACTTCATAAGCCCTCAGTGATCTAAACTGGTCTAGCCTTGCAAAAAGTTACTAGTACATCAGTTTATAACCTCAAACTTTCAATTTGAGAACCATGCCAATTACTTAAAAAGAAAAAGCTCAAGACTCGAACAGACCTAAAAATTAAGATCTTGGTACTGTACACAGTATGGGTGCTTATGCTGCCTGTGGATCCAGAGAATGTTGTTTGCCAAGCCATGCAGCAACTGTTCTTTCATTATTTATTGCTGCCAAACCTCAGTAGGGAGCACATCTGAATGGTGTGTGTTCTTGTCCATGCTGCAGCACTCACCATGCATCTGCATAAACTGTGTGGCATAATATTGCTCATGTCAGTGCCTGTTTGGACAAATCAAGGTGGGTGGCTGGTTGTGTCTTTAGTGTTGAGGACAGGACTGTGGGAGCTTCTTTCAACCATGTAATACTCTCCTGACCTGGGATATTGGCTGTTGACTGAGGATTGTCTCAAGATTAAAAGAAAAATGGATGAACTTGAGCAGCCTGTATACAGTGGTCATCTGGGGTTGGTGTAAAACTCTCCTAGTATCCAAAAAATTGCATCAGGACTGGACACTGACACCAAGCATGAGATGAACACTAAACCTCTGGTCTTTGGAAATGCTAATGCACAGATGCACTAGAAGCCAAAAAGCTGGGAACAGTATGCTGGGGGCAGCAAGGGCTTGACTGATCCATAAGGGCTGGCAACCTGGTGGTTGAGGACGAGCATGGTGGGGATCCCTGGAATGGTACCTGTCTTGCAGTGCTCTCACACGGCACTGGCCCAGGACAGTGTCTGGGGTCAGACAGCAGTGATTGTCAGGTAAATCCATGGTGATGAAGCAGGTCTGTTGTCCAGAAGAAATAAATCCTATGGCATGGATTTCCTGTGGATGTGTGCTTGATTTTGTGTTTCGTTGGGGTGTTCCTCCCCCCCCCCCCCCCCCCGCCTCCCTTTTTAAGAATTACGGCTATGTTGAAGTATAATGAAAAGCTGAGGGTTACTAGTTTAGTGTTGCATTTCCTCAGAACAAAACGATACGGAGAATTCTGCATTCCTGGAGAATTATCATTGCCTTCAAAGTGTAAAATGTGAATACAAATTAGTTTGCAAATATCGTTCTAACATCAGTAATTTTCAGTTGAAGAAAATGTGAGCAAAGTATAAAGAAGCTAATTGTTAATGTTCTTCCCAACACAAATAATGCCCTGTGGATTCTGATCTTATGGGAAATAGATTTAAAAAAACCCAAGCAAACACAAGAAGCACAAGCATGTGAAAGTTATTCTGTACTGTTCTAATAGTAGATCAGCTTAGGCAAATTTGCCATGCAGTGTGCCCTTTGGTAAAGCCAGAACTCCCCAAGAAGAACTTAGTCTTGCTTTGTGTTAGTATCATGGCTGTGATGCAAGCTTATGTTTTATTTTACAGTAACAAAAAAAGAGAATATGATCTGAACACAAGTGTCAAAGAAAACCTTTGCCCAAGGTTGGATGCCTCTAATGTTTCTTTTAAAGATACTCAACTTATCTCTTTCTCTAAAAGTGATCCACAGATCTCATCCAATGAGCTGTACTCGCTTAAAGAGCAGCCCCTGTCAGGATGCAGCTTCTAGTCCTTGGTGTGTAGCCTTAGGGTTGAAGCCCATGGAAGACCTTGGAAACACAGTATGCAGACAAGTGTGGGGATCCTCTTTTTTCCTCAAAGTACGAGGGGGGAAAAAATAATCAAAACAGACCTTCCTCTTCTCCTGCAACTGTTTTGTGTTTGTTTTACAGTTCAGGAGTCTGTTGCAACCCTGCTGCTCTCTCAGAACTGCCTTATACTGTTGCTTGTGTCCTTTGCTTGGGTACAGTACAAGCACGACCCTGTAGATCTCGAAACTGCCAAAATCAGAAGTTTCAACATTTTGGTCTGCCCATCATAGCCTGGGTATAATTGTGAAAGATCTGCCCTCAAAATGCTTGACAAACTATTATTTTAGGATAATTTATGACTTTTCAAAGTTTAAGCAAATACTGTTTTGTAAAAGGTGTATAATAGTTTTAAGTCTTCCTTTGAAGGAAGGTTTCTGTTGGGAACTCTAGGTAATACTCTTTGTTCTTTTTTTAAAGTCATGAACTATAATGTAACTTTTGGTTTTCAGTTGTGGAAAAAGTAACTTTGGAATAGGTAATGAAGATATAGTTGACCCTGAACAAAAACTTAAGCTGTATAATAATATTACCTGTATTATTAGATAAGCTTTTAAACTTGGTTTAGCTGAATAATTTAGAATGCATATTTCTTCCTCTTAGTCATTCTTTGTTTATTGGAAGGTGGGTTTTTCCCTTAATTTTTAATTAATGCTGGATTTCTGCAGTAATGAGTGATCTTGATGCTGCATCATTCTTGACCAAAGTGTCTTTAAGGTTAGAACAAGAAGAATCCTTTATGATAGTTTTAATTGAAGCAGCTATTGAAAAGGGGGAAAAAATTTCCTTAGAAATACTATCTAATGACCACTTCCTTAGGAAAAAAATACAAAATTAAAATTATTTATTAGTGAGATAGCAAATGTCATTTTTATTCTTATTTTGCTTTTTATTTGCATGTTATTCAATTAGAATCTTCTTGCACTAGCAATATTGTATGTTACTACTTGCCTTGTATTCAAATGCTCAAGACCATTACACTTTATATTTCTTCTTTAGTTTGCTTTTTTTGTTTGTATTTAGTGTAACAATGTCATATAAGCCACAAACTCTCTTGGTGTAACTAGACTGGGAGACAGTTTGCACCAGAAGATATTATTGCCTTTAGTAATAATATACTACGTGGCTGCTAGGACTAATGCAACATTAAAAGGCATCCAAAGAATGAAGTAAGACTTGAGAGAGAATATTTCAAAATTATTCCAAAATAGTATTTCCAGTGTGATTTCTGTGACTTGTTTTTACAGGAAAATCTGCTTTCAATCTAGCTTAGATTTTTAAATATTTTTTTTTTTGTAATATAAGTTCTCTGGGCAAAAAAGAATCTCGAGTGTCATGTTTAGGATGGCTCTGGCTAAGATTTCTAATGCCCTCAGTTGCTCCTCTGTGTGATAGGTGTAAAGGTGACAGAGCAGCCTGTGATATCTGATAATAACGCTCCCTTCTAAACAGCCTGTGCAAGGAAATTAGAATATTGTCAAATTCTGTAAGCATAAAAAGGGCATATTTGTCAAGATATATTTCATATTATCCACTTACTCTTGTTAAAGTTAATCTAAACAATAATATGTTATGTTTAGGTATGTCTTTAAGTGAACTATGTTGAAGATGCAGTTCTCTATGGATTCAATGTGACTCATGTGTTCTTCCACTTGCAACTAGTAGAAGAGCTGTACAAGAATTACATGAACTATTTAAGCATACCTAGCCTTGTTAAACAAGAACTGGAAATTCAGACTTGTTCATTCTCAATTTGACCCTTTCAGGGTGTACGTAGGAAGGGCGTATCAAGTTCAGTTTTTCATGGTTTCATTGTGAAATCAGAAAAGCTTAATATTTCAACCCAGCTTTAACTCTAGTTCCTGTGCTAGCCTAAAAGAAAATTAAGTCTTGGTGCTGTGGTACTTGTATTTGGTACTAATAAATTCTGGAGCTATGAGCGAATGCTTTGTAGAGTATTGGTGATTTATAGAACTCCAATATGTACTGTAAAAGTCAATTATTCATTACTATGACCCTTTACATCTTAACTGTTTTTGATTTATGAAATGTGAACTTGTGACAGAGCCCAGGCTTTCCAATACAGTATGGACAGGTCGCACGTGCTGGCACTGATCATCAGCTGCTTTGCTAGCTCCTCGGGGCAGTTTCAGTGTTGTAGGGAGGCGTGACTACCAGAATGATGTTGGGTTTTCCATTTTATTCTTGCGTAGTTATCTGATCACTCAGTGGGCTTGACAGCATGTCAGGTGATGGACTGGAATCAATAATCCCCCACCAGTGGGGATGCCAGATTGTATACCTCAGTGTTCGGGTTTTTCATTTTTCAGAGGGAGGTGTATATTTAAATAAAAAACTTTGAGTGAAAATGTCATGTGTGTCTGGTGTTAAGGATGAGTCTCTGGCAGGAGACGCTGGCTAGTGCACTGTGGTGGGATTCAGATGAGTTCTGCTCAAATTGTGGCTTTTTCACAGGTATCCTAAATGACTTTAATTGCTGTGACTATTTCTGCTGACATGATTGTTACAGGAATAACTATGAATATAGTTGAGTCAAGAAATTTTATTTTTTTTTTTGACCAAAAGAGAGCTGAACTTCTAAATTCTGGTGTTTTGGGGATAAATTATAGTTTTACTGCTTTAGCTAGTGGGTGTATAAATTACTCTTCTAGTTTTCATCTGCTTACCTCTCTAGAGCAGCCAGTGAGAGGTAGAGTACCTCCATGTATGATGTTTCCTTCCTTCTGAAATCCTTAATGTTTGTGTTTTTTAGGCTGCTTTTTTTTTTTTTAAGACCATAGCTGTATGCAATGGGTCATATCCAAGGTTGTGTAAATGTGAGTAAAGGCTCAGGCTGAGGTAGAGTGATGTTCCTGCCAACACCCAGGCCCCCATCCTGGTGCCCTCAAGCTCTGAAAGGCTCTGTCATAGCCCATGCTTCCTGTGGTTTCAGGCTGCATCTGCTGGGGCACCTGGGATTGCTGGGTCGGATCAGCCCCTGGCTGTTATCTACTCCTTGTAGCACCCTTGAATTTTGGCAAGGAAGGGAGAGCTTGTAGAGATCGGCACCTCTGACCATCCCCTGGGGCAATGGTTGCGTACCTTTGTCCAGCTTCCAGCCTGCTTGGGAAGCAGCACACCTGCAGCAGCCTTTTGAAAGGGGAGAAAGTAGAGATTTAATTGGGGAGGGTGATCCCTGCTACAGCTCTTGATTATCAGTGGCCATTGTGCTACTGTCCTAAAAATAACGAGTAATAGGATGGTGCTGTAGTGATGGCACCACAGCTGGTGAGTAGCATATTGGACAGGAGTTTCTCTCTGAACTCTGTTGTTCATCTTTTCATTGAAATGCACTTTATTAAGGAATATATTGCAATTTTCTTTCAGCATTAAATTCCTCTTAAATTCTAGAGAAGCCACTGTAATTTCTGCTGGAAACTTTAGTATAGCTGTTAGGTTGGTGGCAGCTGTCAGCCTTACAGTTTGAGAACTTTTTTAATGGAGTACAAACCTTGAAAGTGTTCTCTGTGCACAGCTCAAAATATTAACTCTGCTCCTAGGAAAGTGTAGACAAGGATGGTAAAGTTGCCAGCTGTCATTTTATTTTGGTATTTATTGATTTATAAAGTTACTCTATTGTCATCATGCAAGTGTAGCAGTGGGTGGAATGGTGGCTCATTTTTAGATGCTGATTGGTGTCAGGGCTGCATCTGGAGTTTTAAAATAGTCTGCCCGGTGCTGACAGAAAGATTTTACCCATTGCAACAATCTGACATACTTTTAAGCATGGCTTGTATTTTCTGTCACGTCACATCTGTGAGAACAGATCCTAGGTTATTGTATCACAATTAGGCAGATGTGATGCGGCCATTAGATTACCTTTTTGAGATCTACTATGGGTATAAAGTGGGATTTTGCTCTTAAGACTAATAAAATTCAGTGCTTTCATTATTACTAACACCACTTGCGTTTTCTGTGTCTCAGGGTCTCAAGATTTCTGTAACGAGAATTAGAGGTTAGAGGTTTGGGAATATGAAGGAAATGTTAAAATAACAACAATATAAGACTAGAATAGTTTAAAAGCCCTCTTTCTTAAGGAAATGAGGCTTGTATGACTGCACTGTTAGTTTGTCTTCTGAGGTTGCTGGCCTACTTAGCAAAATTTGACAGGTGGAGAGAGATCTCAAAGGTGTTGATTTTCTAGAAGTTCTGTAAGAATAAGAGTCTGGAGAGAAAAGAGAGAGATACATTTGTACCCCAGCTGTGGGAAGAGCTGCAGGGTTATATGATTATTGCTCAGAGAATTGGCAGAAAGAAGCCCTGCTAAGACTATGGCTGGACAAGTTTTCCCCTGATCTTGCTCTCTTAATTCATATCTCCAGGGAATGTCCCAGCCTGAGACAAGGAGCAGCAAGGAAGCAGGTTTTATGGGGCAATGATGTCCAGTAAAGGAGAGAGGATGCTATGAGCCAATCACAACTTCAGGAACACTGTGTTGAACTTTTCAGCATCAGTTTTAGTATGATTGTGAGCTTGTGTGATTCTCCTGTCTCATTCCCAGTGGGTCAGATTGGATTGGGTTGGGAAAATGCCTCTGTGATGGAAAGGTGTGGTGGTTGGTGGTTTGTTTTTTTTTTGTTGTTTTTTTCAAAATGGGAATCATTGCACTATAGTCTGCAGTGCTCTCTGCAGCACTGCTGAAGGTGCTCTGGTGCAGGGCTATGCTGCCCACCCCTGCCACTACTTCATCTCTGAGTGGTGCTATCTGAAAGTGCCAGATTCAACCTCAGGGGCTGGCTGGGAAAGTTCAGCTTTCTACTTCTGTATCAAAACCTATCGGGTAGTTTATTATCCTTAATTTTCCTCTCACACTTGCTTTTATTAAAATAGGAATCATGAAATTACTTACCACAGTGTATTTCATAACTCTCGGCTCCTTAATAGTTCCCCATGTAATTTTGATACTCACCCTCTTGGGTCTGGCAACTATAAAACAACTGCTATAGCTTTCACTGTGGCAGGTTTTCTGCAAAATTCGTTTCATAAAATGGCCCGTTAACAGTTTTCAAATAATTCCTTATTGTTGCAGGCTTCCAAGGTACCACCCTGAATGGCTTATTATATTTCTGCTCTTTCTTATGCTCCTTAAAGAGTGTATCTTTTTTTATTAGGTCTTGTTCCTCAAGGACAGACTGGCTGTACTAGGCTTGTTACAATTTTAATAGACTTTCCTGTCACTTAGTCTTGTACATGAGCCACGGAACTTCAGGAATCTCTGAGACTTAATGTTATTTAAAAAGTGCCTCCTGCTTCTTCTCTAATTAATTGCACTCAGAAAGGCTAGTTGGTGGACACATGGTGTCGCAGCTTCTGTGAAATACTGCCTGATGGCTATAAACATTGCCATATGTTCTCTGTGAAATATTGCCATAATCACTGGCAACAGGAACAGCCGATAGGAGATGAATGATAGGTTCTCGTCTCCTTTTTCGGCTTTACTTTCAAAATCTGTGAAGCACTTCCTGATCACCTTAGTGGTTTTCTAGTTGCTGCTACTTAGTGGGCTTATTTTCTTCTAAAATGTTATTTCAAACTTTTATCGTTCGTGTTACAGCTGTTAACAGTTGCTTTGCATACCATGTCCGTTTGCAAAAGCCACTACTTAGTCAAAGTAGGCAGTTAAAAGGAGGTTTATTCCCCAAATTAAACTTGTAATTTTGTTATAAAGCTAAATAGTTCAAAAATTAATGAGAACTTTCAACAGCTTGACAGTCGATTCATTACAAGTTTCATCTAATGAGAATGTTTCTGTTCTTCACTGTAACATAGGTAGAAGGACAATTTTGAGGCTGAGCTGTTTAACAACTCTTGCAACTGTGAAAAAGTGAAGAGCCTTCAAAGGTGTGATCTTAATTAATGTTAGATTTATTTTTCTTTTCAGGCTTTCATTATAAAATTTCCTCTGCTGATACAACTTCATTATGCTATAGCAATAGCCTTCTAAGAAATATCTTAGTAAAACAGTGTATTTCAGATTGTTCATTAGCATTTCCAAAAAGCTTTCCTTTGTATGTTTTGCCTCTGACCTTAAGTTTTTAACACTTTGGCCTCCATTATAAGGAAACCATTCATTAGAAGCGGCAATCCTCCCATTACTTCAACACAGCTAGAAGCCTCAAAAGGCTGCTTGCACAGTAAGTGTGATTCAATAAGAGAAAGGCAGTGCATTAAGCATGTAAAGTGTTTTTGTGTCTCTGGTTAGAAGCATAGGGCTCTCATGGAGGTAAGCAAGCAGGATTGATTCTGCTCCTTTTATTGGAATTGCTTTCTTTTAAGCACTGATTTGCTGTCTCAGATTACTAACTCTAATAGGGTACTTGCCAGCTCTGAGAAAAATTTTGTTTTATTAAAGCAACAAATGGTTTTACATGCCCCTCTATACTTTGGGAGTTGCGGGCTATTGAAGCAAGTTCTGTCTTACATGCACAGCTCAGGCTATTAAGCTGTTCACAGGTGATTGATCTCTTTAATAAAACCCTGTTCTTTAGCAAGGAAAGAGTGATAAAGATAAACAAATGTACTTGTTTGTCCAGTGCTTTGGAGATTACGGTAACATGAGGACATCAAGAATGCCATTTTAATGAATAAGTTAGATGAAACACATCAATTTGGACTTCATTTTAAGCATGTCTGGAAACCAATATGCTTTAAGTTAATTTGATTCATGCTTTTCATTTGTTTGTAACACCACGTGCATTTTAACAAAAAACGTTTCATACTTAAGCAAAGAAAAGATCTGGCAGGTAGAAGGTTCTGGCACTTTCTGCATGAGGATTGAGTAAGTGAGGAACAAGGACTTTGTGAATTCACTCTCCTGCGGCTCGTTGTGGCTTTGGCCCCTGCCGTGTTTCGAAGGACACATGTCATGAGCATGCCCGAGGGGGACTGGCTGCAGAGCCATGCAGCGTGAGGGATAGCTGGAGAGCTGCTCTGAGAATACAGGGCTATATGGATCACTATAGCCCTAATGCCAAAAATTCTCTGCTGTGCATGTATCGGGTTTGATTGTTCATTCATACTGGTGTTTTTCAGGAATAACCCTGCTGATGTCAATAGTTACACTGATCTTTTTATTTTTTTTTTAAGACAAGTGAGAGGGGAAAATCAAGCCTTCATTTCTTTTGCTATCCACTAAAAAGCATCCTTTCCATGGCAACCCCTGTTTCCATGGTACATGCTGTATTGGAGATAGCCCTTCAGAGAAGCTTTATTAAGAGACACATATATACACACATGCTGTCATGTGAATGTAGTTGCATTTTATGGCACTCTAAAGGAAAACTACAGTAAAATCTCTTTTTTTTTTTTAAAGTTGTAGTGCTTTTTTCATTATACAGTGTGATGAAGGATTATTGCTGCCACTGCTTGGCAGTGCCATGGGAATGCAATAAGACATGATTCTTTCTACTATTGTTAGAAGGATATTCTTCAAACTGCTGTATTTACCAGTACATTAAGATCATTGTTTTCTAAACTCTCTCTGGGTGTAAGTTGGCATACAAAGTAATCCAACTCCTTTTTACAGCTTTAAAAATAAATTTTTCTACTGAAACAAGAGATGTTAGCAAATTCAAAGGCTTATCTTCCATACTAAGAAGAAAAAGTGAATCCACAGAAATTTGTGGGTTTTTTTCCATAATGACACCTATTAGAGTCTACTTTGTGTTTAAAATTAGCTAAATTTACAAAAGCAAGACACTGCACCTTCATTTTTTTGACTATAAAGATGCAGCTGTAACACTATTAGAAGTTATATCATTACCTTTATCTTGAAGAAGGTTCGTTATAATCACCCTTTCAGACTCTTCTGCCTATTGTCATTATGAACTGTAAAGGTCTCTGATATGAACTGCAGTATAAGTCTTTCTTCAGATAGGCTAATGCATCTTGGAAATCTGTGTTAGGGTGACCTAGACAGCAACATATCAAAACTTCTGAGTTTTGGAGGGCTGTTTCACACTCTGTAGTTGTCTGGCACTGCAGCCTGACAAGGCTCTGCAGCTACATTTTTGAATCTGGTTAGTGTCTGCTTTTCAAAAATTGTGTTCCAAACCTTGACTAGAAGATCCACGGAAAGTGGAGTAAGCCTAAAAGTATACCTGTTTTCAAACAAGATTGCTACCTTCTGGGAGAAGTTGTTCATTTCAAAGTTCACCCAGATAAAATCCTTGCACGAAAGTTGGACCAAGTCTTCTATGCAAAAGGAGCTGTGCCTGTGACCTGAGCTTGCAAAGGTATGATAGCCCTTTTCAGACACCTGACCTGGTGCTAGTTTACTTCGCTTAGTCACCAAAGTTACAATTAGGGAAGTTAATATTTGAGTCGATATGGGAAAAAAACAAACATCAAAAAGATTGGAGAGAGTCTTAAAGATTTGCCACATAAGCAAAGGAATGTAGCTAATTGTACCTCTGATGATGAGGTTGGGAAGTTGAAGTAAGGTGATGAAAAGTGTCTGGAGCTTATTTTGAGGACCTACCTGTTACCTTTGAAGTTTAGTTTATTACTCAGTAGGCTGAGAGCTTATATACTAATTAAAGGCTTCTATTTTGCCTTCAGATGTGATGGCTGCCCTTTTATCAGAAACAGAGGCCCTTAGCAGAGGTTTCATTAACAGCTCTGGTGAGAATTGTGCTTTACTTTTCAATTAGCAGTTGGGTTTTTTTTAATACAATGGAAAGTGCCATTTTAATGAACAGCCTATTCCCTTTTACAGTATGTCCATAAAACTGGGTTAGAGCTTGTGAAAATGCTGGGGAAACAAGGATTAAGACAAGTGGTTTGTGGGGTTTATTTGGTTATTTTAATAATCACTGAATACACCTGTAGTTGTACTCTTTGCGGTGCAACTCTGCAGCAGCGTGGCACTCTGAGCCATATCTGAGGCATCTGTGATAATGTCCTTAATCATAATGCTGTGTTAAAATTTTATTTTTGTTTTTGTGAAATCTAGTCAGACTGTCTTGACTGATCAGAGGAGAATGGACCATACTAAAGTCCTTCACTGCTGGTAGTTTTGAAGTCAGATGCATAACAAGCAGTACTTCTACCCAGCTCCTCAGAAGGAGAAAAATTATTTTGCTTCACTTATTTATTTTCTTAGTGCTGTACAGTCCTCTCTTGTGAACCGAGCATTTGCCTGCTGTGTGCCATCCTGGGATGGATCAACTGGCACCAAAGCAATGTGTTGATGTCTATAACTGCAGGGTCACTGCCGAGGCGACTTGGGGCAGGGTTCAGGGAAGAGCTGTAAAGTGGGAGCAGAGAGCACCAGTGCCCTGGGGCCACCCTCCTGCTCTGCTGCCCATGGGCCCAGCCCCAGGGGGTGGCTGAGCTGGGGGCCTGGAGGGGGCTTCCTGGCTCTGTGAGACCCTGCAGAGGCCATGTTTGGCTTTGTGTTCAGCCTGGTACCACCTCCACCCTCTTGTTTCCCTCTTCACTCTTAGTGCTTTTTAAAAATCATGGAGCTAGGAATTTAAGAAACAGAGGAACTCTTGCTAGTATTGTAGGTATCTGAGGAGCATAAAGTACACCTACACTTTTTACTTCAAAACAACCTGTCACCAGGTAGACACAGAATTCCTCAGGATTATAACTGAATCCTTATACAGTGTAATTAATGTGATAAACATTACTCAAGCAGCTTGTTATAAGCATGCAGGTAAGTGTCTCGTTCAGCCGAGCAGGCATGAGGGCTGGTCAGGGCTGGTCTCTTCCCTGCTCTGTCCTGGGCCTGCTGGCAGCAAACCTGCCCTGCCATGGCTGCTGGCCATGGCGGCGGGGCATGGCGTATGGGGAAGAGGCCTCTTCAGCGGCAGTGCTGTTCACATTAGCAATGCACTCCATTCCACATAGTAATAGTGCCCTAATAACAACTGAAAATATGTTTTATGGTGGATGTTGATAACTAAATGTTTATCCCATATATAGGAATTCAAATAATTGGAAATTTTTATAGCCTGGATCCAGTTGAGACTGCTGGAGGATACCTTGATATTGAAGGTTAAAATCAATAGAGTGTGTTTTGGTTATTTTTCAGCTGTCTGTTGTATGTTTAATATAGTATATTTGTATTGTGGGCTCTCATTCCTGTAAATCTGAGGTCTCTCTTTCCTCAATGAATGAGGAGATAAGCAATTGAATTTGAAAGATACTTTATGCAACAGAAAAGCAATTTGGTTTCTGGTTATCAAAGGGCAAGAAGCAAACTAGCAATTGAATGCTCAATATTTATAACCCTTATGTTGCCAGCCTGTCCTGCACCTCTGAGAAGCTCTGGTTTTGGCTGTGCTTGCAGAGCCCTGTGCTTGGCTGGGTGGCCATTCCCTGACTGAGCAAGATGCTGTGGCATTGGGGTGCCTCTTGGCATCCTTGGAAATGTTTCATGACCTGTTCCTCAGTATTAGTGTTTCCCACTTGATTTTGCTGAAAAAAAAATCATTAAGAGCATCAGAGAGGACATCTAGGACCCACCGTGCCTCTGGAGGCATGATACAGGCTGGTGCCAGGCACCAGGTGGTGATCTCCTTGTTTCAAGGTCTCTCAGGCTTTTCTCTGCTGGTGGCTCCTCCAGTTGCCTGCTGCTGGATGGGAGCAGAGTAGTCATCAGTTATTGCTGTTATTTATATAGCATCATAAAATTGTAAACCTATGTGGAAAGTCGCTGGTGGTTAGTGTAAATGGACGTGACTGGATATGGCACAGATGTTGTATTTTAGTAGCCATTGACTTAATAGTTCTGGGAGATGTGAAAACAAAAGAGGTAAAATATTATGTGGGAAACAGTGGTTGAAAATCAGTTTGTCTGCCTGGTGTGTGCCTCTGTGTTTGCCATGGTGAAACTCAGCCATGGTCTTCAGTAACATCTTCCTTTCGAGAAGGCTGTGATTAACTGTCAGCTTTCAACTGTAAGTTGAAAATACTTAAAGTGTAATTGCAGGTGTTTCATACCTTACACATAATTTTTTATTAAAAAACAAAACAAAACAAAAATCCCAAAACTTGATGTTAGGAATCCTGGAATTGAGGAAATAATAAAAGTAGCAGCTGAATAGGTGGTGTTCATAGTGAGTATAATAGGGGCTACAATAATAGGAAATACTTTTTAAGAGGGACTATTTTGAGAAAGAAAACAACATAATTGTCAACAGTACAGTTTCACCCTGTTAGGAGCAAAGGAAGGTATATCTTGCTCAGGAACCTGAGAATTTTCTGTCTGTCCTTTGCACGTGGACTGCAGCTGTCAGTGTTTTGAAGGCACCATTTTAAAAGGGTGACTGAAGCCCAACAGCTGGCAGGGGCCCAAACTGTGTCCTGGTTGTGCTCATTGTGAGACTGAATGGACACTGCTGGCTTCAAGTTCTAATTTATTTTTTTTTAAAACCAAATCCAAAATAAGAGCAAACATTCAGGTTTTTTGTCACTTTATTTTGATTCTACAACAGCACTTCCGAAAGTCTATATTATTCTTATCAATAGTTATTTCTTGGCTGAAAAATTACAAAAATTGAAAACAAAGTAATATATGAAACTATTCCCAAGTAGCAGAATGACACTTGATTTTTATGTGGAACTTTTTTAACAGGATTGAAAAAAAAATAAATTCTGTCATGAACTGGATGTTCTCAATTAAAGGCAGTGTTTCACATCAGGTTTCCTTTTAATTAAGGGATAGCTTTCAAAGAGGTAGCAATAAGTACTACTTATTGCTCTTTTATCCACTGTCAGTAAGAATGATACGTAAATGAAAAATTTTTAACTCAAGTCAAAACTGCCCAGCCACACTGAGGTATTAATCTTATAATCAGTTGCTTCAATCACACTTCAGATTTTTGGTTGAAGATAAGGAAGAAGTTTGAAAAAATAGTTTTACGTCTGTAGTGATGATCAGTGTTCAGCCAGAACTGACAAATATGGAGATTGCTCTTTTTTTGTACAGCCACCTTACACAGTAGTCTAAACTCAAGTTTATCTTATTCTAGGCTGTTGAGTTAGTGGAGTTTTACCTTGGCAAAGCGTGTTTAATTTGATTTTTCATTTCTTTCTTGAAATTCTTCATAGTTTTTAACGAAATATATAGAGAAAAGTAAAAATTAAGCTCCTAGAAATAAATTCCAGTCCATAAAAGCAAATTTGAAATTGAGATCTGCAGAGTCAATGGAAGCCGTGCATATTGCTCTTCTGTGACAGGTTCCGTTTGATGGTTCTGTGAATTTCATTGTTATTACAGTATCTTTCTGATGATTTTATTTTTCTAATGGATATTAGAAAAACGTAAGTACAATAATATGTGCCAAATGTACTGGCTGTTATAAAAATTATTTCTAGATCTATTTATGAATATTATTTTACAGATGCTGTTAATATGTGAAAGTACTGGAACTGAAGTTGTGCCAGAGGGCTCTTAGGATGTGTCTGCAGTCAACTATATTGCTGTAAGTTGTGAATGGTAATGCTGGAGCAGGCGTTAGAGATGCAGGTTCCTGTTTGCTAAACAATGTTTACTAGCATCGCCTCAGCTTACAGCTCTGAACTAGTTAACGGGGCACATTCCCTCAGTGCTCTATGGCAAAGGTTTTGGGTATTTTTAATAGAAAATGAATGCACTTTGCTTATCCTTTGTCAATGGTAGTTACAAATAGAACTGCAATTTCATGTAATAGCTAGAAACCATTACTCTAATGGTTTGACAAATACCTGTGAGGATAGGCTGCAATATTTCATCTGAGAAAGGACTGAATATTAAATAAATGTAACCTCCCATTGGGTCCTGCTTTAACCTCCTACTGGTTTTGGAAAGTGAATTCAAGAGCTGAAAGCATTTTAGATTAAATGTTAGGGGAGAGGTTCAGTGAGACCTAGACAGCAGATTAGCACTTTGTGCTCATAATAACAATCCTTTCCCTCTTCCCATTATCACTTCAAACACATCATTGCAAAGTGCAGAATTTAACATGGGTCAGGTGTACAGTTGGCTCGTACTGATCATCTAATGGTTATGGGTATGGACAATTAATGGTATTTTTCCTCTTATTTTTTTCTGTACTTTTTGATGACATGTAGGACTAAGAATTGGAATTTCCCTATTAATTTAATAAGTTCAACTTCTGAATCTAGTTCTTGAGCCCAGCACCTCAGAGAGGAGGTTCTCAAGTCATGACCTATTTTGCTTTAGAAGTTAGAAATGTTGAAGTTGTTTAAAATGTTTAAGTTAAGACTATTAATGCAAGCAGAGCAGGAGACTACTTCTCGATCTGAAGAAAATGTTTCCTGTAAATTCTTCTTGTTACAGAAAAATACTTGTATCATTAATTGATCTAAGTTGAGAGGAATGAGAATTCCAGTGCAAAATATTTTTGTTCCATTATCTATAGAAAAAAATTAATTGCTGACCACAATAAGAGTAATTTCTTAAAAGACAGTAGTGATATAGTATGGAAATACTTGCATGCATACAGAGAGAGACTTTAGAATAATTCCAGATCATTTTAGTAGCAGCAATAGCAAAACATCCATTGGAATATCAAGCCCTTTAATTATAAGGGGGAAAAGAGAAAAACATTGGAAGCTGCATGTAATGTCTGTTTTCATTCTATTTTTTTTTTGACAAGAGAAAGCTATTTTGAAAGGATTTGATTATCCAGGTTGTAATTATATAGCAGACAGCCAATCAAAAGGCAATTTGTCTTTCTAGAAAAACGATAGTTATCAATTATGTCATACAGAACAACTTAAAAAAATATTTTAAAATTATTCAGGTGCCTTTCTTACAATTGGGGTTCAATAAGTAGTGCAATGAACTGATATGAAAATCTCTCCCACTGAAATAAAATTGCTACTGCCAAAGTACCTGTTCATTTGCTAAAACCTCTGTTTCTAGCTCCTCTTCTGATACATTGCAACACCTGGCTCACACCCATGACAATTCTTATGAGTTAATTGATTACTAAAATGCTTTAAAAAGAAACAAACAGACCTAGTGAGCAGTTAACAAATAAATTACTCCCTGTCTCTGGGTGAGGGGTGCATAGGTACAGAGAAGGATGAAGAGTTTCTCCCTATTGAACTATCCTGGATCAAGCAGGTAGCCACCTTGCTCTCCAGATGGATCAGCAGTCAGAACAGCATCGTTCTGGTGCCCAAGTGTTTTGGTGGAATTTTGTTCTTGAGTTGAGCCAGAAGCCAATCTCCCATAAGAAGAGAAAGCAATAATTCACAGATATCTCAAACACAATTAGAAGCTAAAGGTCTTCCTACTGTAGCAATAATAACCTAGCATTAAGAGGTGAAGGCCATCAACCCAGTCAAATGCAATTAAAAAAAATGCCCCACTTTTTTCCCCCTGAATATTACTTATTATTTTGCAGCAGCAACTATGGTGGGCTAAAAGCCTTCCTGCAGCCATAATATTCTTGTCTCAGCAAGGAGTGCATAATTTGACAGATGGATGTTGCTGAGAAAGGAGTGCAGTATGCAGGCAGGGTTGTGCTGATGAGGTGATGAATATTCGTTGATTTGAAATAGTGTGATCAGGACTGGTTTCATATTGCCTGACTTCACCCATTCAGTGTTTTTTCTTTGTTGTTCTGGACCACTTCATTTCAATCCCTCATTTTCACCTGTAAGTTCTATAGGCCCATAGAGCTGCTCTGTGTACACGTCTTCCAACTAGCTGTGAACAAGTCTGGAGGATGCTAGCAAGGCTTCAAATGAAGCCTCCGTAGATGTGGTAAAGGAGTCCCACTGTGGTAGCAGCCCCTGTGCTGCCAAGGAGGATGCAAGGAAGGAAGCAGCTGTTAGAAAAGAGTGACCTGATCTCTCAGGTGAGACTGTTGTCAGCAGTGTCTTTTTGCAGGGAGGTACTCCTGTAGCAGGGGCATCTTTGGGGGTAGGAATATCAGGGGCTGCAGTGGGAACGTGGCTGATTTTCAGAGGTACACCAAACAAGGCTGCAAGGGGCAGAGAATGAGTGAAAGAGGAAAGGGAGTCTAGTTAACAAGCAGTGTGAGGAGTTGGAGGAGAGGAAAAATGTAGAAGTGCTGCCCCACCAGCTTTAAGGCCTAAAATATAAGATGAGGGAATCGGGACAGTTCGGTGTGAAGTGGTAACCTTGAGAAAACAGGCCTGGTGGAAGGAGGATAGTCAGTGCTGCCAGGCTATATCAGCTTTACAGGAAAGATGAGTTACATACAGTCAGGGGAGTGGCACTGTACATGAAGCATTTTATTAATTGCAATAGCATAAAAATATGGGAGAAGAGCAGGCCTGTGGAAACCCTGTGGGCAGAAACCCTGTGCTCTAATAAAAGTGTAATACTGATTGTGTTACCAGCCCCCTGTTCAGACCTGTAATAGTGCTCAGGAAATGTGAAATGAGAGTAGAGAGGCTGCAAATTCAGGACAGGCAGCAACAGTGAGAGGTTTCAACAGGGGTCCTGTAGAAACTGGGTCGGTGTCTCATCAGGGTGGGAGACAGAGAGGATGCATCCAGACGTATGAAGTGGCTGCTTCCTAAACACCTGGTGTGTCCAGAAAGATGCTATTCTGGAGGTGGTCTGGAGTGGTGCACTGGAGCTGCTTGGTAATTGGTGACCATTGTAATATTAGGTTGAACTCTATAGCTGAAGAGAGCAGAATAAATGCCTGCAGCACATGTTCATCTGATTTCAAGTATAGGGTATGCAGAAAAAATGAGTCCAAAAGCCCATAAGCAGCCTGCAGGCTATTAAAAATAGTTATTCTAATAAAGTTATTAGAATCCCCCAAACATGTCCCACAGTAAAAAGAGAAAATAATCCCTAGGAGCTTACCTCCGCTGATAGAAACATGAGACCAGAGTACTGTAGGAAAATGGCCGGCTGCTGCGAAACGGAAAGCCTGCTTGAATGAACAGAACAGGAAAGTCCTTAAAATGTGGCAGGTCAAACACAAACAGGAAATTAAGAAAATCTCATTCAGAATTAGAAAAGTGCCTTATAAAGGATGCTCAAGCTGTTGGCAAGAAGTTCCTAAGTATATCAAACCCATGAAATCAGTGGGCCCACTTGACAACTGGAGGCACTCGGAGAAAAGGCTGGGGCAGTGAATTCTCTGTTGTCGGTCATTACTGCTGAAGATGTTGGGAAGATCTTTCATGTGAGTTCGTTTTTGTGTGTGTGGTGGTGGCTTTTTTTTGTATAGCAGGTAGGTCAGGAACTAAATTAGTTTGAAGTGACTATCCAGGAGCTGTACGGCTGCTGCCTTGCTATGGTGTTACCAGGGGGTGCAAGTCAGGGAACTTGGCCCCTTCCAACCCAAACCATTCTATGATCTGTTGGAGGAAAGCTGGCACTGCTGTGGAGAAGGGAAGTTCAACCCCAGTGCCCTGCTATGAGAGTATTGTGGATGTCTGGATACAGGAGTTACAATGCACATAGCCTACTGCATTGTCAAAAATCCAGTGAGAGGTTTCCACTTTGAAGGTTAAAGAAATTATGTTAGCACAGGAGAATTGGATAGTAGAAAAGCTGAACATAGGATGTAGAACTGTTTGCAACAGATTCTGCAGTACTGGAACAAGGAGGCTCTTGATGAAAGTAGAAGACAGTAACTCTTAAAAGCAGGAGAAACTACGTGTTGCTTTATAAAGCAGTGGACTTGTGGAATTTGCTGTTGCAGAAGGTTATAGAGGTGAGCAGTTTCAGAAACACTTTACGTAGATTCTTGGATGACATGCCCTTAAATAGATATTGAAGACAGGAATGTACCTGCTGCCAGCAGTAATCCAGCAATTGTGGCTGCTGGGGGAGCACTTGGGGCTTCTGTGCTCCCCCAACTAACACCTTCACTCGGAGACTGAACGCTGGCCTAGCTTCACCTCTGCTCTGACCCATTAGAGTGCTTTAGATTTTTATTTATTAGGGTACCATTGGTTATCAAACTAAGATGTCAGCTGAGCTGAGTGCGTACTTCTACACTGTGCAAGGTGCAGAATTCAGGGTGACTTTAACCTTCTCCAGTGTAACTTAGCCTGCTCAGGCTGAGTAAAGCCGCATTATTCATGTTTTGCTGTAGGCTGAGAATGCATTCTCAGACAGTCACCAGGGCTCAGCTGACACACAGTCACGTGGTGACTTCTATCATATGTTTTAATTCCAGTGTTTTGTCAGCACTGTTGCTGGGGAAGGTCTTTCTGTTGCAGTACAGCATGTTTTCATACTTATTGAGCTGTTTGACTGCATTGTCAGTGGTGCTGAGAGGGAAGCAAGGAATAGCTATTTCCTAGTGCTTGTAGCAGTGTCACCCAGAAGTTTGTTTCTCAAACACAATACTATTGAAATCTTTATGCAAGGAAGGATTTGTTGTAGTTTCCTCTTACTTGGCCTTTGCTGCCTTTTGAGTATCACTTGAATCCAGAACAGAATTGGTCTTGTGACTTGCAAATATCTGTCCTTTGTCTATGACCTTTCTGTTTGTGAAGTACGGTTCCTTCACTAAGGCTTTGCTAACTTCATTCAGTTTGCTTTCCTTCAGCACAGTTGAGGACTACTCTTTTGCTCAAATTCCTCTACTTCCTGTAACGTGGTTTCGTGCAGGAACATAAAGAAGTTTCTTCTGAGCTTCCTTTCCTCTGCACCACAGAATCACTTTGTGAGGTGCTCCCTGATGTTGGAATGTTTAAAATGAAGTTAGCTTTCCTTAGAAGTATGTTAATTGCCTTTCTCTTAAGAGTTTGTGTAAAAAGGCACAGTATGAGGAAAATCAGGCTAGATAGATTCTAAATGCTTAGAGGACCTTTATATTAGCCCTGATGTTCTGTGTAGCTTACATGAAACGTAATTAAAATTGTGCTTTGATCGTGGCCGGTAAGACACCGAAGGCATACGTAATCCAGGACCACTGAGGGCAGACAGGGCTGGGCTGATGTGTATGATGATTGCATTGCCATTAGATCTGTCTGGTACCTTTGAGGATCTTTGCAAGAGCCTTTGTAAAACAGTAAGTAGACTATCAAGAGTTAATACGTCCATTTTCTTGGGTTTCCAATAGCATTACAGTCATCAGAATAAATAATAGGTTCTAAAAGAAAATGAATATCTGCAGGTTCAAAAACGATTCTGTGTTAATGGTTGTCTTCATCAATTAAACTTTTTGGCCTGAAAAATGTTTTTGATTATTTTGAGGTTTTATCTAAACACACAAAAAAAGGAAAGGAAAAAAGTGCTTTGTCCAGTTTTCTTTGGTGACTATTTTCATGCCCATCTATGGGGTAAAGAATGCTAAAAGAAAGTTTTAACAGTTTTTGTTTCTCCACAGACTTGTTTGTTCACATAGTATAGCATGAGTGGCCTGGTTCCTCTGAGCAGGAAAGCCTTATGAGATCATTTTAGGGAAATTTAATTATTGCTTGAGCTAGAAACTTTCGGATGCTGCTCAGCCGAGGGAAGCATGCACACATATTGAGTACCATTACAATTGTGTTTTAATTGCTGAGTTTATTAAATTAGAGATCTGTGTGAGCTGAAGATAAAGTACTATATTATAGGTACTTAGTACTCAGATGTGTTATTACTACTTCATTATTTGCTTGCTTTCTTTTAGAGATACCGGGTAACTCCCATAATTTTCCCCACTTCGCTTTCTTTCTTTTTCCCCATTTTTTTTTTTTAGGCCATCCAATCACAAAGTGGATTTTACTAGAGATAAGGGGAAGATGTGGGGTGGCTGCTTCTCATGCTTGGTTAGCTGTATCGCTGGGTTCGGAGATGGGCAAAAGCACCAACCTTGGTGACTGATATTTATCCAGTTCATGACTTTTGGTCCACAGATGAATGCCAAGGTTGGTTGTTGTCTTGTGCACAGGATTGTAAAATTGCTTGTAGGATAATTGTGATTAGTGCTGCAGGAGGTATTTGAAGGCCAGATCTAAATGTCAAGATATCTTTAGGGGTGTGTGTTTGGTAAATGGTGGATCTGTTACTTCATCTGTAGTAGCTTAGTTATTCATCATGTGCCTTCTCACCTTATGCCATGTCACCATCTTAAGCTGTTTGTTCTTTCCCATCCAGGAGGATGGTGGAGTTTGTGTTCTGATGTTAAACACTGCATTTTTCTGAGCACTCTTATCATTGGTTGAAATTTCTCACATACCCCTCTGCAAATCTGAATTAATAAATTCTTTCATCAGTTTTAGTTACTTGATTCTTTGCTTTCACAATTTTTTTTCTGGTTCCTACTGTTATTGCCATTTACTTAGCAGCTTTGGGAGGGGGGTGGCTTTCATCTAATTAATCACTTAGAAACTCATTCTGAGAAACCAAAAACATATTCAGTTGATTACTTGGGTTAACTGCATGGCCCTGACAACTGTATGTCCCTTTCAGGAAATGATTAATATGCTTAAAATCAGGTGCTTTAGAATTTTAGGTTTTTCTAATTCCTGTCTGTCTTTGGGGAATATATAAGAGAAAGTTAGGAATATAGAATAATTTGGCTGCCTCTTTATTAATGCATTTGAAAAGTACTTGACAAAACATTCTCCTGTATCTATTTGCAGATTGGATTCTTTGGGGTAGGGGCTCTATTGGTTGATGATTTACATTGGACACTTGAACTGTTACACCATCCCAGTTAGAACTGAATTCGCAGGTATTTCCTCATTATCAATTTTCCTGTACTTGCCCATCTGGTATAAAAATCTCTTCCACTCCCTAACAGGAGACAAAAGTAGAGCAATCCAAACCCCAGTTCTCTGCTGTGTTTGCAGGGAGGCAGCTGCTGACTTAGGCAAGAGGGTACTGGAGTTCTCCCTCCTAGGAGACAGATGCAAGAGCTTGCAAGATTCTGTTCTCTGGGTTGTGGCCTGCCCTGACCATTTAAACAGAGACATACTGTGTATACACACAACTGAAATGATAGCATAGTCCTCTGTTAAGGATTACCATTATTTGGTATGAGAAACTGTCTATATATGTTTTATGCTAATGAGATTATTAAAATCTTTGTTAAAGTTGTATACTGAAGTCCGCTTTAAAAATATTTACAATTAACATATGAAAAAGTAAAATTCACTTTTGGTAGGGTGGTGAGATACATAGTTTTTACATTAAAATACGCATTGATTATGATTAGCTTCCTGAGAGAAGTTAAGAAATTAAAATGTTAAGATTTACACAAACTTGCTGTTGTTGCACAAGATTAAATCATATTAAGGAGTGGAAGGGTTTGTAGTACTTTTATTATTATTGGTTTTGTTAGGGGTTTTTTTAAGCATTTTCAGGACACAGCATGTGCTAATTACAAATTGTGAGTCCAGAGCAGAAGGCAGAGTATAACCACCTTCATTGTGGATGATTAGTGTAAATGGCCTATAGTCATTTCACATGCTCAGTAAGAACCAAAACCAAAATATTTAAACATTCATAAATGCTTTTTTGGTAGTCATGTAATTCTAATGAGATGGGACAATACTCTATTGTCGCTATCAGGTAATAATTGCCTGGCCTTTAGTTGAATGAAATGGATATTAGAAGGCCATAAAAAGATGAAATAGCAGGAAGAATCTTGCTACTTAGAAGTTTATTGATATCTATTTATTAATGGTATTAAGTAGCCTTTTCTTCTCTTTACGTTAGTTAATGGTCCCATGTGTATGAGAATACAAACCTTTTTTGTTGTAGTGTATTTTATTTCTTCTATTAACCTTCTGGACTTTACTATAGAGATGCAGGGTGTAGACTACTCTTTTTACTATTTATTAGGCACCAACACTGTATTTAGCTGTCACACACTTTTTCTTAGTGCTACAGGGATAGATTTTTCTGACTTTCCAAGAATTGGTTTCTGTCAGTAGTTAAGTGCCTTTTGTGTCTCGTTATTCACTTTTACTTGAATATATTTTGTCAGAAAGAAAGAAACCTAAACAAATTACTTGAATTTAATCTTTGCAGATGCAATTCTCTTATCCTTTGAAATCCACACTTACGTGGTGGTTTTATAATTAGTATTTGCTGTTAAGGTTAGCTCTGAAGCAGAGAGTGGTCTTCCTGCAGATGATCATCTTGTTGAAACGCCTCACATTGCACCATTGACTATTTGAAGTATAGGCACTAAGGCTCATACTTATGATTTTAACAACTCATATTGCACTATTGATTCCAGGAATTCAGTGAAATTGCATAATACAGTTTTTTCGTGACTATTTCCACCTATGATAATATCCAAATTCATAAACAAACCTCCATGATGGAGCAGATACTTTTTCTTAAGAGTCTCTCCCTATTCAAAAGTCTGAATCAAAACCAGGTTGTCATATTGACTAAGAGATAAATTTGATGTTGCCTGGTCCATCTCCCTGTACAGACACATTTTGACACAGTGTATTTGAGTGCTAATAATGACATTAGAAGATGTCGGAAAGAGATCTAATTCAGCATGCAGAAGTGACTTTGCTGTCATCTCCTATTTTCTGCACAATTGACAGCAGATACTTGGGGCTGAATTTTTCTTTCGGGTCAGATTTCGAAGGCATGAGGCTGTCTGTTAGAAATAGATAAGACCAAAACCAATACCAAAATACTTGTTGGAAGTGTCAGTAGTGCTGAGAATTTAAAAAGGGTGCTTCAGTTTGCTGTTTATGACATGACACGACAACATATATTTCACTAGCAATGAAATTCAACCAACAACCCCATGTCAGTTTTTGGAATTTCTTACTGGGAAAATTTTTCAAGAGTAATATGGGAAGAATAAAAATTGTTTTCAACTGTTTTATCTATTTTGTCACACTCTGTAGCCAATACAGTCTGAAATTCTTTAAAGAAATCAAAGTAGACATAAATACCCTCCTGATCCAAAATGGGAGGTTACATTTCAAACTTTCATTATCAGATAAATTAAATTTATATATATACCTAATTTTTAGTGTGCAAGACACTCAAAGAGTAGGAAAAAAACCAAACCAAAACACAACCCTTTCAAATGGTGCTATAGATATTTCATACACAGTCAGCTCTCAAACAGCCTAGTTCACATCCCATCTCTTCTTTTCAGAAAAAAACAGCTAGGCTACTTTAAGCTTTCTGTTGTTAGATGTTACTATCAAAATTAGCACTGCAAAAATTAGCTCGAAAGGCACCTGTGAAGAACAACTTCTAAACAACCTACTTCTATACAGCCACCCCAACAGCTGTGCTGCGATGATCTGAGGATTTCTTATCTGCAGCTTATGAATGCTGAGCAATATCAGGACTCTGCCAACCTGCCGGCTCCATTCCTGATTCACAGTCTTTTCTGTTTGCTGGTGTCTTTTGCCTTCCTTTTCCAAAATAGGCTGATCTTCCCAATGCCATAGCATTAGCCTGGCAGCAGTGGGTTTTCTGTCTTTTATTCTTGTATGCAGAGGAAAATCGATGTAGACTGAATGTTTGAAACCTGTTTTTCTAATGACATTAAAGTGTATGTATCAAAAAGCCAGAAATACCGTCATAACCAAAAAAAGTCTAGCTGGCCTTGTATCAGCTCTCTCTCTGAGAATGGATGATACCCAAGAAACAGCAAAGAAGTGCTCAAGTGTATAGCAGTACTTCTCTGGTACATGTTACAAGACCTCCCTCAAATATTTGTAGCTCAAGGTTTCCTTAGCCAGAAGGACACCTGTACATGTAACCGCTTTTGATAAATTTTCTCCAGGCCCTTCCCAGCCTGGATAAATCTTTATCACCTAATTCCTATAGCAGTTGGTTCCCTCAGTTTAATTATTCAATGGATGAAGTGACATCTCTTTTGAGATTACTAGTTTCACTTTTTGACCCTGGTTCTGTGTTGGAAGAGATGGTAAGCAGTGATTTCCCACTCGCTGTCTCTGTCACTTGTCATTGTATACATGTCTATCATAAGCTCTGTTGTCTTCACCCAGGCAGAGGCATTGTGATCTCTCTCATCATCTCGCAGACAGAATTTGTTTCGTACCTTTTACCTTTCCCCTTACCCCTTCTAGCTGAAGTACATGGCAAACTGGAGCTGCACAAAAGTATTCAAGTAGCATCAGTATTATATTTTTATATGGATGCGTTATATTCTCTTTCCTGTTCTCCATTCCTTTCTTAATAATTTCTAACATTGTTTTTTTGACTAATTTTGGAATAGTCCTGAAATTTTGACGGTGTTATTCAGTATAACCCCAAAGTATCTATCCTGATTGGTGACGGTGAGCTCAGAATCCATTATTTTATGTGGAAAGTTCTTTCCCTCTTCCAGCCTCTCCGGCCCTCTGAGTATCACTTCACATCTTCCTTATTTTGAGTTTAATCTGGCTTTGTATCTAGCACCCAGTAACTTTGTATCATAAGTTTCTTTGCAGTGTTTATTTGTTTCTAAATTACTTGGGATTGCAAGGAAATAAACATTTCCAGAAAACACATTCACATCCCTATTAATTCTCTTTCCAGATAGTTTATGAAAATTTTATGTTTCACAAGCTTGTGCACATATCCCTGTAAAACCCCACTGGAGATCAACCTGTAAGTTATTGTACTTCATCCTTGAAACAAAAGCAGCAGCATCTGTTTGTTCACCTCTGTCATATGCCTCCTAAAAAGCTGGTTTATGAATCAAGTGGTTTGCAACATAAGCAGAATTTGGGGAAAGCATGTGTTTAAATTGCACTGGGATGTCAGGTGTAAATTATACCCTGCAGTGTGAGGACAGGACCCTGCAGGAAGAGAGTTGGAGGGTAAGTTACCACACTGAAAGGCACTGTAGGTACAGGATTCATGCTCTGGAGATAACAGCAAGATGTGTCTCAGCTGAAGGACATGGTTTAATTGGATGTTAAAGATTAATTTCACAACTTGATCTCATGCCTGCAATCTGAACAGTGACCAGTTGTGCACTGGGCCAGGTGCTGTTGGCATGAGTTCAGTCTCTATTACTTTAGGAATTCATTGTGTGAGATCTCTGGAAAAATATGCTAATTTGAATTTCCTTATCCTAATTAATTGCCCTAATTAATTTTAATAGTTTAGTATCAATCCCAAGTCTTTATCAGAAACTCTAGTGAAAATATTTCAAACAGAATTTTGGAAGATTTGAAGCGAAGAGTGATATTTTGGCCACGTGTTTGCAACTATGTTCCCAATAAAGTGGGAAGGTGCACTTTGCTGAATAGTACTTTCGCTGAGAGGAAAAAAAATTTATTTTTTGGGGGGAGAGTGTAGGGAAGGAGTGGGAATGTAAAAGAATTGTAATCTGATGTAGCAGTCTTGCCTCTCCACTCTTCCTTCTGGGAAGGGCTTTGAAAAATACTGAAATTATTTTGAGATTTCAATACACAATCCATGAAATTTAGTTTTCATTTTGAAAATTTCAAAATGAAATGTTTTAATTTTCACATCAAAATTTATTTTTCAACTTGAAGGAACTTTTTAAAAGAGGCAAAAAACAATCTCTTTTGGAGATGACTGGTCTTTATCATGAGAGATGTCCTGTTGGATTGTCAGTTCAGGGAAAGTAGCTTTGGCTACTGTCAAAGATACATTTGCTCTATACAAAAATAGAAAACTTCTGGGTTTGAGTGATAACGAAATATTTTTCATAATCAGCTAGTAGTATTAAGTAGATGACAGGAAAAACTTTACAGAGTTCAACAGATTAACTGTCCTGCAAGTTACTGACCACATAAGGAGCGAGTGTGTCTCCCAGCAGGAGGGATGGGAGGATTTACTCCTCACTCTGTTCATCAGCAGATCTCAGAGAGCCTCAGATTAGAGTAAATCCACTTGCTGATGTTTTCAAACATGAGACTTGAAGCTGATTTATGCATAATATGCATATTAATTGTTATCCACCTGTAAGTTAAAGGTGTTTTGAGTGCTCTTTCTCAAAATGCTCTTTTGTAATAAATTGTGAACTAGTGAGACCATGGGTTGTGTCAGATATAGAGCCAAATACACAGGAGCAATACAACATGTGAACATGTATTAAAACAGAAAATTTACTCACAGGAAATAGCTGTAAAATGTATTATGGGAGCAGTGAAGTGTTTTTTACTAGACTAGGATTTTTAGCTAGTAAACGATTATCATCTACTTAAATGGCACCAATAGATCAAAGATCAAAATAGCTAATGCCATGCTGGGATATCATTTTACAGCCCTATAAATTTCAAATATATTATTAGGGCAGAAAGCATAAGTGTGTTGAATGTTTTTTTCATTTGATGGTAAGGAATAGAAATAGCTGAGAAATAGTTTTCTTATAAACATAGATTGTGTGACCAAGCTACTATTTGAATAGTTAAAATGAAGTACACGGGGTATGGTGAAGATGAGGTAATAAATCATGTGAATGTATTCTTTTAGTAGATGTTTGTACATACTAGAATTTCATTTTATTTTTTTTTGTGAGCATTTATTTACAAGTTTTTGCTACTGTTACCTTGCTTGTAATAAATTTTGCACCATGCTGTGGAAAGCAAGCAATACAACAGCCAATGATCAGACTTGCAGTGAGAATAAAATACTAATAACTTTTCCTATGACTGCGGTGAGCTGGGGTTACCCCTGTCTGTGTTCCGGCTGGTGTCAATCAAGCTCTGAGAGGTTCCCCACAGAGCAGCCAGTTCCAAAACCTGGTTATTCAGGATTCTGAATCGCTCCTAATAGCTCAGGTTGGTGGAAAGTGGTTTGTCTGGGACCTGACTTGCCTTCAACGAGGCATCCTGCCCTGCTTCCCCTGTTCTTTGCCTGTCACAGCTCTGCTGCAGCTGCTCAGGAAGCGGCATGGCCTCTTTCCTCCGTCCTGGGTTGCCTCTTGCCGAGCTTAACAGCGATGGATGGTGCCAGTGCTCCACAGCAAGGTCTCAGCTACCATGGTACTTGGTCAAGGTTAGTCTTCTGTCTCTGTGCCTGTCCCCAGAGCAGTTGCCTTGAAGAGGGAAGGGAAAATGCTGTCAGTGTGTCTCAGTCTAATGAAGTGCCTGGAATTCACTTGATTGCTGTTTCTTTCTGCATATTACCAAATGTTTGCTGCAGAAAAAAAAACAAACTACCTTCTTTTCTTTCCTCTTAGAGCAGCCATTGCCTTTTTGGAAGATGTCTTCTATATTTAATTTTAAGTTAGTCAAGGAGCCAGAGCTGGTGTTAGACTGTTACCCACACTGGTGGTGATGAATTCATGGATTTGGTGGATCATTTTCCTGTCAGGAAGCAGAGATGGTGACAGAAGATTCAAGCTCTTGCCTTCTGTGTATACGAAGAAGTTAGGTGCAGCATGTTTGTGTGTGCATTTATTGCCCTGAATTCAGCCTCCCTGTGGGTTGCAGGTGAGCGACACCATTTCCTAGGTCTCCTGTTGCCTATTCTTTACCGGTACTGATTGTGATCTTGCAACTGAGCAGCTTCAGGGCAAGTTCAATTAGAACACTGGTCTGATGGAAAGCTGATCAGAGCTTAGTTCTGTAAGATAAACAGATCTGACTCATGATTCAGCAGTGGGATCTTGCAGTTGCACTCAAGATGAGTGCACAAGTTGGAGGGGGCAAGCCGTAGTGAGATCTATTTATGCATGCAGAATATACCTTGGGATCATAAAAAATTCTCAAAACGTCTTACTTTATCTTTAGGGTTTTTTTTTTGGGGGGGGGGCGGGGCTGGTGTTTTTGTTTTGTTTTTTGGGTTTTTTTTTGGTTGGTTTGGTTTTTTTCCTGAGTGGACTTGCATTTCCATGAGCAGTTAAAACCAGGATAACACAGTGTTTAAGTAGTTGTGCAGAAATGAATTTTACAGTTGAGTATATCCACTTGCAAAGGGCTCTCCCTCTCTGCTTTTTCTGCAGTTGAACTAGAAAATTTTCTTAATGTGAAGTGTGAATCTAGATGAGATTTTATTTCTGATTGCATTCACTGTGTAATCATCCTCTGTTTAAGGTGCTTGTTGTAATTTCTAGACTTTCCTCAAGGAATCAGTAACACTCATCTCTTCTCAAGCAAGGTCTTGGAGGACATGTTTTTCTTACTAAAATGTGTTTGGCTCAACCCTAGTGGTCCATAAAGCCCCCTGCTCCTCAAAGCCCTCTGCCCCTTTTGTGTCAGGTTACAGTATCTGAGGAAGAGAAGGCTGCAAGAAGAAACATGTGAGTCAAACTGGCTTTGCGAGACAGCGATCCTCAAACTGAGGGACATTCTGCTCCCTGACAAGTCCTGGGATAATTCTGTTCTAGCATCAAGCTAGTTGTGCAAAACTCATGTATCTGTGGCCCCAAATACCCCCTTACCCCTCTTCATTGCCTTAGAGTGGGACTTGTCTTCCCAGATGCTAAATGTCCTGTGTCCCGCTAGTGCCCGACACAAGGTAGGGGCCAGTTGGTTTAGCTGCTGCCCTTCCCCTTGGGGACTGAAGTTACTGCTCACTTTCTGTAGGAGCAGGAGGCCATGGATGCATCCACTTTCCCCTCTCATTTCTTCCTGCACACTCTTTGCCCCCACATGGAAAATGCTGGGGAGGGGTGAGGGGTCTGGGCTCTGCTTTTCTGGAGGACATGTAGAAAAGTTTTATCAAAGCTGTGTTGTTTGGTCTTTCCTGTGTAACCTTTGAGAGTTTCCATGGGAACTTATACTTTGATGCCTAGGTGTCTGCTATGTGGATGCCCTAAACTTTCTCTCTATAATAAGGTAATTAATTCTTTTGATATTTTATTTTTTACAAGACTATTATGGCTTGGACTGCTCTTCTCATGACTCATGAGAATGGCAATTGGTAACCCACTAATATTGCTGCCCACAAGGGTTTGTAATTTTAGAAGTAATCACTTTGTGGCTGATGCAAATTTTGTAATGAGAAATACTAGATTTATGACTGCAGGATTTCTCACAGACTGTTTTATTGCTTAGAGGAATTGCTCTCTCTTTTGGGAAAATCCATCATTAGATGTCTGCCTCAAATGTTTTGTGGACCATTTATGCTTGGAGAATGCTAATGCAATCATTGAAACAATAATGATGATTTGAGATAGCATAATTGTTCCTTTTCCTTCGCTCCAGATGCACAATGAGCTGCCTGTCAAGTTAGGCGTAGGTACATGAGGGGACTTTACAGCAAGAACATGAGCAATTGTGGTGTCTGGTCATTGGGTTCTCGCCTCACCTTGTACGTTTATTCCGCTTTCCTGAAATAGGTAACTGATTTCTGTACGTAGCAGCTGAGAAGAGTCGCTTGGAAGAGTGTGAGATATACCATCTCTGTCACAGTGGTGATAACAATTGATTTTGAGGAAACAACTGCTGCTTTGTTGTGTAGAACCTGTCTCAGTGAAAATACTGCCTGCCTGTGGAACTGCTGTCCTCAGGCAGGATGCTAGGGGGAGAAACTCTATTTGTGGTTCCTAATGAAGCTCAGGCCTCAAAGATATGAATTTCTCAGACCTGTCAGAGTTGAGGTGTTTCTGGGCTGAGGATTAGAGTTCTGGCTTGAAACATAATATATGTGTACCTAATACCTGAATGTGTTGTGGGTCTGTGCCTGGTTTTACTGTGGGCATATGCTTTCCAGTGATTTTTGAAGCAGGCTTCTGCCAGTGTGGCTCTGCTGTGTGATGCTGGGCAGTGTCCACTGCTCAGAGATGCTGCAGGTCCTCAGGCTGTCTCTGAGCAAGTGGTGTATGAACACGGCAGAAGCATATTTGGTTCAATCAGCTCTTTCCGTTACTCCTGTGTAACGATGAACTAGCATGTTGGCTTGGGAACACTAGACAATAATTGCATGAACATTATTGTTGCAGCTAAAGAAAAAGTTGCTGTTAATGCACAGTTTTATTTTCTGTTTATATGCTCTTTCACTGAGAACAGAGCATGTGTATGCTTTTGTATTTAAGTGAAGATAGCTGCAAAACTTTCTATTTTAATATAGTATCATTTTGGCAGCTCTGTGCCAGCAGCATATCTCGGCAGAGAAACTGCTGCCGTCAGCACGGCCTTTCCTTCATGGGTCTGTGTCTATAAAAAGAAACATAATGAGAGAGCTATCTTAGAAACATCATGCTTTGAAGCACTACCATGTAACCTCTAGTGCCTGAATTTCTCCAAGATGTTTTTCCCACATGTACTCCAGCGGTGCTGCAGGCAGCTGCTTCATGGAGCACTGACAGCAAGGTGGAGAGGGAGGTGGGAGCCCTTCCCTGTCCAAGTCGCTCAGCTGGTCCTTTTGCATCCTGCTATATCTTGTTTTGGCCCAGTGTCTCCTTTTAAGGACCTGACTGAAGCCCTCGTGTCACTTTACTGCGTCCATGAAGCCTCATGTTGCGTGGATTAACATTGCTTTTAATTTCCTGCTTTCTGTGTGCAATAGGTGTTCTCTGGGTGGAAACACATGCTACTGGAGAATCACCTGTGATGTATTGGAGTTTTAAATCTTTGTCTGATTTGGTATATTTTTGCTTTTTAATGTAATTCATTTCTGCACTGCTGATCGTATTCTTTATTGAAGCAGCACATTTGTGCATGATCCACGTTCATTTCTGGAAATCAGTTTCAATAACTTCACTTATTTAAACTATTAAAATAGTTTAAAATGCAGAGAACAGTACCATTCTCGCTTTCTATTCAAATTGCTGCTCTAACCATTGAAATAGGCTTGAAATAAAGTATCTTGGGTTCTGCTTGACCTGATTCAATGTAACTGTTAAAGTAGAATTACTGAAAAGATAAAGTCAGATGCATTCCCTATTTGGCTCAGGCTATTGAAATGGGAATGGTATGAGTTTGCCACAGCTATTAATATGTTATTAATCCAGGATATATTATATATTGCTTTTAAGTCTTATCTGAAGGACTGGATATCCTTTTGTAATGTGTTCTTTTGCTTTTTCTATACGCTGACATTTTGTAGATGAGCCATTGCTCAGTATGTGAAGTCTAAATGGCTCTTCTTATTTGATCAAGTACCATGTTATTGAATGTGTTACAAAGAGACTATATCCTCTGCACATTAAGTTTGAGTCTGATGCTTATTACAAAATCCAGACTTTTCAGATGCTAAATATGCACTATATCTTGCAAGCTAAAAATGGTAGACTCCTGACAGTTTTGGGTTGTTGAGGCTAAATGACTCTTATGTCCAGCCTTCTCTCTTTAGTCCATACGGTTTCTGTGTTAGACCCTAGTTCTTTGCAGAGTTGAATATCTCAGTGGATCCAGATGGCTAGAAAGCAGTAATGCCATTATGTTATCTGTTTTCTGAATCAGGACTCTTGTTATTTTGACTTTACCTATAAAATATCACTATAGAAATAGTAGTTCTTAGCATGGTGATTGCTATAGAAGCTTTCATCACTTATTTTCAAGTTGTTAATGTGTGCTATAACCTCAGGTTGCTTAAGAATATTTCTACCTTTCTTTTTCTGTAGGTGGATTTTCAGATGCACAAAGGGCAGTTCCTAAATCCTCCACATGAACAATAATTTGTGTTATTTCCTTGATTTCATGTAAGCATGTAGTTGAAGATTTCTTTTTTGTTCATTTCTCCTCTTCTGATGAGAATCTCGTAAGACAATTACACCAAAACCATATAATTAAATCCTCTTTGCTTTTATGAATGTTCTTTCTCTTCCTGTCTTCTAAAAATTAATTTATTAAAAAAGTTATTCTGTGCCTGGGTTATAAATTTGTGTCAACAACATGTTGATGAGAACTTTATTTCCATGGTCTAGTCATACTGAGATAATTAAAACCAAAAATATCCACTCCTGCTTTTCTGCATTCAGTTCAGCATCACATCGGCAGCAGAGGCACGGTCTAGTCCTTCACCCTGTCCAGTGTTCAGCTTCCCATTCGTCAAGATTAATAACAACCAGAAAGCGCTCTTATAGAGGGAGGAAGGTATTGATTGTCATTAAAATGTTGAATTGTGTTTAAGAAGTCTAGGTTTTGCTTCTCACTGTCACAGCACCTAATTGACTTTGGATGAATAAAAGTTTTTCTAGGCTACATCTGGTGAATAATGGTGTAACAGAGCCCTTACCTGTTTAAATAGATAAGACCTCTGAAATAGGGAACATTAAAGAACAGTTAGTGGGGTGCCAAGAAAAAGATATTATTTTGGCAGGAATGCAGGTACCCTTTACAAAAAAAGCTAACAAACGTGGGTGCTTGGACTATTCATGAAAAGACGTCAGGACAAGCAAACCTACTAATTTAATTTTCTTAAAAATGTTTAAAATATGCAAAACTAGAAGTAGGCAAATTAGTTTGCTTCAAAAAGAGGTTATTAAATACAAGTGTCACTTGTTTTTATTTGGTTAGGTTATTCATAAAATTGGCTACATATCTACCTGTGTGAACTTTGTGGAAAAAGCATGAGAACTCCGTAAATTCTTTGCTAGGTTGCTGCTTTTTCATAAATTTTTGTGGCTTCTGCGTATGTGAGGGAAAATATTCATTTGAGGCACATCTCACTTCATCAGCCAATTCCAGAACAAAGAAAAAAAACTTGTATCTGAAGAGAAAAAAAACAGCTCTATCATAATGTAGGAAAATTCAGTGGAACCACCACTAGAAAGAGCAAAGACAGGAGTAAGTGGTGTGTAATGGCTGTAGGTAAATATGAAAATAAATAACTGGAAATAATGTAATTATGTACCTTTCAGGTTTTCATTGTGGCCTTTTCTATGAATTTGTAGTTATGTTGTGGTGATTTGTAATATCATGAGTTCTTTTTATTAGTTCATTTTGAATTGTATCTGAACAATAAGGAAATGGGGTTTGAGATGTTAGAGCTGGAGAGCAGAAACTTGACCATACTGTGGAATGAAATAAGGCTTGGGTTCAGCTTTACAAGCTAAATAGTTTTTGGAAAAGTAGTGTGGTAGTCAAAACATGGGCTTCTGTAATGGATAAACTGGACCTTACCTTGATAGGTTCCTTTTCAAAAGTATTTTAAAAACTGCAATATCTTTTTGTTTGTGAAGTGTGTGAGTAAAAATGTATACACCTGTAAAACAAATTGAAGATGTATGTAAAAAAAAAAAGTGTCAGATGTTTACTAGCACCGATATTTGGTGTCATCACAGCTAATATTATTTGAAGACCCTTCTGCTCAGTATAGCCTTTGCCTTCCATGTTAGAAGATGCAAATTCCAGCCCTTCCTTGTACAGGCAGCAGTTAAGGCCATCCCGTTGCACTTACATTTCCTCTTTTAATGATTAGTATGATAGTAATGATTTATCGTTAGTAATGATAAATATTTATCGTTAGTGATGATAGTTTCTCTCAGAGAGAGAAACACTTTACAACGTTAAATCTACATGTGTTGTTTTATTTGGAAATTTGTGGAAAATCTTTTAAAACCCAAACAACCCACAAACACATGAGTGTTTTGTTCCCTCTTTTGCTTTACATCTCCAGACAAAGGGAGGATTTCAGCCACATCCCACGGTTGTGTGAGGGTGGCAGAGCAGACTTAGGAAGTTCAGGTCTCTTGGTTTAAGCCAGGTCGTCCTTTCTTCTTTGGACATGGTGTATAACTGAAAAGGAGATGTATATACATGTTAGTTAAGATGCTTTCAGTAATCTTCACAATTAAAATACATACCTATTTTGCTATCAACCACCTTTCCCTTTGCTAATGTTCACTTGGACAGGGTGGATTCTCTTTTGTTAATTACTGCAGCTGCCCAGTGACAGAGCAGGGGAATGTGAAGAAGGCAGGAGGAGAAGTGGAACATGAATTTGCAAGTTTGGCCTGGGGAAGTTATGTTTCTTAATACATGGGTGCTGATGTTTCTTGTCCCTTTTTCATCTTGCTTGTCTTTATCTCCTCTGCCACAATCTTTGCAGCCTTAAGAAGGAGGCCGGACAGCAGAGATCTTCAGCATTGCAGGCATGTTTCTCCAAGGCAGCCTTTGGAATGATCTGACACTGACTCAGTTTAAGGCTAAATTGTGCATATTTATCCTTAGCTGAAAAGGATCATTAGATTATGCCCCATGCTCATATGAAATCGATAGTAACATGTGCAATGAGCCTGTCCTCTCTTTTATGACATTACGAACTCGAGTATTTTACACATAAATAGGGCAAGATATGAAGTAAAGTGCTTAACTTCTTTGAGCTGGGAAGACATGCACCATAAATCACGATATGTGTGCATAATTACAAGATATCAGAACAAGTCCCAAGGGTATTTTTAGCCTTGTAAAATGTTAGATAGACCTGCTTTCCTACAGAACATTATCCTTCTCATTTCTCCACTCCTAGGTACCAGACAGTTTTTTTGGCCAGATTACTTGACACAGTATGAGTGTGATAAATTGCAACTGCAAGAGTATACTGTGTTTAATTGCACAATCATAGTTTAAAACTTCTGATCAAATTGTGCAAAGCCTGTGAACTAATTGTCTGAAAACATCTTCAGGGTCGAACATTTTCTTACCTAACATTTGGGTGTGAAAACCAAAAGCTTGGCTTTTCTACTGGCCTGCAGTATTTTGGGAAGGTAACTTGACCTGGGTGAATGGGTGGCTTTGGGAAATGGAAAGAATATCACTGCTGTGCTTGAGTATCTGTTTTTTTAGAAGTGTTTGGCCATTAGACACTTCATTTGTATACATGAAGTGTTTGGAAGGATTTGACAGGAGAGGGGAAGGATCTGTTTTGAGTTTAAATACTAATTTTTGTCTCTTTGTTAATGTAAGCATGAATATGAATTTGATAATAATTATGCCTCACATGTTTTTGAGGCCAGTTTCTTCTTTTTTCTCTGTTCGCAGGATAGCCTTTGCATCCATGCTTTTTGGGGACACATCAGGCTTCTCCATGCACCTTGTCCTTATGTCAAATACTGAGCGTTCGCTGAACCTTCCTGGCTGCTGCAGTTCAGGATTGGCTTGCTGTCAGCAAATGTCCAGTGCTCAGGGTCACCAAGTGACACAGGCAGTGCCTTGTGCAGAATTCTCATTTTGATACCTGTAAAACAACAAAAACCCAAAGAAAACAAAAAAAGAGAGAGGAGTGAGATGAATAGCAATGTCCCATCTGTTTGTATTGTCCGTCTGGGCTGTTACTGTCTGAGGTGACAGGAATGAGGAAGATGGAAAACAAACCACCACTAAAACAAGACAGGGTGAGAAGTACCTCAACGGTAAGAAGAGCTCTGGTCATTTTTCCTTTTCATTTTTTCATTTAACAGAAGCTTCTGTGCTGTCAGAGATTGTATATGGCTTAGGTGTGCAGTTAGGGCTTTTACATGATTATTGTTCCTTAGAGCAGATTTCAAACCTGCAGTTTAGTTGACATTGACACTTACTTCAAAGGAGAAGGGAGTTTAAATTTTTTTCCTGTATTACCTGGCACTAAATTTCTAATCCCACCCCAGGTGTAATGAATCTGGATTCAGTTCTCCCTAGCTTGTTTAACTGTTAATTTTAAGGGTCCTGTGCCATTCCCTGTGCTATCTTATATTTATACAAAGCCAAGAGAGAATTCTTATAAGACCTTAAAAGTAGTTATCCTGTGTAACTTTGTAAGAGACTAACAAGCTTTCTTGAACTCTCCTGCATGTCATTCCCAACTCAGTGTAAAAAGAAGGGGGGCAGGATGCCTTCAAATTGATGCAGCAGGTTAGCTGGTGAGAGGGGGTGGGAGAAAAGAAGCACTGAACTGTCTTCTCTTTCCTTAGGGATGATAGGAGAGGGGCATGTGAGATAATAGGTATGAGATCTTATTTCATCCCCTTCACAGAAGAGGGTCTATACTGAAAAAATTCTGGCTTGCTCTTGCAATGGAACTCTCCACTGCTACTGCAACACCTTTAATCTTTACAATGAATTTCTGAATATGATTTGTCATCCTTTTTTTTTGTAATCCTTTTTTCTGAAGGTGCAAATATAAATGTCTTTTAATGTGTTTCTAAGGTTCAAAAGGAAAGACCTCTGCACTGATTTAATTATTTGAAAGCCTCTTACTCTGATATACTTCTGTCTTTTGTGGAGCAACTAGCTGTCATTTAGCTTGATTTAACCAATTTACTCATATCAATTAATTGGATAATGAGCCACAGGCAAGCTTTAGGTATCTCACAACTATTATCCTTATTTCATCATTTACTACAAGAGAAATCAGAATACAAAATTTTCCCAAATGTTCTGAAAACATATGTCTATTTTAATAAACTGAAATTGCCACAACTTTATTTGTCCCCACTGTTCTATACTATCCTCAAATTGTTTTTCACTTTGTTTGAACTGTGTAAGGACATTTTCATGTCTTAAAATGGTGAGACCACTCATGATGCCTGAATATTTGCACCTATTGCTTAAATTGTGTAGCTTGCACCAGTAGTTCTGTGGGTGTTTGGTAGATATTTTAAAGGTTAATCATGAAGTGAGTTTGCTGTCATTTTATTCCTTGATCTAATAGATGAGAAAAGTCAAATTCATGATATGCTGTTTACTGCTAGGGATGGCTGGGTGATTTCTTTTTTGTGGCTTTGTAAACCATTTATAACATGGCCTAAAATATTTTGAGATAAAAGGTGCTATACCAACTGATGGGAACATTAAACAATATATGTTCCTAAAACAGACCTTATCCACCACTTAAAAATAAATGCAAAGGAAATATTTTGCAAAGGTATTAAAAATTTAACAGCTTTAAAAATATATTTTTAATAACCGAGTTGTTCATTCCCATAACCAAATAGGCTTTTGGATTAATTTTTGGAATATGTTAATTTTTGTGCAATGGTAATATTCCTTTTCAGATTTTCGTATGTGCTGATTATAACACCAAAACACCTTTAAAATTCACCTTACGAAGCATTTGGGGAACTTTTTAATTAAATCTGGTATTTGTAGTTTTGTTATAGGTTGGATTACTATTTGACTTGTGTCTGCCTTTTAGTTCTATGCTCCTACATAGGTTTATCAGTCAGTTCAGTAATACTAAGCCTACAGATTTTGACAAGAGGATATGGTTTCCAGTACCAGTCCAGGGTTTCTGGACTTCTCACAGTGTGGATGGACTTTCAGGGGTTCCTAAAGTACAAGTCCTTTGCATCTTAGAGATATCTCATTTGTGAGCAGATGATGTCAAAATGTGTGTGTCACATTATATACTGTGATTAATATCTAGGAGCCTGAAATATCACACTTGCTGGATCTGACTTTAGAGTCTGTCCACATGAACAGACCAATGTTTTTAATGTACAGTTCAAATGTATGCTCAGAATAATTAAATACATCTAGCTAAAGAAGGTGGGGTTTTTTCAGATTTATATCCCTGTTACTTGTTCCAAAGCATGTAAGTCATACATGTTCTTATCAGGAAAACTGTAGCAATGAGAAATTTTACGTTAGTCCTAAGATAGACCTTGGAAATCAAGGGTGAGGGTTTTAGGGTTTTAATACGCATTTCCCAACAATCAGTATTTTCTTTTTTGAAGGGATTAATGAAACTCTTTAAAGCTGCATTTTGTGATGGCCTGCAGCATATTACTGAGGGCTCATTATCTTGTCAAAGCTCGTAAAATATGGACCCTGCAGGAGTGATGTTGTTAGTGAGTTAATATGGAGTTAGTCTTTTTGCATGGTGCTAGGAGGAAAAATGCTACAGTAGATGCAGATGGAGATGAAAATGCAGGACCCTGAGAGACTCTACTCACCGAACTGGTTCTAAACTTGTTTTGGACAAATTAGATTTGTTGCTCTTTGGTTTTCCTTCTGAAAACTCTCTTGTGACTTTATTGTCAGCTGAAGTGTTTATTGACTGAGAAGTGCTTGCATTTTAGTGATGGATACAGTGATCCCAGTAAACACTTTGGGGCCTTTGTGATACAATATGCTATGTGTTTGTCACTTTATGATGGAGTGGGCAGAAGCTTATTTGAATAGAAAGTAGAATAAAAAGCCCACAGTTTCAGCAGCCACCAGGTTCATTAAAGCTAGTATGAAGATAAGAGTTAAATGATTTGTGGATATATACAAATGTCTTAAAGTACAAAAGTAAAACAGAATCCAATGCCATTATTCCTGAAAGAAGTGCCAGAGTTCTCATTATTTTTAATGACTTCCAAACTGGGCCCTTAGTGACTGATGAGGTAAGCAATTTCAGATGAGAAACATGATATCCTCAGTGCTGGAAGGTACTGATCACCCTGAGTTCCTAGGGGCCATGGCAGCGCCTAGGATGAGGCAGCAGAAAAATTGTAGGTTGAAAGGCCACTTCATTAGGAAGGGGGAGACAAAAAGGAAGTTTTTGCTAGGTTGTTTAATAAAATGGAACAATCTGGATGATAAAAGTTGGATGTGATGACACAGGTTCTGAACAAACATTGATCATTGCAGAAAGATAGGTACTGAGGAATACATCTGCAGTTCTTTGGATTTTATTCCAGTATTTAAAAAAAACCTGACAAACTTAAGTAACTGTTTCTGTTTATTAAAAGAAGATAAACATCTTATGAAGATCTGGAAGTCAATAATGAAGTAATGACTATGAGAGGTGCTTACCTCTGAAGCAGGTGGCCTGTAGTTCCCATGTGCCCAATGTCCCCCTTCCTGTGCTGCCAAACGTGCTGGAGAGCGTTGTCCCTCCGAAATCCCACAAGCACTCATGTCATCTGCAGGTGGGGAGGCAGCACTCAGGTGTCTCCTCCTGTGTAGGAGTTTGCAGAAGCAGCTTCTCCAAGAGAGTTTGGTGAAGGTTCCCAATTCGAAACATGCACTCACACCCCCAAACCCCCACCCAACTGCCTGTGGGGCTGCTCAGCTCTCTGGTCATTAAGCAAGACGTGAGTCAGGAGTATTGAACAATGAGGAGTAAATCAGGGGGACAGCAGATACTGGAAGTGTTTTAATGGTGAAAAAAGGATTTGTGCAGGACCCAGGCTCCTGGTTTTCACTCTTTCTAGTGTGTATTTTTCTGTATTATGAACAGGAGGCTGGGCAGCCCCTTGGCCACATCTACCCCTGGCAGAGAGCCCTACTTGCCCATCAGCTAGCCTGGGGACAGGGCATCCCTTACTCTCCATTCTGACTGGGCATGTCTGCATAGAAATGATTCCTGTTGTGCCTACTATGTTAAAAATTCAAATATTTTCAGTTTTTTAAAGTTGCTGATCAGGACTCCAGGCAATGAAAAATAATGCTTGATGCAGGGCAGGAAAGTTTTGTAGTGCTGCTCATGTGATGATGAAATTTCTGCTTTGGATTTTAAGATTGCAAAAAAGATGACCCAGTGGTAGCAGACAAACCCACTAATCTGGCCTGTTTAAAGCAAACAAACCAAACTATTTTCAGGGTTTTTTTAGTGCAATAGATTAAATGGTGGTGCTTGGAGCCATGTGATACTTTGGAAGCTAAAAATATAAACAGATTGAAAATATATTAGATAAATTCATTGGAGATTGGTCAACTGATGTCTATTAAAAATGACAGTTGGCATGCAGCCCTCATCTTAGGGAATCCATCAGTGGTTGCTCAAATTTGGAGAATTAAACCAGAGGAAGGCTCGTGCTCTGTGGTTCTCTCCTAGTTCCTGGACCTCTGTTACTGACTATCACAGAGACAGGGCACAGCATTGGCCTTGTTCTGGAGCCGGTGTTGTATGTCTGCTCCTGTGTCCAAAGATTATTTTCAGGGTCATACACAGAGGTGAGAAATTATTATCTTCTCATTTATATTTTGACAGGAAGCCTTGCAGTTACTGCTAATGTTAATCCAGGCCAGGTGTATGCTGGCAGTCTGCTTGTTTCCAGGCACCCCAGATGTGGTCCCCCTTCAGACAGGGTAAATAACATTGCGCTGCAGTCTTACAAGTATCCTCTGCAGCTGAGACGCATGCGTGAAGAGTTACAGCTGGTAGAAATTTAGGTGAGCACTCTACTGTATAAATTTTCACTACCCTCAAGTATAAGTTACTTTAGGCACATAGTAATATCTATAATTAAAATGCTCCCTTGAAGTAAATAATTAAATGAGGATTACAGTTATGAGCCACAAAGTGACACAGGTGACAGGCTTACCTTAAGTAGGACAATTAAACTGTAAATTAAAATTAAACTTCTCCATGAAATTAGAATATTACATAAGGTAATTATCTAAGAGTAATAGGTTAGGTCTGTATACTGCATCAATAAATCCTTTCAGAAATCTCTAGAAAACAGATTTTCTACCCTGTTGTTTTACATCTGTGTCTTAAAAAAATATTTCCTAATCCAAATGGGAACAAAAGACCTTGGGCAAAATTGATATTTTATGGGAGAAGTTTGGTTTAAATAATATTTTCCCTTAGCAAAGTTGCCTTTTTTTTTAATGCAGCAGAAATATTGAACCCCATGGGAGTGTTTGCTGCTGGAGAGATGCTTGTATGCCTGAGCAGGGCTTGGTTGTGGATCTGTACAACATCAGAAAGAGTGTCATTTTTACAGCTTCTCACATGCTGCGTGAGCAATAAACAGTTCTTGTTATTGGCACCTTTATGTATGCTCAAAAATTACTTAGTACCAAATTACTTAATTCATTATTTTATATATTTTACATTTGAATTTTTTAGGTGGTTCTTATGAGATTTAAAAGACAAGCTTTGTTTTATTCTGTTTTAAAAGAATAAATTTATTCTCCAGGTAAGAATTTACCCTAGATCTTGGCAGTCACTAAAGCAAGGAGAATTATGAGCTATGCAAAATGTTTTCTAAATCATATAAACAAAATTTTCCCCCCTCTATTTTTGATTTTTTTTTTTTTTTAAGCAGATAAGTGTTGTAGAAAACACTAGTAGTAAACAAAATTTTGGAAAAAAAAATAGTGTTCTCATCCAAATTCAAAAGACCCTTTCTGAACAAAATGTGCTGATTTTTAGGGGAAAAGAAGTTTCATTTTTCTAGAAAACTGTGTTTGAAAAACACTGAAAATTAATGCTTCAGCTAGAAATTAGAAAAGTAGGATTGTTGTATCAAATGAAGAATAAGTTAACTTCAGACGAAATGGATTTTTGAAAATAAATTTTAGGAGGTGTGTAGGCAGACTTAGGAGCTTTCAGCACCTCTAGTGTTAACTTCAGGGCCCCTTTGGGAGTTACAGAAGTTCTTGCCTTTATCCAAGTGAGTAAGGCAGCATGTGTTACTGAGCACAGTTAGGGCTACTGTTGTATGTTAATGGCAGGATTTAGCAAATCCTTACTTGGATTAGTAGTCCTTCCTTATGTAAATAGCCTGACTTAGTCAATCGAGTTATTTTTGTGAGTGAGAATGTTCCAAACATGTAAAGATGTACTTAGGTCCTCAACAGGTTACTGGCATGTAATGTCACTATTCGTGGCTATCGCAAAGCACAGCCAAGCTGGGCAGTGCCTCCCTGGGAAGGATGTGCTGCTGTGGCTTGCTGGTATTTCAGCAACTTTGCTGATGTTGTTTATCACAAATGTAGAGCTGCTTAGATAAGTTTTTATGATATGCTACACTTGCATGATGTGGGGTTTTATTAAAGTAAATAATCGGAAATTCTGACATGACTAAAGAAATGAAATTAAATTGATTAGTGTAATTCTATATCCTTTGATAATCTGACAATTTGAATCATACCAGCCTGCTAAATCAGAGCACCAAAACATCACAAAATGTTTTCTATATTTTACTCTAGGTCCTTTGTGCTGTAATTCTTAATCTCTGCTTCTAATATTACATTTTACCCAATTAATTAAGAAGACAAACAAGAAGCTAATTTTGGCAGCTTTGGTACACTCGATTCAGAGAAAAAGGAACAGATTTTTTTCATCTTTGAATGCACGATCTTAAAGCCTGGAACGATTTAAATTGCTTTTTAGATACTTTACTCCATTTCGTAAAATATTTAGTGCTGTTATGATAGTGTAAACCATTAGGCTGCAATTACACTAACACGGCACAGAGACTAATAGTTCTGTTGGAACACAACGGTGATGCATGATTGCCCCATTAGGATCGGAAGTCTTGAAGCACTGAGGTTATTAAAAAAAATGAATCACTGTTACAGTCTTGATTTTGCTAGATTGTAGTAAAAATATCTTATTTATCTATATAACTACTATTGTATCAAACTCTTCAAGAAGCATTTAAAAAAAAAAGTCCTACTAAGGATCCTTTAATTATGAGGTCTTTTGCCTTACTGCAGCTGGAAATCCAGAACTTCATCTGTATTTTTCTGAAAGTTTTATTTAGATAGGTTGTACTGAGGTGTGTTTTTGGGACTTAAGTGGGGATGTTTATAAAGGTATTTGTGAGAGAATTGTTTTAAAGATTGAAAAAAGAATAAGTCATGTTGCTGTCTAAATATTCTTTTTTCAAAAATACCCAAAAATATACCCATTGTATTCACATAATTTCAATGACAAGTATAGACAAAAGGTAGGAGGAAATATTTTTTCTGCTGCCTCATATAGCTTTTAAAGAATTTAGTAAGAGAGTTTATAGATACAATCAGGTTTTCACAGAAACAGGGGAATAAGAAGCATTTTGAAAATAAAAAGGAGACTAAAATTTTTTAAAATGTGGTCAGGCACTTTGGAGCTGTATTAACACTAGTAATAACATCTAACTAGTCAAAAAAAAGACTGATTTCATTTCAAATTGCTGGCATTCCTTTGCATTTGTGCATGTGGGTGTCAGCAGCGTATCTGTCTGTGCTTAATATAATCAGAGAAGAGACTGCAAAATGACTGAACTAGTCACCACTGAGCTAATTGCTGGGGACTGAAAACTGCAGGTATTTGAAGATAATTCTCTCTCCAACAATCCATATATTGAAAAATAAAGCAGGAAAAAAAAAATCACTCATCTGACAAATTCATTTGAGAAACTCATTTAAAAGTTCAGAAAGAATTAATTTCTGAGGGTGGAAAGGAAAGCTGAACTTTGGGCTGAAAATTATTTGACTGTACTTCAAAAGTAGAACTGGAATGAGTTTTGCCTATGGTGACACATAAGTGATCCTGGGTTTACCCTGGTCTTGCAGGGGTGAATACACAGCTAGCTGGGTGACTGGCTGCTGTGCACCCGTGCTGCTGGAACATACCCAGTGCAGCAGGGTTTGGAAAGAGATAAGAGAAGCAGAGATCAGAGGGAATGCTAAGAGTGAGAAAGACAGGGAGATTGAAAGAGTAAAGAGAAAGCAGGAAAAGGAGAGTATATGCTTTATGGGCAGAAACAGTGATGTACCTCACCCTAAGTGATTCCTTGTGAGTTGTGGATCAAGAAAAGTTTTAGAGTTTTGACAGTTATTAGGTATAGTTAGACAGTGTTGTCCATGGAAGATGGTTGCTTTTGTTTCTCTTAGTTCAGTTCATTTGTCTTTCACACTCGAAAGTAGTTTAGGTCGGTGAAAATTAACTTTGTACTTAGGCTGATTAAACATTGTTTAACATGTATTCTCTGAAATATGAGTAAAACATATAGAGTATGTCAGCTGTCTGCAGCTACAATTAACCCGACATTTTATGATTTTGATTATGTTTTTGATTAATACTCAACAGGGATTTAAAAATGTGTGGGCATAACTATTAGAAGTCTGTGTTAGTGAGAAAGGAGTGAATTTTAATGCAGAATTAACAAATGACTCAAGGGTAGGAGGTATTACTTTAGAGAAATGATATAATTTAAATAGGGCACTTGAAAATAACACATTAAGATGTCTTTAATGTTACAAATTCTTTGAATTGTGTCTGTTAGCTTGATAGCAGTATGTTGGAAGTTAGTTTGTGTGAGCTATAGTACAGAAGTGACCTCGACTCTATTTAAAGGTGCTCTGGCGTGGAGGGATCTTTGAAGTAATGCAGAAATTTACATAAACCTCTGACATTCAAGGTCACATCATAGTCCCTGGACCAGCAGGTGGCTACACCAAGCACCCGTGGACTTGAGACTCTGCTGGCTGCCATAGAGGAGTGCTCTACAGCTGTTAATCTGCTCCAGGAACACCAGTTTATTAATGTCTGCACAGTGCAGGATTCCTGATTCTGGTTCTGCAGATCATGTGAGGCCAGGAAAAAAATATGTAATTGAAAATATGGAAATGGCAATATTGAAGGAACCTACTTCAAAGAGCTGGAAAAGCTTCAGTCTCTTCCTCCACAAATTCTATTTAAAGAATTCCAGCAGAGTACATCAGTGTACACAACACACAGACTTGTGATCTTTTCTGTGTGTTTTAGAGACAAGTTGGATGTTATCTTCCCCCTTATTTGGGATGCTTTCTAACAAGATTTACTTGCCCTTGTGTAGTTGTATTTTACATAAGTAATCTGGAAGAACCTCTGTATAAAGTGAAACAACAGAACTGCTGTGTAAAATACTTCAAGTTGTGTATTAGCAAATGAATGTAAAAAAGTCTGGTCCAGCCTTTTAGAGCAAATCTAGTTCCTCCCCTGTACCGTATAGAAGCACTGATAACTTTAAGTGAAGCTTGGAGTGAATCTGTACTTTGACAAGTGGGTCTAGCTGTCTGTGCCTTGGCTTTGGCTGCATTCTCTGGCTGCTGTCCACAGTGGCTGTTGCTGAGTTTTGAAGCTTTTCTCTTAATTGGCCTGTTATGTTTCGCTGTTTAAAATGAACTCTGGCTTTGAACACCACAGCTTTCTGAAGCTTGATCTTTTGTGGCACTTTTGCAGATTTGGCTTGCCTGGTTTTCTAGAGGAATGAGGAGGATATGGCCACTCTGTTTGCCCAGTGCTGGTGTCTTCAGGTCATTCTCACTAACTGTTGAATGCGTTGCTGCATTTCAACCACATTTAATGAAATGGGACAGAGCTTCAGAGATACTAAGTTTCTTGGAGTACAGCTACGTAAATACTGCATAAACATACCTTTAACTGAACTCTAGAGAGATGTTATGCATGCCTGATAGGGAAATCTTTAAGACACCAGAAAAATTCAGAGGAGACACTAAGCCATAGGCTGTTAGTGGTGCCACTGAGGAGCTCTCAACTGCCTCTGTGCCTATGGTGCTCACCCTTGGCTGGGCTGCAGGTCAAGGTCAGGCTGGTGCCCCTTACCTGCCTCTGCTCTGCTTCTGCAGCTGTGTGCAGCATCTGCCTTGTGGCCCAGTGTCTCGGGCAGCAGGTAGCATTCACCCTGTGCATCCTTCCCAAACGCAGCTGGGGAGATGGCACTTGGTGCTCTGTGGTGTGTACTGGTCTGGCCTTAGGGCTACACAGGGTCTGGAAACTCCTCATTTACTTTTGCTCCCATCTATATGTGTGGTATCCTTTCCAGGCTGTGCACTATGCATCTTTTCCTCCGTCTCTGGGGTACCCCCATGTCGTTTGCTGGTGTCTTGTACTAGCAGAGCTAATCTTAACACTTTCTTCCTTGATGCCAGTTTAACACACTTAGTTAGGATTTTTAAGTACTTTGACTTGTTTTTTCTCAAATACCAGCTGTCAGAAGCACACATAGGTCTCATGAAACAGGTGCAGTATTTGAACTGATTTAAATGAAGAAGGGAGAGACATTTGGTAAATATTAATTGGCAGGCAGTCTGAGTAAGGGCAGTAGACAAAATGGAAAAAACATGAATTTAGGAGTGCCTCACAAATGGGATTTCTTTTTTTAAACTTCTTTTTATTCTTGTTTTTTTAAGAAAAAGGAAAGGAGATGTAGATATCATTTGATTCTGTTTCAGTGGAGCCTTTCATGAGGCTGTATCCCTTTGATTCACTAAGTGGCCAGGAGCATTTGTTAACTAATTGTGTGACACCTTGCAGTCATTATCTTTTTTATCAGTGTTCTCATTTTTGATTCTATGTCTTCTAATATTTGAAAGAAGTAATAAAAATGCTAGCACAGGAAATAAACATAAAAGGTGGTGGGTTTTTTTTCATTAGGTAACATACACTGCACAAAGGTTACCTGAGAAATACTGAGCATGAAGTAAGTACAGGAGTCCCAGACCATTTGAAATGCTACCTTGGTTTTATGATAACTACGTTATGGTTTCCAATATATGGACCTATCTTACAAGAAAAACTCATATGTGAAATTTCATGGACATATGTAAAGTTAGGAAAATGGCCTTTTATTCTTTGATGATGGTAAAGTCTAAAGAAAAAATAATTTCCTGCATGAACAAACAGAAAAAAATATTATTTATACTAGCTGGTAAATTATTACATGTTTTTCAGTGTGATTTTTATTTGTTACTGACTGAAATAGGAACTTTGACATTGGAAAGAAGAACTCTGTCCAGAAAGCAAGAAGGATACAGATTGCATCAGCCTCTTTCCCACTAGTGAATTTAACTTTCTTTTGCAGACTAAATCCCCCCATATTTGTGTGCTCAGAGTTTCACATGGAGCACTCCAACATAGTGCCTGCTTTGGGAAGTGAGAGGAACAGTGCAGTTTTAACAAGTGTCCTTGAGGCAGAGAACAGGAAGGCACATTGACACGCATCCTCTGTTTATGCAGATGGATTTCAAGGTAACCTGCACTGGGGTCTTCTGTGCTAGAAGGTGCAGCGGTGTCACGGAGCTTTGAAAGTTCAATAAAAACAATGAAAGATGTGCAGCTTCTCTGTATCTGCTCTGCATAATGGTGACTCTGTTTTTTACAGTGCTTGCACACTCAGTCGTTCTGGGATTTAGTGAAGGACATGGAAAACAAGTGCATTTGCAGTATCTACTTCCTGCTGATAGTCTGGAAATGGAGCAAGTAAGAGAGAAATGTAGCTTTTTGGATCATTAAAAATCCATTTTCATTAAAAGCCAAGTATTGCAGTGACATACTTATTTATACATTCATCCCCTGTTTGCCTATGCCTTACAGATAGACTGAAAAGAGAGCCTTTTCATAACAGTTTTAAAGCTGAAATGAAAGAAAAGCATTCTATTTACTTTGAATTACTTATATGGTGTACTTGTTCGCTTTTTTCACACTGTATTGGATGGCAATTACTCTGTATTCTCTCTTTACCACCAGTTCCTTCTGTCCTATGTATCTATCATTTGTTTTTATCTGTATCTTCCACTTATCTATTTCCTCTTTGTGCTTAGAGTTGGTTGCAAATTATATTTGTGATGCAGGGTGCTTTCAACCTGACTGTCTTGATATTATTTTATGCAACCGTGACTACCGTAAAAATTGGCTTTACTGCCTCTTTTGTGTTATTGATTCAAGCCCATTTCAGAATTAACTTGTTTGGAATGATCTGGCAATGTTGTGTGCCCCAGGTTCTCTCATAACTAAATGCAATAAAATGTTCAAATGTATCTAAACACAGTTATATTTTGAATTTAGATGAAAACCTTATGGAGTCAACCAAATATACAAGGCATGTGTAAGTTTCAGTTCTAGGCTTACAAGTACTGTATTGCAGAAAGAAAGTATTCAGAGACTAACTTTTTCCTAGAGGTCGATCCCTTATGCATGCTTTATGAAGTGCCTAATCACATCGTTCATGTTTCCATCCTGAATTGGGTGGACATAATTTTGCCATTTTGACTGTAGGACTGTATCTGTAATTTGAGATTATTTTCTTAAGTCATTTAGAGATTTGTTCTTTCAAATCTTAGCATTATATTTGTCCATGTAGAAATGTTTATGTGCTGACAGTCAGTGGAAAGTGGTCTACAAAAAGAAATCTTTCCTTATTAATGGCTTGAATGGTCGATTTTTTTGAACTTTCTACTACAAACACAGAAAATTAAATGCTAGTATAAACAGGGAAATATATAACACGAGTTAATTGTATTGTTAAAATGCCCAGGTATTAGAAATTGTTCGCTGATGTCAGATCCCAGTCCCAAATATCTTTAACTGACCCATAAAACCAGTCATGTCCTGAAAAGCTCATCTCCAATAATAAATTTTTTCAGGTACTCAAAAATGTGAAGTGCACTTTGACTGACCAAATAATTTTATCCTTTCTATTTTACAGCCATCCAGACTTCTCTGCCCAGATGCCCACGATGAATACAGCATCTCCTGAGTTGCAGGTTTCATGTGTGGTACCATGCTTCAGGTTGGTGAGAGTCCAAGGAGCCTAGTGGCACCTGTGCAACCCTGACCCACCTCCTTGCTGCTGCTGCTCACTTTCCCCAGGCCCCCAAGGGTGGCCCAGCCTACACTTCACTCCAGGTGCGGTTCAGATTTTTTTGGCTGGTGGAAGAAAGCTGTATGCCAGCTGCCCTTTAAAATGTTTGTCAGCTATGGATCTGGAATACAAATTCTTCCTTTTAATTTCCCTTCATATTTTTTTTTCCTGACTGGTCTCTCTTAGTTCTTTACTAATCCTTTTATTGTCTTCCGGAGTACAGAGCCTTTCTTGAGTGCATATATTAAATGTGTGGAGAGGAAAAAGCTACCCAGTGTGAGTACAAAACAGATGCATGTATATCCTAAGATAAGTGCATTATGGATAAAGAACTATTATCATTTTTCCCACATTCGCATTTCCATCTACTTATGAGATATATACGTGTGCCTTGTTAGCAATGATGTTATAATGCAAAAGCTAAAGTTTTCATATTGGAGGAAACATATATTGTTAAATGAGCTGAGAACATTCTCCCAAGGGTTAGCATTTCTCTTGTACATGTGAAATCCTACTGAAATAAATGGCCCTATTATTTTAATTGGATCTTTTGGTATTAGAACATCTTTCTTTGTACTGCAGTAAGGAACTTGCTTTTTCTTCCTACTCTGAAAACGTGAAATGAACAAACACAGGCGATGCATTAAAACATTTATGACTTCAGCAGTACAAGACTGTATGTATATACATAGATGCACATACACATGTATAAATTAAATTCATATTTTATGATGTATCTCTCCATTCTCTCTGAAAATATACAAATAGGGTTTCTGCTTTTAAAATAACTATGATTAAAATTTTGCCTTGACTGATACTTTGCTTACAATACTAATAATGACCTAGACATTTAAAAAAAATATGAAGGAATTGTTCTTTAAATACAACATAGTAGAATTTGTTCAAAAAGGATTGTATCTGATTAATAAATGAATTGATATGTGGGCTCTAACATTCCTAATAGTTGTGAATAGACTTACTTTCTTCAGGTACTTGGACTATGTACTTAATTTATTCCTATGGGTGAGGGATTATACAGTATAATAAACCGCTGTGGATCATTCTAATGTTTTGTAGAAGATCACAGAAGTAAGTGAGGAACCCTGTTTATCACGTTGTGATCAGAAACACAATAGAGTAGAAATTTTCATTGAATGTAGGTTTGAAAGCTAATTTGTTGGTATGTTTGTTTCCTCTCTTTTCTGCAGCTGTTCAATTATGAACTGTTACTGCTGGTCAGGAAACCAAATATCTGTTCTCTAGGGTAGCTATACTGTACTCTAGTGTTATAAGATTTGGTTTCTTTTATAATTGGAATGAAATATTGATTATTTTTTTGGGGGGGAAGGGGAAAGGAATTCTCCCATTCCTCCATCTGAATGCTAGCTGAACGTGCTTATGTATGTATACACTGTGTGTTTGATTTTTAATATATGGATACAGTAAAAATATAAACCTGAAAACAAAATTAATTGCAATTACAGAGGCAAAAAAATTTTTATTATACAGAAAAGACTAGGGAATTATTTGTTATGAGCAAAATGAGAAAATTACATGGGTAGAGTTTATTGAATTTTCTTGTTTTCTTTTTACCACGTCTGTTTAAGTTTTTACTAAGCTTTGAGGGAGAAAAATTTTGTAGACCTATTAGTTACCAAAACCTGGATAATGGCCCTTTTACAATTCACCAAATATTGCTGTTTAGCCCTCCACTGAGGGAGGATCATGTGATGTGAGGGGGCGCTCAGTTCAGCTTCAGCAGCATTAACGTGGGATGGGGGACTTTACAGACACCAGTCTCTCCAAGCACATGTAATTAAGTATCTACTGGTCATCTGTTTATTACCTAGAAGAAAATACAGCTGCTGTGACGAGCACAGAATTGTCTCATTTTGAGAGTGTTTCTTCCCTCAGTGGAAATGATGGATTTTGTTTTTCATCTCTTCGTACAGAACGAGCAAATTAACGGGGTAACTTGCAACTTACAAACAAAGCAGGTCAGAATTGCTCTAGCATAAATTGCAGTAGCTCTCTGGGAATTAGTGCTGCTTTCTCCATTCGCTTCACCAACAAACCTGTATCGGTGCATGCAAACCTCCTATTGGGTGCTGCCCTTGCTGGGTGCTAAGGGTTGCCTGGCTTGAGCCCCCTGCTACAGGACTGTGCTGCCAAAGCATGGAGTGCCTCATGCCGCCTAAGCCTTGGCACAGCATGTCGGAGCAAACAGTGTGTTGCAGCTGTTTCCATAACAACACACTTGTTAGAAAATAAATATTTGCTCCACTTTCAGAATTGTCATTTTGTGAAGAATTAATTGATATTAATATTTTTTTCCCCTCTTTGTGTTTGTGAGTGTTTTAGAAATAACCCAGAAGTGTTAATGGGACAGTGCAGCATCTGAGACCACTCCAGCTGGCTATGCCCTACTGCAGATTTGGGCTGGTGAGGAGCAGGAGCTGATAAAAAGCTCTCTGGTTTTGGTTAAAAGAGGTGGATCAGATCCTGATCTGCTCTGTAGAGCAGTCTGGGGACAACCATGTTGATGGGTCTGGGAGCAATGAGCAGTATGGTCAGTGGGAGAGTGGGACAGGAGGTTGCTGTGGGATGGGCACAGCTTCAGATGGCCCTTCACGGAAATCCTCTGCCCCCAACCTGGCTCTCAGGTGTCCTCCAAACTTCTATGGTCACCCCAAACAGCATAGTGACCCATGTCAATCCTCACGAGTTAAATCCCAAGAGTGGGAAATGTACCATGGTAGTCCTGTAACATCGTGTCCACTTGATTATGTTTTTGTAATTTCGGGTAATTTTTGAATGGGTAATCATGGATAAATATATAAAAGATGGTTATTTTTTAATATTTATTGTAGTACCTGCCCGTCTGAGTATCTAAAGATTGAATTCTGACTTTTAAGAAATCAATTGCTTCAAAATTTCTGGAATTCAACTGGTGATACAATAATTCAGATTTATGATTCTTTTTTGGGTATGTGATTAATTATTAGTGGGAGCAAATTTTTAAGTACTTGCTACTGGTTTTGTATATGAGGTGTAAACCTGTGTGAATAAAGACCTGTAGAAAGCAGACCAGGAGTTCAGCCATGGCAGCAGTAGGAACTGTGGTAATTACTGTCACACAGCATACTATTAACTCAGCCATATTTTCTTATCTTGATCTATTCTGCTAGCAAGACACACTGATATCACTCAAAGCCAGAATGTGTTTTCCTGCTCTGTTTGGATTCTTTTATATTGTGCCCACCAGTATGGTATCTGTGTTGCATAAACACCATGACTAGAATCTGTCATTTGTCACGATCAGTGAAACTGATGTTTGCCACTAATGTAAATAAGGGATCAAGCACAGCACAATTACCAGCACAAGACCTTTTGACAAAGCTGAGTGTTGCTGTAGTTGTTATTGCATCCCATTCAAGGCAGGGATTACTGAAGTGTTTGAGTTCTTGTTTAACCATGGTTCATCTTTCAGTATTATGAAAAGTCACTTCTCTATCAGCTGTTAATCTGGAGTGACACAGTACTAAAGCAAAGCTTCAACCTTGAGACCAGGAGCTGCTGAACTGACCCTTGCTGCTAGACAGGCAGTAGTATTTGGCCGCTGGTTTAAAGGAAGAAAAATGTGTAAAATGGAGAAATAATTAGTGACAGTTAAAAAATAATTTAGTTTTAAAGAAGTGGGGCTTTAAAGTCTGTGTGTGTTTACATTGAATAGGTGATTTAAGTATAGATCAAAGGAAAAGGTCTTTGGGAGTCATATTGTTCATACTGTGTAAATAATTTCTGAAGATGGTCTGAGACATTCTTGTAATTTGATATACACAATGATCTAAGTGAATACTGACCAGTTGAGGAAGGTGAATGAAAAGGGCACAGATCCATTTGATAATGATTAATTTGCTTAATTTCAGTCAGGTGCTTTTAAATTTGTTCATAGAAAATTTTGCAATTGCATTAGGATTGCTGAAAGAACTAGGACTAGAGAAAATGTATTTGAATTGATAAACTGCCTAGCAGACATAGGGGCCATCTTTTGCTCTTAGTTCTGCATATCATATGTTTCATATAGGCTGAGCCTGTAACAAACTTAGAAACTGCTCGATCCAGGGGATTATTGTTTTTTTTTGCATGTGGTTAGAACAAACCTGAACAATGTTGTACAATTACTCTGGTAAATCAGTATGTTGATAGAATATGGTGCATGATATAATGTTAATCTTGCTAGAACCTAAATATGGCTGCTTGAGCACCCAATAGCCCTCTCAAGTGAACAAAGGAGTTCTTTATTAAATAATTAGCCTGCTATTTGTATTATTGCTTGTCTGACCACTAGAGAGAGACAAGGCCACATACCTAAACTGGTACATGTTGTAGAATATTGACTTCAATATAGATGTAGTTGGAGATTTGGGGGTTTTTGTGGCCCTTTTTTTATACTTGTGTTTTAATCTAAAAAATGAGGAAGAAAAGAATGTTTATATCCTTCCAGGGCTTTCTATGAATAGGAAGCATGGAGTCGAACGGGAGTATCAATAAAGAGTGACGAGTGCTGGATGGTCAACAGAATAGTAATGCGAGCTGAAAGGCAGTACAATTTACTTTGCAAATGAGGTGGACGTAAAGGGAGTAATGAGTTATTGTGGTAAAGTGTTTGAGTTTTGAGATTACATTTAAAATCTATCCTGCAAATATGCTCCTTCCAAGAAGTCTTTGCAGAATGACTAATGTTACATTCCTAGACCAGTTGCAGACATCATACTTTCTTTGGTTTTTACATGTATTTTTCCTTAGGGCAGAATCTGTGTTTTTTCTGTATCTGCCTTTTGATGAAATATGCTGAAAGATCACATTATGAATAGAGTAGGGGACAGATAAGGTCAGAACATGAGGAGAGAGGTATTACAGTAGGTTGTGTTTGAATCAAGACACACAATGCATGGAGAAAGAAAATAAGCCCTAAAACATAGGACCATAATCTTGAGGAAGGGCCCCTTTGGGTTATTGATCCAAATGCACTTGGGTCACACAGTGACTCGGGTTGGAAGAACAAGGACAGCTTCTGTCCTGCTCCCATGTGAGCCCCAAAGTGTGCACCTTCAGCACACCTGGGCATCACATTACTGGTGATGTGCAATGTCTTAAAATCCTCGCAGTGAGTCTGAAGAATTTCAGTTGGTTAAAGGCCATCTCTTTGAAGAGGGTCTGGAGGAGCACCAAGGGGAACCACTAGAGCCACAGGTATTGTAAATTCTGGAGGTCTGAACAGGGGCCAGGCAACAAAGTCTCTCAAGGCCTCACAGCTGTGTTTAGCTTCTGCTGGGGAGCATGGGGACTCACTGCCCATCTGCTGGTATAGCCAAGTGTACCTTGTAGTATGCAAGTACACCTTGCACGATGCATCCAGGCCAGTCCTGCAGGAGCCACTGGCAGGAGGAGAGCTTGTAGAAGATGGCTGTGTGAGGCACCACCTGCTGGCTGAGCTCCCATGGCTCTGGCCAGGCAAAAATTCATCATTTTCTGCCAGTTTAGGGACCAGGAGCTCAGAGGATGGAGAAAGGCACACAGTGGTTAGGTATCCACCCTGGCAGAGCAGGTAGTGGGCAGCAGAACAGCCAAGACCCACCTTACTGAAAAACAAAATGTAAGGAGGGACTGCAGCCCTGCATGTACATACAATCTGCATTTCAAGCTGAGACTGGGAGACTTGTAAACTAAGTCCTGCTGTTGTCAAAGTGGGTTAAATATTTGGCCAGGTGAATTGATAAGTCAGTGTTTTAAAGAAATTATTGAAATTTTTCTGTAAAGCACACAAGGCTGGCTTGCTTTGTTTCTTCAACAGTTGTGCACATCTGAATTATCTTGTTAGGAAATATCTACTCTGAATGTTATCCTTTCAGAGGCTCTTCATTTGGCTTCTGATTTTTATTTCTGTCTACTTGCTTATTTAATTTTGTTATTCTTTTCATTTAGTACCTGAATTGGTGACACTGGTAAGGAAAAGCAGGGGAGATGGAAAATGAGGTTGCTTTAACATGTATAAGGTTACCTAGAGTGGAAAATCTGGGGATGTATATTTCTGAAATACTACTTAAATATCCCATATCTCACACTGAGAGCTTTGCTCTTGGCTTAAAAGGGAACAGGGTGGATGCGTAGTGGATGCAAAGTGTAGGGCTTCAACTAAACTAAACTGTTCATGGTTCTCCACAAACCACTGCATAAAAGGTGGAACCTCTGCTCTTCCAGGCCTTCTCTGTGCAGAGAGCTGACCTGGCAGAAGCTTTCTGTATTTTCACTGAGGTTTGTGAGTGGAAAAAATTCTTCACATGGCAGGCAGCTAAGGGGGGTGTGGAGAGATACAAGGGAGGCTGTTCTGGCAGAAGAGCAGGAAACCTGTTTCTGCGCCACCTGGGATGCCATGGGCTGCCAGCATTATTGCCACCAAATCATGGTGGCAGTTCAGGGGAGGTGGTTTAACTTTCTGCAGAAATAGGTATATAAATGGTGTGTTTTTATTTTTTTTGCATTACATTAGCTGTATGAATATGTGTTAGAGTTATATAGTCCATTCATTTTTCCTCACTGCAAGTATGCTTTGGAAAATTAAGAGAGTAAGTAAAACAGCAGCTCCCAGCAAAAAGATTAGAAGAAACAAAGGGCATCCTTTAAAGCAAAACATTAATGCTAATACTAGTTCAAATATGCATTAGATGAATTCACATATTTATGTAATGTGGAAAACAATATTTTTTGTGATTTCTTCTTTTGGTTATACTTTCTTTGGGTTTATTTTCCCTTAAACTTTCAAAACAATAGGTACCTGCTTTCAAATGGAGGCCTCTAAACACTGCTAGATTTGGGGGTGTCCAAGCTTACTTCAGAACATGGAATTTCTGAATCCAGGATTCTTGATCTTCTACTTCGAAGTCTCCTCTTGAATTCAAGTCCTTTATGAAATAATTCCCTTTTTATGCCCAGCATTTGCGCTTAGAAGCACATCCCAACCTATCAGAGTCATGGTTAAGACAATAATTTAAGTTTAATGAGTCAGACTTCCCTGCCCTCCCAAACAGAAGGGTTCTATTAGCAGGTTTTTATTTCATATGCTACACACTTGATCTGTTTAAATTTAAAGTGTCCACTTACAAAAATCCTATATCTTATTCACTAGTGATTTTATTCCATTGTACAGTGTCATTTCCCCCTTTCTTCCTTCTTTCCAACCCCTTTTCCCCTTCTTCCTCTTCTTCCTTTTCTTTGTTCTACATCCTTTTATACTTTGTATAGATTTCCCTCGCCTCTGACATTTTTCCATTTTAAAGCATAAAATAGGACCTCTCTTCTTTTTCTGCAGCTGTGACCCCATCACCTGCTGTACCAAATTGACACTTCTACAAGCAGTGGCTCTAGTCAGTCACTCGAAGGCTGCTGCTTTCACAAGTGTTGATTTAGTGCAGCAGGGGATGATGTGCCAGCTGTAAAACTCAGACAAAAATAATAATAATAAAAAACCCCTATGAAAAGTCTTATTATAAGAGGGAAAAATAAAAGGTGGTGGGAAGGGGAGAGTAAGGTAGGAAAGGGTCAGGCAGCGGGAGGAAGGGGGAGCAGAGGTCCCTGTGGGGTGGTGGGGTACCCAGCTGCCTTGGGCAACTGGAATGTGTGGAGGAGTGACCCATGAGCAAATGCTGCTGCTGCTCCTCCTTCTCCTTCCTACTTTTGCTGCTTAGAAGAAACTCCTGTGACTGACAGCGCAGAGTGGCACTGCCTCAGTGTGCTGAGGTTTTGTGTTTCTACCAAACTGGAGAGTTATTTTGGGATAAAATCCTGGTGGCAGGGGGTGGAAGATTTAAAAGATGACTGTGCTCTAGAGTTACTTAATCTTAGCAAACACAACTTTCAGATAACAAAGTATTTGATATTTTCATTCTTAAGTTATATATTTCATGGTTCATGGGTGTATATATGGTGGATTTCTTGTAAATATACAAATAACGCATTGTTATTTAAAGCACATAAATGGAGAGTTCCTTCTAAACCAGCCCTGATTTACCCTTAATAATGTTCCTACAGGAAATCATTCACAACTTATTGGTGTCAAAATATTTAGTAAGAAGTTGTATTTCTGCTGTAGAACTAAGAGGGTTCCTCAAAGCTTCTGATGGGCTAACTTTTTTCTGATGCAGTCTCCAAGTGCTTGGAGTAATGTTTGTTCATCCCTATTGATTTATTCTTGCTAAGTTCCTCAGGTATTTTCATAAGTGAAGCAAAACCTTGGCTTCCCATTCACTCGCAGGTTGTGTGGCAAGTGCGGTAAAGGCCTCTCAGGAACCATTGTCCATAGAGATGCCAGCGTGGTCATGGTGATGTGCTGATATAGCACAAAGTATGTGCCCTCCACTGGTGCTACTGGGCAGCATTGGGCTGCACACTGACACCTTCACTGCAGTGGGAATATCCTCTCCTGTGCAGGACAGCAGCTGCAGTGAATGGCCAGGCTCATCCAGCCTTCCTGAATGCATTGCTGCTGCACGAAAGTCAAACCCTACTGAGGGGGCTCAAGCTGCTGTATTGAGAGAGGGTCTTACCATCCCTTTTATATTTGCTGATGTTGAAGCAACCCTTCAGCAGGCACAAGGAAAAAAAAGATAAACAACCCTTTTTGATCCAAAATGGAATGGTCCTGAAGTTCTATTTTGGAAAGAAAAAGTTGACAAAAAAATATTGTAGGTTATATTTACTGATTAAATTTATTATTTTCATTCTCTTTCACCAACCCAGCAAATCAATTATTTCAATGACCCTGCTATTTAACTATCCATCACTGAACCAGTGAATGAAAAACACTATGTGCTAAATATTAATACTTGTAGTGACATAAATATATGATAAGACAGGATGATTTCAAGATGGACACGCAGAACATAACTTCGAGTATACTTCCTGAAGTAAGTTCAGCATCTCTTTTTATTGTGTACAAGTCAATATGACAGACTGTAATATTCATTAACACTGTTCGCAATGTCAAGTGGGTTAAACTAAGTAGGAATTAGTACAGAAAGATATGTGGTTTTGACCAGTGATCAAGACAGTAGCTCTGAACTAAAGTAGCCTGTCCTTGTCAGTGGATACTTGAAAGGTGCCAATACATGTGTAACAAACATTATTGTTGTTTTCTTTAAATTTGATTATACACCACATTTGCCACCTTTGTGTTGAGAATGTGGAAATTTTCAAAGTCTCTTGGGAAGCTCTTTACCTATAAGTTTATTTCAGACCATAGGCTTGGATTGTCTTTAAATTAATGAGAAATAAGGACATATAGCATGTACTTAAACTCATGGATTGAGGTCATATTTGGCAAATCTTGGGAAAAAAAAATTGTTGTTTGAAAAACATCTGCTTTTCAGCATTTGAAGAGATGCTTTGAAATAGGTTTTCACAATGATCACCCTTGTAATCTTGCTGTTCATCATATTAATTGAAGAAGCTCCTTTCTGATAACCTTTGGGTGTTCAGGGTGTGTTCGCGAAGCATTAAAAGCTGAAGAAACTTAGAAACAGAAAAGACATAATAGATCATTCAGTCCATTTTTCTGTCAGTGTAGGATTATTTCATAGGCAACATTTTTTAGTGTTATGTCAACTTTAGTTTTTAAAATCCCAGGTGAAAGCATCCATATCTCTCCTTGGGAGACTATTTCACAAGCTAATACATCTCACTGTCAGGAAGATTTCCTGATACTCTATTGAGTTTAAGTTTTTTCTTTCCATTATTTCTAGTTATATCCCTTTACCTTGATGGTGTTACACGCTTCAAATATTTATAGATTATTGTTTTTTTCCCTTAAGAAATTGCTCTTGAAACTTTCTTCAGTTTATCAATACCTCTTTGCTTTTGAAAAACCTACCTAACTAAGCTGAGAACTACATTTGCTAGCAAACCACACTACACTCAGATGCTCACCACAGCATTTTCTTCAAGTGCTTTTTCTCAGGACCCAATAACATAGAGTCAGGCTAAGAGAAATCTACTAAGTAGGATATTTTCATCAGTGATTTTAGAAAGGTTCCTTTGCTTTCTTTTTGCTTCTTGATGCACAGCTTTTCTAGCTGTTGTGAATACTTGTTGTGCTACTTGATTCTGGATCTCCCACTTGGTTGATCTGCTCTACAAAAAGCCTGCATCCTTCCTAGTCTTTGTACTTCTGCAGCTCACACAAAATTAACTTCATTCTTGCTAAGTGTAATTGCTGTGTCAGGGCTCAGGATATTTCCAGGGAAATGGAAGGCAAGAGAAGGACAGAGATGACTCTAGTCAGAGGTCTGGTTTGGAAGTCCTGGATTGAATTTTAGCTCCTTATTTAGGGGAAATTAAAATATGTCCATAAAAGCAAATGCAGAAACCTATAACTAGTTCCTAGGTGGAGTTACTAGCATGGACCTGTCCCATGTTTGCAAGGTTCAGGGTTTCAGAAGGGGGGCCAGCCTGTGCCAGCTCTGAGCATAGGCAAGCCAGTGCATTACTGGCACTGAGACAGGCACTGCTTCTCTGCTCATCCTTCCCTGCTGCAGAAGGGAAGCAGTAGCAGTCTTCTGCTGTATGCTGATGAATACTGGTGCTATACGGACCATCTACCTGTAGGGAGCTGCAAAAATTTTCTTTCCTTTTTAATGCAATTTAGATTGTCATGATTGGTGATGGATGTTAGTTCTGGCCTTCAGAAAAGGGAAAAAAAAATGGAATGGCTTAGTTGGTATTCAACTGTCTTTTCTACCTTGGTTTTCTACGAAAATGCTGTCTGTCTGCTGCCTCTAATTACTTTGGAACACAATGGACATTTTCACAACTGAGTCTGGTAGTGATAGAGGTCCCAAAGATACCATCATCCCACAGTGGCCCTGTGTGGTGGCTTTGAAATCAGGTGGGGCACTTCTGGGTGTCCTGGTTGGCAAGCATCATGTGCAGCTGAGGGCATCACAACTGGATGGCACTGGGGCAGCCCATGAAGATTGTAGAGAGACAGTATGGGGAAGAAGGGCATGGTAGGGAGTTTGGGCACTTGTGGGTGGGTCATGAGGCAGAAAGTCTTTTTCTGCTTAAAGAACTTGAGCTTTTTACAAGGATTTTTCAAACTGTTAGACACCCAGCTCTTGTCTAATTGTTCTCCTAGAATCAATAGTTAAACTTACATTGATTTCTGCTGGCACACAATACTTAGGATTCCAGCTGTATTGCTGAACTTGACATCTCCGTGTTTCACAGAGGTTTACCTGCCACAGCCATCTGCCTCCTGAAGCTTTGAGCATAGAGTTTCCCTGAGACTCATGCAAGATAGAAATGCCACTCTGGGTGCTCTTTGTAGCCTTTGTAGGTGCTACTACCTACCAGGCTGCTGTTTCTCTATCCATTTCACAGGGAAAACCTGTGAATGGTGTGCTTATCCCCAGGCCTGTGTTTCTCAGCATAGCAACTTTCTGCTATCCTCTTCCTTTTGACTTCTCTAAAGTATTTTCCCTAGATCTACTTTCCGCTTTACTTCTGTTTGCAATATTTTCCAGATTCACATCTTCCACAGCTCTTGACAGTGAGATTTGCTGCCTAATACAGACAATTCAGTGCCTTTATTTCTATATTTAATGTTAAAGAGATTACTTACAACTGTATTTCTAGAACAGGTATAAAGAACAATGTTTACTAGCAAGTTTCCCTTAGCTTCTTCTCATTGAGAAATGAAATTAAGAAAGTAGTGATACTGCATTTCTGCAGAGTACTCTGCTTGACTGACTCACAGAGTATTCGCTCTTAACATGTTGTAAGAGTTAAAAAAAAAGTGTCAAACTTTTTTTGGCAACCCAGATACAGTAGATCCTGTTAGAAGAAACATATGGCCTCACACTAACAGTGTTAAAGCACTGCTGAAGTATTGCATGCATGACACTGACAAATTTCCTCCAGGCTTTTTGTTTTCTGTGCTATTAAGCATTCAAAGTCCAGTATTTCATTACCACTGATGATATGGAGAGCCTTATTGACATTCTATCCATCTGTTCGTAACGTGCATTATTAAATGTGAAGCAACTAGTAGGTAGGAGTGTACTTGCCAGCTGTACAATGAATTCTCAGCAGTTTGGTGCCCTCTATAAATTTTCTAGTATTCTGCCAGTTTCTCAACATTTGCAATGGGGATTTTTTTTTTTTGGTGCTGCACTTTGTACAGATAAAAGTTGCTTCAAAAGAATTCTCGATTTTGTTATCCTTAATGTGCAATCTTCAGATATCATTTCAAAAAACCCAGGAGTCTTTTAACACACAAGGACTCTCTCTGATATCAGATCTTGCTAACCACAGTTTCTTTTTTTTTTCCCTAGGAGCAAATCTCTTGTATTACCTATGAACAGGACAATGGGCCCCAATGAGTCACCCTATTCATATATTTTTGGAACCCAGAGGAATTGGTTTGACTATTTACAGATTATAACAGTTGGTAGTTGAATGTTTTATTTTCACTCCCAGTTGGTACAATATGTTCACAGCTGATGCTAATGGCTTGCCCATTTGATATCACATATGGTCCACTATTTGGGTCTCCTAAAGCCTTCTTTTGTGGTCAGGCTGCTTTAAAACTCTCATATATTTAGGTTTGTTCTGTATGCTGGGAAGATGACTATGAAACTCTGAAACTTGGCAGCTGTAGAGAAAATCAGCAATTCTGTTGATAAAGATTCAAAGAATTCTGATCAAAATGTCCAAGAAAGAATATTTTTATATAAAATTGAATACAAATAAATGCCTTAGCAAATCACATGAAATTTCAAAGGAAATGTGCTTTCATCTTTGTGATTTTTATTTGGATATTACTTTTCTGCTAATGTTTTATGAAAGGAGAAGACCTGAAAAAGCAAAGTAATTTTCCCCTTGGTTTCCAGAATAAAGGCATAGGAAAAGTGAACTAAAACAATGTGAACAAAAATTAAAATTACAAGCCTGTCTGAAGTTTCTTATCCTATGATACACAAGTGTTTTTACTGACTCTAAAACATATCCGATAAAGCCACAATCTTATAAAAAGATTATTTCCAAAACTATTACATTACCCTCTGAGAGTTGAAATTCTCATTTATTCATGGGAGTAGATCATAATAGCTCTAATTCCCTGAGAAGTGGGCATTGTATGATAATTGAGCAGGCTAGTACGTTAATTGTCCTCCACTTCACCTCTAGATGTTTAACTACTTATTAGTCACCAGCAAACAATAATGCTCACTTATTTGTGCCTTACTGTTCAAATAGTTTTTACAACTGGGTAATTTATTTGAAATAAAGCAAAATAAGCATATTCATGTGGAAGGAACATTGAAATAATGTTAGATTAACATATTAAATCCCATTTGCTAGTAGGATAGGGATTTTTACAGTTGTACTTTTCAGCATGCAACTTTAGTTGAATAACAGTGTTGTGATTTTGTATACAGGAGTATTTCTCTAACTAATGGGACAGATTTAGCAGTCCTTACTGCATGGCTACTGATTTCTTATGGCCCCTCTGTTATCTCTCATAGATGCTTGTTGGGAGGGCAGGCAAGTGCATTTTGGAAGTGGCATGTGTGCCTGCAACATCTGGCTCCTGTTAATGGACCACAGAAGGCAACTGGTGGTAGGAGAGAGGCTAGTTTAGCTTCAGATGAAAATATGCAAGTTGCTGGTTTAGTTGGCCCCTGGAAGCAGATTGAAATGGAGCTGAAGTAGGAGCTTTTTAAAGTGAATAAAGCCAGTATTCATCCTGGAGCACTACAGAGGAAACAAATGTTTTCTCTTCAGGGGCAAAAACCCCCAAATAAACCCCAATGTTTTTGCAAGTGAAACTAGTAGTTAAGAAGTAAAATTCTGTTCTCTGCTATGAGCAGTCTCAGGGGCTCAGAAAATAATAGTAACACTTCAGCATGCTAAGAAGTTCACCTACCTTGAAATGTCTTTAAAAAAGACTGAGGAGATCAAATTATTAATGAATCATCTCAGCAAAAGACTGGCTGCCTGATGATGTGGTACAAAGTACTTGTTAGACAAGACTTGGTTGAAATTTGGAGAGCTGACAGTATCTAAGAGAGCTTAAGAAGGTGGCAACAGATTGACTCTTGCAACTTATTAGATAGAAATGGAAGATTATGCAGGAAGAATTTGGACTCATTGGACACAATTTAAATTAAATGATGTTCAGGAAAGGCTATTTCTCATAATTAGCAGAACTAAATGTTAAGAACTAGAAACAATACTGTTGAAACATTATTTTCTTGGTCTTATATAAATAAATCACAAGTCCACAAGCCTCCAGGAGCAATAACTTGTGCTTTGATTTTTGGGTGTCTAGCAAAATTTGTGTATCACAATGCAAAAGTGGTAATAACATGGGTATCCTGTGTAAATGAGCATGTCCCCAGGGCTCTATACACATCATATTTGGAGTAGCTAAGCCTGTTTTGAGGGCACTGTAGTAGTCTTGGCATGGTGCTGTGGCTTTGCAGGTTGTGGAAGAGCAGCAGGGCAACGTGGCAGTAGCCTTACTGCTTGTTGTGGAAGTGGGGTGTCTTGTCCCACTCTTGACACCATACCACCATCTCTGGAGGCAATCATGGCATGTCCCCTGTGTGCTGGACAGCCTCTCCTTCCCTCTGCTCCATTGGCTTTGGCCTCACTGCAGCCTTGGCACAATTGTGGCAAAGTGCAAGCTTCTGATGCAAAGGCAGGTTTTGGAGTGTATTGTCCATGCCACGGGGTTGCTATTAGAAAGAATAGTTACACTGACTATGGTCTTGACTAATGAGACACAAATTGAGTGGTGAGTGCTTAATAACATTTACCCTTAAGATTTCGAAGCAGTTAAAGACCTGTGTTGTTAAAGTTGAGGCCAGACATCTGCTGGTTGCCAGACCTATAATGGAAAAGCATGACTGAGAAGAAACCTCTTGTCTCTGTATGTTAGTGACATAGGCTTTGATTGTAAACTTGAACCCATATTTTGTGAGAGAGAAAACAGGGAGATCAATTTGCAGTTGTCTTACTGTGCATTTATAAATGATGTTTTTTGCTTCCATACAGGTTTGTTTTAACCAATTACAAATCAAGTCACCCTGCTCCAGACAGGCTTCTCTGTATAAGAAATCAGAGTTACCCTTATCATTAAAACACTGGTGTTTTGGCCCACTCTTCAAGCATTATATATAATTTTAAAATCCACATAATTAATCTTATTTTACAAGAAGGAAAGTTTTGCTGCTCTATTTTTATTTATGGCTGTCTAATACAGGCTGAACAGTATCATCCAACCAATTTTAGGAACATATGCAAGGTGAAGATTATTTCTGATTGATACTTGGAGAATTGTGTTTTTCCTGGGGGATTTTTTTCCCCTCATTTCTTAATAAATATTTATTATTATTACTATTATTTTGCCACCCAAAACATGTGAATGGTCCAGCAGAAGCCTCTTCCTGTGATATTTCCCTTCTCTCTGGGATGATGCAGCAGGGTTGAGTGGCAGCATTAGGCACTGCCCTGCACCTGGGGGCTCCTTTTAAGCACAACATCTGCCAAAAACCCTGAGCCCTAACACTGATGCTCCTGCAGGCAGCTTATGCTTCTTGTGCCTCCTTTGCTGAGCGGCTGTTACCCACCCCAGGCCAATGCTGAATCTGTAGATCACACCCCTCAAGCAGCCACCAAAATATTGACCTCACTCTCTGCCCAAAAACTTAATTCCTTCCTAAAGAAACAAGATCTTTGCAGCTCTTCACTAATATACGTTCTCCTTCTTGTTTCATCAGAGGAAGGACCTGAGGCTGGGGCTTGCTGAGGAGAGAAGACCATGTCGAAACAGCTTGCTCAGCTGCCATCAGCATGCTGTGAATGGTGAGGGATGGGATGGACTTGATGAAGGCAGCCCCATCTTGGGAAATGGTTGAGCAGAAAAATAGCAACAAGTTGTAACTTATCATCAGCTCTAGATATATTTTGAGGAGTACTCTTTCCTGAATGGGATTAAATTACATACAGTGTTAATAGAGGGTCTTCTGCAACAATGTAAATGAGTTGTTAACAGGGCACTTCATTGCAATAATAATTCAAAGCTACTAGCAGGCTTGATGGGTCTGCAATAAATGTTTTATTATTTAGGAAAAATATACTCTACAAGTTGCAACGTGCCATGCTCATTCATGCTGTAAATCAACAAAGATCAGCAGACTGAATAGGAAAATGAAAAGCTTATTTAGTAACTGACACAAGCTTTCAGATGAGCAGGGATGGCTGAAGTTAACTGCATTCATTTTTCTTTGCTTGTCACAGTTGCCACTTGAATTTCACTGCTAAAGATTGTGGGTAGTTTTGCTTTATGAAATTATATCTACAGAAACAGCATTTGCATTTATATAGGCTTAGTTATAATAAAGTTACATTTAACACACCCCCTTGCCTCTGCAAACAAACAAACCGACCAGCCAACCAGAAACCTCAATGTTAAAATAATATTTATCCATCAGATTTCATAGATCTGAATAGGATTCATGTAAGTGGTTCCCACTGGCTGCTTTAAATGCTCCAAACTGGTGACCATGTGAAATGCAGGAATGCAGAGCTATGGCCACCCCTCCAACTTCAGCTCTGCTGTAAGGCTACCTCTGTTCTTACATTGATAAACCCAATTTTCTTTAAAAACGTTTGTGGTGAGTGAAGGCACAGATTAGGTTGAAGGGGTGGGGAGACTGGGAATTAATGTGGTCCTCATGGCATGGTGATGAAGTGCCTGAAATTGGCTTTGCTGCCGTCCTTTTTTGTCTTTCCCAACACTTGAAGAGCCTTGCTTGAAATTTGCAGCATGAAAAACTGGCTTGTCCTGAAAACTGTAGGTGTTCAAATATGATGTGAAACCCTTCAAAACTCTGTACATTGATGTCCTTAGAGAGTTGTGGATACTTTGGCTGTTCCTATTAGGGGAAAGAGGGACTAGGATGAGAAGATAAGTGAGTCAAGATAATACATCTCATGCTTATGTTGGCTTGAAAAAGATACGGTTTTCTAAGCCAACTTCAGAAATGTTTGTTGTTTTTTTTTTTCCCCATAAAGGAAAAAAATATGAAAATATTTTTTGCAACATTTGCCTGATGATGCCACACCCCTGGTCATGGGTCTTCAGAGGGAAGAGCTGCTTTATACATGGCAGTGCAGCTGGATCTGCCCAATGAGGATGGCAGCAGGGACTGGGCATAGGAAAAGAATGTGGCTGGACCGGAGTGGGACAGAGCAGAGCCTTCCCTGATGAGTGTGTACAAGTCTCTGACCAAAACACCATCTCACAAAAGCTGCCTATGGATGGAAAAAACAGTAGGAGAAAAGCCAACAGGTCTCTGTTTAAGTTTGTGATCACTAGTGTGTCTGTATTTGAATGTGTATTTGTATGAATGTGAACATTCATGTGTGTACACATACACAAAGCAATTTTTGATTTTCTGTAGTAATTTGTGGGTTCCTTCCAGTTTGATAGGTGTATGTGTCTGCCAGTGAATGGATGTTTTCACAGTGCTCTTGGTTGTGGAGTTAGCCAGCTACAAGATTCACTGACGGTCTCAAATATCCATTTTTGGTAGGTCGCTTTGCATCACTTAAACATACCATGATTTTGTTGTGGTGCCCTAACCATTTGTAGGAGAGAAGCCTAGACTTACAGCCAACAAAACTGCCTCTGCGCTGGGGAAGGCAGCTGAGACTAGAGCTTGCAAATCATGAAAATACAACAGTTTTGCTAGAAGAGGTTGTTCCACTGACTTTGTCTCAAACCTGGTGTTAAGCTGTTCAGATGGTATTTCTGGTGTAAGCATCCTACAGGTGGAAGCAACCTTACTGAGGCAGATTATCTGTGCTCCAGTGAGTCAGTCAGGTTTGGGTATGCTCCTCCATCCACCATGAGTACTCACAAGGCCCTGCTGCTGATGCTGGCTCTTGCTGGGGCACCGTGAATTCCTGCAGCTGGGCAAAGCTGAGGCCTGGGCATCATATCCTGCTGAGGAGGCTCTGGGAGTGTTACCCTGAATTTTCTCATTTTCTTGAGTTTTAAAACCTGCACTTTAACTTTTCAGCCACAGAAATATTTTAAGGATATATGTGATGTGTGAGAATCCCTGGAAGTGATGTGTTACCTTCCCCAAACTATTTACCTTATTTTGTCAACCACAAAACTGAAATGAATTTACCCCTTTGGAAATGTAATAAAGAGGGCTCTATTTATCAGAATAGTATCTACAAAAATATTAATTTGGAGAGCTTAGACTTGCATAAAATAGAATTATCTGAAGCTTTTGTCATCATGACTATTTCAAAAAAAGACAAACATAAGTCAAAGAATCTAAAATTTTGAAGTCACTGAGAAACTCAAAACCTTCAGTACAGACTATTTCACAGAAAAAAGTTTTGCTTCTCAGGCAGCCATTTATATATTAAGGAAAGTCCAATTAAGATGACTGAATTGTAAGTGTCATAAAATAGAGAAGGCAAAGGACATTTAATTATAGCTGTGCTGCCAGGCACCAATAGAACAAAAGAAAAGATGTCCACCTACCACACAAAGTACTGCCTAACACGTTTGGTGTAATAAAGAGACTACATATGGTCTAAACACACACATCTAAATAGTTCAAAAAGCTATATCTTCTGATTTTCATGAACCTGTTTTCTGATTATCAACACAGTTTAAGAAAAAGTAATATATTTTTAATATTGAGACCTTCAGCTACGTACACAGGTTGAAGAAAAAGCATCATGCATTAAAAAAAATTATTGCCTAAGAAAATGGATTCGTGACCCTGAAGAATGTATAATTGATGCATGTGGTTGTCTGGATAGTAGAATAACAATAGCAACCATTAGAGATGAGAGCTGGAGCTAGTCAGGCAGTGAGGCAGGATGTATTTTATAGGTCATCTGGGCTCCATTCAGATCTACAGGTTGCTATTCCTTCTCCATACTTGAAAGCATTTAATGGATTATTATAAAAGGAAAAGGATGGTATGCAATAATGGTTTAAATTGAAGCTCTGTATATATATATCACCACCGTGTGACTCCTAAATGAATGCTTCATTTTTAAAATTCTCCCATGACATACTTGGAAGTATGCCAGAGCATCAAGGAATTAAAACAATGAATTCACCATCAGCAAGAGTAACGGACATCTAACGCTACAATAGAAACAGTTTTTCTCTTTCATGGCATGGACAATAATAACAAAGAAAAATTCACCAAGAAAGACTTTTCCAAAGCTGCTCTCTATCCTCTTCAAGGCAGATAAACTGGTTTTGTTCTGTGTTGTTTCATAATATTAAATTAAGATAAGAGAATTTGGGGAAGAGGCTTAACTGTCAAACAATCAAAGCCAAAAGCACATAATACTGAAGTCAAATTCAGAATTCCTACTTGCTTGGAAAATGCTTCTTTCATATAAAAACTGATACAAGTTAAAGGGTGGAGAATCTTTTCTGCTTTTTTTCATATGAACATAGAAGCTTTATTCCTGCTTTTAATGGGTAGTATTTTACAAATGTAATGGAACATAATTTTACCAGGTTTCCCTAAGGGAAAGTCATGGCATGATTACACAGGCAGTCTCATCTCATTTAGTATAATGCTTACGATATACATGCAAATATACTTAGGCAACTCAAGTTAGTGGTAGATTGAATGGTATTCAGATAATCATAGAGCAGTGCAGATGCTGAAAAAGTTTTACAGGAGAAATATGCATGGAATGACTGGTCCCTTGCAGTCGTACATGCCCTCAAGTAATGCTTCTCTGTGACATGGAGTATTCAAGCTGTGCCAGACAGAATTACCTGGCACGTGTATATTTGGTGATTCAGGCTGAACATCTTAGCTTGGCCCATTTCAAGCCCCATTGATAGCACATCCCAACAAGGGGTGAGAGAAGTGGATCAAGGGGATGGGAACCCTTGTGGCTTGCAGTGTTCCCAGCAGTAGGGACAGCCTGGAGAAGGAGCCATCCCCTTATGGGCAGAGCTCTTGCACTGTCCTTCAGGATAACTGGCTGCAAGATGGTGGGATGCAGTGGTGCTCTTTGGGCATGGAAAAAGACTCTAAGCCAGGTCAGATTAGAGGCAAAGGGTGGCAAGGTTGGGAGTTTCAGGCCAACAGAGTTTGCTCTCCAAACTCCTTGCACAGGGAGTTTTTCAGCTAGTAATGAAATCAATCATTAAGTTATAAATAATAAAGTAATGATTGAACACAATGCAGTGCAAACTACTATTTCGAGCTTGTTGGATGTAAAAGGCAAGTAAAAATTCATGTTATAAGATAATATGAAAGGTTCTATATTTGTGGGAGTTGTAGGGGAGCTCTTTCTGGAGTGGCTTTTACTTTGATGAATAAGAGACTTTTGATAACATTTATTTGAATATCCTGTTTTCTTGTAGATGATTGAGAAATTTTAAAACATTCTGCAAGCACATGACAATGTAGCATATTCCTTAGTTCATGAACAATATGTAGCCTTTTAATTACAGTTTAATTATTTTTGCTAAATTCATGCCAGGCTCTTCTTAGATCTGGCTGTTATTTAACCTGATGTAGATCACCATACTGTCACAGAGATCAGAGAAACTATCCCAAGTTTTCATTGATGAAGTGGTGTGAAAGTCTGATCTACGTGAACCTAGTCTTGACACTGGTTATTTGGAGATGCATGAAGGAGGCAATCGTAACTCACTTGGAGTCAAAGCAACAGCAGTTTCTAGAGCTCTCCTGCAGAACTACTGGCAACAGAGATGCTGCCTCTGCATCGGGTGCTCAGGGCTGTTGCAGTAACTGACATCTGGATTGCAGGTGTGAGGCCAGCAGTGGACCTGGCATCTACCACCCTGTTTGGGTAGGCAGATCCTTTCTCGTTCTTTTTGGGAAGGTCAAGGAATAACAAAGAATTAGTGAAAAATGAAGTACAGAAGCTCAACATCTGTCTATGTTAGATTTCTCTCAAACTTTCCCACTGTCAATGTTAGTAGCTCAGATCTGTATGAAATAGCAATAGATAGGTTAACACAAAATCTGTATTACAGATATATGTCTATATCTGCTGTGAGGAAAACTGGGTAAAAACAATGTTTTAAAAATTAGTTGATTTTTTTGTCTTGTAGTTAGTACTCTGTTCCCTGACACATTTGAAGTCAAACATCTTTTTAAGGATCAAGAGGAATATTTGTTTAATGTGTTTTTGCTTTATTTTCTTTGCATTTCTATATGCTACATCTCAATTACCTGCTAATACTCAGGGATGTGAATTGTATCAATTTCCTTTTAGTCAAGTGTAAAATTTATCATTTGGTTAAACTAACACCTGAGTCAGTATCAGACTGAGAAAGTGTTTGCTCTTCCTTGTTCATTAGTTAGCATTTCATCTGTGAGCCTGGGATGGGTAAATTTCAGAGTGCATCTTACTTAACCTCTAAAAACATTCTCTGTTCAGTCACAAGGGGTATCTCTGGGTTGTGCCTGCCCAGCTTACACTTTTAGAGGACAAAGTTGCCAGATACTTTCCATCACAACCTTGCCCCATGGGACTGCCTTGTTTGTTTGTCTTTTAACATCTAAGGAAATGTTTTCAGGTGGATATAACACTGAAATAAAGTTTTGTTTCTTTGTTTATTTGCTTTCCAAGATTAGGAACAGCTTAGTACAAGCACTGAAGTCGGTGATCCTGTTGGGTGTTCCAGGCTCTGAACCTGCTGCTGTCATTTATCTCTGCAGTACAAGAGGATGACTCTGGTTCTGCTATTTGCAAAACAGCTTAAGTCGTTTTTAACAAGGCATTTGTAAACTGGTAATGTGGTTTGATATCAGCCAGAAATACAGTAGGGGAGATTTTTGTTTAAACAAGGCTTGTTCCAGTTGTACGAAAATTCAGACAAGTGAAGGAAATGTGTGAACTGCGTGCACCAAAGTTAGGGTGCTTTAAGCTTCTCTGTGGATGATCTAATTCAAAAGGAAAATGGCCTTAGTTCAGGGTAGCTTAATCCTCTTTTACAGTAAAGTCAGACCAATTTACCTCTCAGTGAGAATATCCATGCAGGAATTTAATGTGTTTTAACCTACATGCATTATCATCATGGATCTTAATTTTCCTGAATGATCTTTTGTAGAAAACTCCATAGACATAGATATATGGTACAAGCTTTATTTAAAACATAGTCATGTAGCCATGCCCTTAATCTGATGAGTTTTGTGTAACCGTATTGAGTGGTAGGTGAGAAATATATATATATATCTCCTGATATATATCATATATATCCTGAGCCCACAGCGTAACAAAATTAATTCTTCATTTGTGAGTGCACTGCCCATAACTATTTGGAAAGCCTCAGTGTAAACGCTTGGCATCTGCTCGCATTCTGGGCACTGCTACGCCAGTGGCTGTTCACATACAATTCCAAATTCTGGAATTCTGGGCTTGAGGTGCAACAAAAATAATTCCTGTGGTTACTCTTAGCTTAGTCTATCCTCTGTGCTTTTTTGCAGGCCAAAGATAAAATGACACTAATTGCTCTGGAGGAACTTTGCCTAACATGGTTATAACATCAGCAGAATGCCAGAAACATCTTGTGTGCAGAGCTTCAATCCATACCTGATGGGAAGGAAGGGAAGAGGAAACACTGACTAAACCTTTTTCAAGCTTGTCTTTGGAACTGTTTTCTTTGAGGGAATGACACTTTTAATGCCAGACAAATGGTAATGACCAACAGAACGAGATAGTGATGGAGGCATGCAATGCTGCACGATGTTAGCAGAAACAATGATTATGGAACTCTACTTCTGAACAGTTTAGAGCACCACCAACCACCAGGGGTGTCCTGTGGCAATGAGAGTCGTTGCTGATCAGCTGATTCAACTGGCCACCAAGGCAAATAGAATGAAAGATGTCATCAGCATGATGCTTGTCTCCTAGATGGTAAGTACCAGCTGTCTCAGGACACCTTTGATACCTTTGTGAAGCTGCTGTGACCAGGGAAAGCCCGCAATCACTTCTTGGCATTCCATAACAGGCCTTAGTGTTTAGCAAAAAAAAGTAGTGTTATGCTTAGATCATGTTAGGCTAGTGAGTCTCCACAGGCTCTTAAGTGTAGGATCCTCCAGAAGGGCTGGAGGATTTTGGAGGTTTTTCCTCTCTGTGGCTAAAGAAATCCCTTACTAGAAAGCTGGGAAGGAGGAGGCCGATATTCAGAAACATAGTGGGTGCAAGAGAAATGCTGAAGTGGATGCTGTTTCCCTGGTCGCTGTTCCCAGCAGAAGTGAAGCACAGGCTGTTTAGGTAGCATTGAACAACTTACACTGCTATGTGACTGCTACTGCTGCAGCATGTTGCCTTTTATCTAAGTTTCTCCTGTCATCACAGAATGTGAAGTGCAGCAGACTCTAGGAGCAGAGTATACCACAAGAGGAGTAGGGAATCCTTTGCAGATTGTTTAAAACTTTCTTCTTTCTACAGCTTTGTTTGAGCAGTTTACTTTGTAGTGACTTTGGCCTGAAGTTGAGGGCACTAATAAAGCTGTTATATAAAAGCATTATTGGTATTTCAGGAATTAAATCTGTATTTGAGGAGTTAAAGTTTGCCCTGTCTTACATGATTTTTTATTTTAGCAGTGTTTGTGTACCATGCCTGTTTGAGTTAATGCATAACAATTCAAGTTGGCTAAAAGTGTATGGCATTAATGAAACTGTGAGCCACATAAAAGACTAAATTACTTTTTCTCTTTCTATAATTGCCACTACGATAAAAGCTGTCTTTACTGTAAGATTTTTCAAGGTAAACCCCTGCAGAGCTCCCAGCTTGATGAAGGACAAGTAGGATTAGAGGTGTGTTGAGGAGGAGGAAGAAGGGGGAGAACAGCTGACATAGTAATTAGGGATGCTCAAAGGCTGTAAGTGGCAAAGGGCAAATGTTGCACCCGTGCCCCCCAGTTCCCAGGCGAACTGCAGCGTAATGAGTGATGGTCAGCTGTGGTCCCCCAGCAGAGCAGCTTTGGCAACTCTGCCCTGCTTGCATCCTTTTTACCAACACTACTTAACATGGCAGAGAGTGATGGGGAGGGGATGGAGGGGACAGTTGAGGCTGCAAGTCAAGAGGAAAAGGGGATGGATATTTTTGTATTCCCTATGGCCACTGTTTTGAACAATAGCATAAATATTTTGAAGTGAGAGAACACGTGGGGCAGTCCCCTTGCACACATGTGTGGGCAGAGGTTTCAGCCAGCAGAGCAAGGGAATGATTTGGTGGATGTGCAATATTTCCTATGGGATAGGCATGCCTTCATCCCAGTCTGGAGAATAGGAGGCTTGGGAGGACCTCATTGCTGTCCACAACTACCTAGAAGGAGGTTATAGCGAGTGCCGTGCCCATAGTGAAATCACAAGAGGAAGCAGCCTTAAATTTCAGCAGGGGAGATTCAGATTGGACATTAGGGAAAATTTTTTCACTGTAAGGGTGATTAGATATTGGAATAGGTTGCCCAGGGAGGTGGTGGAGTTACCATCCCTGGGGGTGTTCAAGAGGCATCTGGATGTGGTGCTGGGTGATGTGATATAGGTAGGCGGTTGGACTGGATGATCTTTTGAGGTCCCTTCCAACTCCTAACATTGTGTGATTATGTGATAGTATCACAGAATCATAGAATCATCAAGGTTGGAAGAGACTTTCAAGATCATCCAGTCCAACCCCCCTGCCAGAGAAGGACAACCTAGAGCAGGTCACACAGGAATTCATCCAGTCGAGTTTTGGATGTCTCCAGAGAGGAAGACTCCACAACCTCTCTGGGCAGCCTGTTCCAGTGCTTTGTCACTCTTACAGTGAAAAAGTTCTTCCTTATGTTCACCCGTAGCCTCCTGTGTTCCACCTTGCACCTGTTCCCCCTTGTCCTATCACTGGACAATTGTCCTATCACTGGAATTCTATGATTCTATTCTAATTATGCCATCCCTATATTAATCCTAAATATAAACAAATCTCCCTTTACAGAAACATCAGCAATGTATGCTTAAGTATTAGATAATTCACCACATATGAAACATTGGTAATGTAATACATTGCTGAAAGTTAAAAAGAGCATCCACCAAACGTATACAGGCATTGTATTAGTTTTACAGATCTACTTTTGTTTTTAAAATGGGATAACAATACTGTATCATTATAATCTAAGGGACTGTCTTTGCTAGAGATATTTAACATACTCTTTGCAGTAGTCATGTGGTCAAACAATGAAAATGCTAATAAACACTGGTGATGAATGCTTGCTCTGCTTTCAGGATCCTGTATGATTTGTTTTGTTTTGTTGTTTGCCTTTTTCTTCCTATTGGAACAAAAAATAATTTTGAGAGCATAGAAATAGTAGATTTTAAAAAATATCTTAAATACCATTTCATCTGGCAAAAGGTTTAGGATCAGTAACCTGCCGTGTTAGAAAAGGTTGCTAATTACCTGGATTTCACTGTGGTTTAATTAGCATCATCTATGGTACAGCGTGGGAGGTGGTGTTTATCACCTGCCAAGGAAGACTTTGTCTTTCAGAGGAGGGTAAGTGATGTCAACCAAAAAACAGCCTGATTTTAGATCTGCAAAAACATTCACTTTAAAGTCTTTTGATGGTCAGAGAGAATTGGGCTTTAAGCAATTAGGAGAGTGGAGAACAGAAGCACTAGTGCCCCGGCTATCTCCAGCCCAGGGCCTGGGCAAGTGTGAATGGAGATGGCTCTCACTGAAAGAGGCTCTCGGGGTGCAGCTGGATGGAGCACATTGCACCCAGTAACCCCTTACAATTAGAGGAGAAATTAAAACAAGTGGAGTGTCAGTTCAGGTGTATCAAAATAATAGTTTGCTATCTGTGAACCAGATGCATGTTAGCAGAGACACAATATCTCAGGTAATGTGTGCTCTGTCTTGATACTATGCTTGCTTTGTTGTCCTTGTTAGCTGTTTTAATAAATGCAATCTGTAATTGTTTCTGAATCTATCTTATAGCTAAGGGAGTTGGGTACAGGTAGTGGTTGTATGTTATGGACAGTTCTACCGATAGGAGCTGGATTCATGGAAATACTTCCGTCATCTTAATGAGATGATGGGTTTGAGTTGGAAGTCGCTGGGGGCAGCTGAAAGGTGGCATTTAATGTCCATCTGATTAAACAAAACAAAGTTGAATCCTTACCTTAGCCTGGACTTGGTAAAGTTTCCGTAATCCAAGATAATAATTTTCTTGCCTGCTCTGTGTGTTTCCGAACATTTTTATTTTTCCTCCAGAGGTCAAGATGCAGGAAGCTGGTAGCCAGGGTGGTGCAGTCTGCTGAGATATGTAGTAGTCAGTATTTTAGCAATTATTTCACATTCACAAAGGTGATCTGAGCTCTTTCTGTTTAGAAATGGCAAGGAGTGTATTTAATGTATTTCTGCTTTTAAATGAGGAGAGTAAAATGGGAAAATCATATTCCATAAACAGGATTTAGAGACTAAAAGATATTTTGGACTTCTTTATAATGGTGTCCACAATGATTTTGAAGGTATTAGCCAAAGCAGAAAAGAAAAATCAAAAAGCTAATCTGCAGATCATAAGTAAACTTTTTTTCACTGATTCAGTTCATGAGTGTTAAGCAAAAAAAAAAGCTTTCTAAGCTTTCTATTAGTTCTTTTGATATTTTTGTGATAAGCACACAATTTTAATTTATGTAATGGTACTGCATAGGCTTTTTGTAGTCCAGTTTATTTTTCCACAACACTGGCATCCTGCGCATGGGCACCAGTACTGTGGTAGGCTTTACCCAGTGCACTAGATAGGTCTGTGGAAATGGTGTGAGTGAAACTCAGAGAGCCCTAACACACCAAAATTAATTCCTTTGGACAATCAAGGAGGTACAGAAACACCATTATTACAGGATGAATATTTTTTTTCCAAAAATCTCTCTGTTCTGACATTCTGATTTTCAAAACATATTTACAAAACAAACTGAAGGGAGAACCTGCGAATGAAAATTCCTTATTCTAGGAGATACTAAAGAGCAGGGACCCAACCGAGAGGAGTTGGTTTAAGACATTTTGTAATTTTCATTACCCTTCTGCTAACTTTTTATTCTTCTCCAACTATCTGTGTTTCTCTCCTTGCTGTCCCATGGGAGCAAATGTCCTTTGCATGGCTCTCCGTGCTGGGGCTGCTTGCTGCTCTGGAGGTGCTAGTTGTCCTTTCCTCTCATATGGTCTAATTGATTATATAATAACATCATCCGAGAGCATATCTTTCCCACATGCTTTTACTGCAGTTTGCAACCTCTGTTTCAGACCTCAAGAATGGGCTATTTGCTTGTATATTTTTTTCCCTCAACTCTAATAGTTGGTCTCATAAAGGATATTACCTCTCCCCATAAACCTTGGCTCTCTAGCCTGCATATGCTTTCCTTAGGGGCAGCAAGAAAGAAAACAACCTCCTCAAGCCTAGAATTTCCTTGTAGGAAAAAATTATAGCCATCGAATTAAAGATTCAATCATTAAACTACTTCTTTGACCCCATTCTACCCAATTTGAATATGCATTTGACTTGAGAATGGAAGCAGAAGGATTCCCAAGATTTTCCAGTCTGATGTTGGTTCAAATGACCCTGCCCTGCTTGTACATCCAGAAGTCTCAGCTTTAGAGATTTGGTCATATTTTAGTGGGAAAATATGAGAGTCACAGGAGTCCTGTTCAGAGGCAGGAACCCCAACACCACCTGGGGCAGGAGTCCCATTGTGGCAATGCCAGTGGTGCCCCAGAGAGGCCGGAGGCAAATGGCAGGACGGGCACAGTTTGTGCAGTGCTGGTGCCCAGGCCTTACTCCAGCTGGTCACCTGCAGGCAGATGGGGGCAGCGAGGATTAGGACAGGGTGGTGCCTGTGGCTGTCCCCAAGATCACCATTTAGTCAGCCATGCCAGGTGAAAAATACTTAAGCTGTTTCTTAAACCAGACAATGAAATCTGATGCAGCAAACTGAACCAGTGGGTCTGATTTAATGATGCCTCTGCATCATTCAAAGCAGTCAGGCCTTATCATACTGAAACTGGTGGCTTGGGAAAGTGCTTAATCCATCCACATTTTTTGGCACTGGTTTCATTAACTGGTTCCTCTGACTTCTGACAGGAGGTGTTGATCTAAGAGACTGGTAAAGTTTATGACTCGCAGAGGTGGTTGCTTCACTCACTTGTAATTTCTAGCACAAATGAGTAAATCAGCCTGCACTCAGCTGAGGAAGAAATGACTGTGTACAACATAAGTAGTAAGCAGAGCAGATTAGTTAACTTGGCTGTTCTTGGAAACTCTTTCTGGTACTATAAAAGCTAGTAACATTGTGTAAGATTAAAAGACAAGATAGAAGGATATAATGTATCATTATCTCTCATTGCCCCCATGTGTTTTTGTTGGGCCGTCTAGACTCATATTTAGTTAATTCAAAACGTAATGAAACATTTATATAAATAAGTGTCCATTATGTTAAGAAGCATTGAAACATGTTTACAAACACTCTTCTTTGAGTTACCAACCAGCCACACAAGGTAGTTTGGAAAGTTACTCTTTGGTGGATGGTTTTCTTTGTAGGTTTTCCAGCAATATCTTTGGAGTCTGTGGTGTTGCCTGATGCAAGGGGTGAGCAGACGGCCCCCAGCAGTGCAGCACAGTCCCCACCCCCCTGTGTGAGGGACAATCCTGACACCTAGATCTGCTGTTGCTATTTAATATCTTTCTGTATTTATGTCTGTTACGTAAAATTCATGAAAATATTCCTAATTCTCCAAGTTTGCTGATTCACAATTTTCACAGAAATTCTTCTTGTCACCCGAAGCTGATGAGAAGAGCTGATTTAGGGCACTACAGAAATCCTGTCCTCTCTCCCAGCTGCGGCAAGGATGTTCTGCATTCACCTGGCACTGTGTGCCTTTGCTTGTGCTGGCCCTGCTGAACTGAGGGGTGAAACAAGGGTATGGAGAGGCTGAATTTCACACCTGTTGGCCACAGGGAAAGAGAAAATAAATGTAAAGAAAGGTATCATTGGTACAAAATGGTCCCCTAGCTTGGAGCTGGGCAGTTTTGCTGTCTCAACCCCTTGCTTACAGGGTCCTGGCCTATTTGGTGTTTGTGGGATGCACCTGGGCTACTAGTCCTCTGCGTATCAGTATTGAAGTTCGACATTTTCAGGGCTTCCTCCTCTCGGGGTGTGCACAGCAGATCCCTATCCATCTTGCTGTGCTGCTTGGGCCAGGAGAGTCGAGCAGGTTCAGTACCAGGTCTGGGTGCAGCTGACAGGGGCAGGGGTGCACAGCCAGGCCCCTGCCTCAGTGGGGACCAAGGCCTTGCATCAGGTGTGCTTCAGTTTTACTGGGCTGCTGGAGCTGCTGCTGCTGTGAGAAGCACTTTGCTGTTTTCCCTGAGCAAGCTTGTGGCTTGCTGCCACAAGCACCTGGTTTGATTGTTGCTGTATGGATGGCTTTGCCCCCTTGTAGGGTGTGCTACAAAGTAGTGCAGCATGTGACTAAAAGCTCAGAAATCAGCTTTTTTTTTTTTAAAGCTAAGTGTTCTGTCCTTGCCTAGGCAGTGGCTAACGTGTTTTTTCTGCACGTATTTTTCTGGGGTGTAAGGCTAACTTTTACCTGCTCAAGGTGAGGTCTGCAAACTTTAAATACAGGAAACCTCCCAGATGAAGAAAGACCTTGTCGTGACTGTGTTCCCAGACGCGTGGGGGTGTTTGTGAGGAGCTGGGGAAAGCCTTGCTGCATGGTTAGGTTGGGTGTAAAAGCCAGTGGCTGACAGGCAGTGGTTGTTGGTAGGGCCAGGTGCAGAGCTGGGAGGGAGATCAGGTATGGAGCAGAAACAGCCACTGGGATCAATACATCACACGGCTTAGCCAGCAGCACCGGCCAAGGCAAGCCAATATTTAAGCCCTGATGGACAAACAGCAGGGCCCAAGACAAAGCGAGGAGTAGGAAAGCGTGGCGGCGGTGGGCAGGAGGCAGCAGCAGAGAGCAGCACGGAGCTGCATTGGCGCGGCCAGCGAGGAAACGCTGGCGGTGGGCAACAGCAACAGCAGAACAAGGTGTCTGTGCTGGGAGCTCTGCTGGGCAGGTGGGCACGATTCATAACTTGTCAGGAAGTTAGTGAGGATGCCAGGTTTGACTCCGAGCATGCAGGGTGGCATTTCAGTGCTGTGAAGTGCACGCTAATTGCTGAACTGTTGCTGTTCCCGCCACCCAGTACAAGGGCAGTGTGTGTGTTGCAAGACTTGTGGTAGAGCTATCCTCGTGGCTCTTTGATGTCTAGTGGCTTTTGTTTGGATGCATCGTGCTGCTGATTTACTTTGTTGGGTTTTAACCTCACTGAAGGAAAGCCTTCAAGTGCTGCTTAGAAAAAATAAAATTATAGCTGTATTTTAGGGAACAAAAATTATCTCTTTTGGCATTGCCCTTTTATCACAAATGTGTGTATGTGATTTATCCTAATTAAAAAAATATGACAGACATAAGCCAGAGAAATGTCTGTAAATGACACAATCTGGTCTTTTCTTTGTTTATCGCTATCATAATGCATTGCTGGCCTCCTAAAATTATTAGCCTTTGTTACTTGCTATCAGCCACAGGCTCATGGAATTAAAAGGTGTGCAATAGTAAAACGGAATGTGAGCATTTCAATGTGGGATTGGCATTTCACTTAGTTGTGCTCGATTCTTCTGTATGGCTTTTTTTATTCATTTTCTGTCTAATGGTTTAGTGGGCAAGACATAATTTTTCTAGCCTGTAGTTGAAATGCAGAAATCTGGAGTGGTGATCAAAATTTTCCCTTTCTTGGAGGGAACTAAAGGGTTATTCACTACATAAGGCCACGTCTATCAAATTAACACTGGTCATTTCCCTATGTGTGTCAAGTAAGTTTTCAGATCAAACCAGACCTCTGAGGGATACACACCGGGGCATTAAAGAAAGATGCTGAGATATTCTGTTTCAAAAAGGTTAAACTCATCAGATTCTATGTAAACACTCATTTTACTCCAGCTAACCTGTAAAGATTTCATTTTGCTTCATTTATCTTCTCCCTTGCCCTACGCTAAACTGTTCCCAGCTTCGATGAAAGAATCATGTCTCCATTCATTTCCTATCTTGCTGAATTGCCTTCGCATTTCCTATCATCTGCACATAATCCTATTCTCTCCATTATTGTCTTAATACCAAGTACAGCACAAGATAATGGATAGGCACTGTAATAACAGTGTGGCCTGTAGGAGCCCCTGGAGGGAAATATCTTTGACGCTGGTAGAATATTAATTCATCCCAGGTCCCTGATCTTCCTCTTTCACTTCATCTCCTGTTTTCTAAACTACATAATGACTTTCATATACATGACAAAAGCATTAGAACAGAAAAAGACTCATTGATGAGCAGCAGGGCTGTGTGATATTAAGAAACACTATTCTCAGTTCTTTGTACAATTTTTGACCACCATCAGAGACAGTGTATGCAGGTAATTTCTGATTTCAATAGATACGGGCATAAAGAAACATTATCGTACTCTGTTAATACAAATGCCCGTCACAGGCACTGCATGAAAATAAATTAAAATGTAATTCTTCAGTAATGCATCTGTCTACAGGATGATTTTCAGCAGATTAAAAACAAACAACTTGATGTTGCTTGGGCTATTGGATTGTTTTTGAGAATCTTAATCATCAGCAGATTATGTACAGCAGATTATGTAACAGTAAATCAAAGCAGGGTAAGTTAAACAATGTAGGTTGTGTTGTAGCGGCAATTTACTGTACATAATTTTTTAATAAAAAGGAGAAATTGATTTTGGTGAGCATAAACATTGAATTCTGTGCGAATTTAGCTGCTATTATTGAAAAAGGGAATGTTAAAAACGCTATTCTTGTTATACAGGAGCAATAACCTTTCATTCCTCTTACAAGAAACTGAAGTTTCCTCCATTTTAGAACTGCCTTTAAGCGTAATTCCTTCTCATTTTTCTTTCTTTTTTTTGACAAACTCTGTCTTTTGCTTTTGCATTTTGCTAATGCATTCCTGTTTCATTCCCCCCCAAACCAGGGTGCACACCCTGGCGAAGATCAGAAACCCCCAAACTTCCCTTTTGTGTCAGAAGGAGCTCACCACCTTGTGGGCTCTTGCTTTTAAACGGAGATCTTCTGACAGACACCCCTCGCTGCTTGTCTTCAGGGTCTGGCATTAACTGTTCCTGGTGCTGGGTTTGGAGTGAAACTGCAGGTCGGGCACTTTGCAGCAGCCCTGCCTCTCCCTGCGTGCTGCTAGCTGCTGACCATCAATCATTATAGATAATATCTGAGGAGAAAGGGAGAAATTATTTCAAATCAAGGGAACTGAGTGAGGAGCAGGAGGTGAGCAGCAGTCTGGTGCTGGCAGCGTGCTGGAGAGGAGAGCTAATAATATAAAAGTCCTGATGAAATGTGCTTTTGAGATGAAAAAAGATCAAAAAAGTGCTTGAAAATTAATTACATATTAAAGCAAAGATTAAGAAAATCCTCACAAAACGGACAGGTATCCTGTGGTTTAAGACTGTGGCTGTTTTCCCTTGTTTTCTACTAAGTAAATGCTAAAAAGCATCTTTCAACTTCAGGGCTCAATCCTGACCCAGGCTTGTAACGGGCTCTGGGGAGCTCGAGAAATCGTCAAGGCAAGTGACTGAAGCCATACTGAAAGAAATTTGTCCTGAGAGGGAAAGAGGAGACAGTCTGTCTATTCCTGGGCCTACTTTTGTTTTATTTATGCTATAATTTTATTTTCAGGTAATTTATTTGATTGATTTTGCTGCTTTTAATGATATTTCTTCTGTTTTGAACTTAGGTGGTACTGTGAAATAGTCTACTATTGAATTATGTTGCTTCTGCATTTTAAACTGTGCTCAGCAGGGTGGAAAAAAATACATGTGAATCTAAAGAGATACTGCACTGTACATTCAAAAGCTGAAGTTGTCCCTTTGAAACCTGGTAAAAACTATGTTAGCAAGTTCTGTTGCTATCATTATAAATGCAATGCCTTTTCTTTCACATGTGTTTACTTGCCAAGAGAAAAAATGACATCCTGTGTGACACTGGTAGTGTGGGATCCCAGTTTATGAGACTGTAAACAAGAAGAGGTGAGAAAGAACTCAGTTTGTTACTTGAGAATTCATTTAAAAATTGTTACAGTCTAAATTTAGGTCTGGAATCAAAATATTAAGTTGTTTTTCACTTCCTCTTCAAAAATGAGTCTGGCGTACAGCTTCTGATACTCTTCCCTAGCTGTCCTAAAATGGGGAGAGAAATTAATTTAAAATCATATTCTAAAAACCAGACCTCTCAATGTCTTCTGCAGCCCCTCCTCATCAGCACTCAAGGGGCTGCAGCCCTGCGGCAGCCACTCTCCCCAGGCTCTGGGAACATCCCTGTGAGCCTGACAAACCAAAAAGCAGTTTACGTACAGATACCCTTCACTGCTTTTCTTGTATTTATTGCCTTTACTGTGTCTGTCGTATTGCTATGATTTTTGGTGTAATACAGCAAAGTAGGAATTATTCCTAATGTGAGGACAACAGGAAAACCAAAGACCCCCAGCAAAGGCTTGAGACCCAGTGTTACTGATTTTGCATGGGCTCGGAGCAAGAGAAAAACAGCTTTCCATCTACAGAGAAAAAAAAACAGGCCCAGAAGAAAGGAAATAATGAATTTTACTTTTTTCTTTTTTCTTAAACTTTTAATATTGGAAACTCGAGGACATCACAGTCCCGGTATCTTGTACCTTGAATCAACTTTATTGAATGAAGAAAGGTAAAAGTGGATGTATTTGTTTTCAGGCTTGGTCATAATTGAAGCCAAGGCAAGGCAGGGGTCTGCTGCAGCAGTAGGGAATTTATCCAGGGCATGAGAACAGTTTTGGAGCATGTGAGTGGATCTTTCTGGGGAATACAATTTGGGTGGTCACGACTTGGGAGTTTGTTAAACTGTGTTTAAAGAAAGATACTAGGTATCTTCCAAGGAATTGAATGAACAGATTTCAATTAAAACCCCTATTTTCAAATGTATTTCCTACCAAGTGTACTAATTAGGTCCCTGCGATCTGTTCTACTGTCAGGTTGTAAGGCTGAGGGTGGTGGATTTTTAACTGCTTACAGTTACTGTCTTCTGCTTGTGGGGCCTTTTGTCAGAGGAAAGCGCGCCATATGCGCCTCTCAGAAACCCCCGCTTCATTTGGCTCCTGTTTGTTGTTTCTGACTTAATAAACACTGCTAATTATGGCTATTTTTTTTCCTCTTACTTATAATCACCACCAGGTTTTTGAACAGGGGGAAAATACTGTCTTTGTAGGGGTGAAGTACAACTTTGATGTCTTTGGTACACTGGGTTCTTCCTGTAGCCTGTGGCATATACCAAAATGATCTTTTAAATTGACTTCTAGCAATTAAGGTCAATTTAATAATTCAAATACAGTTTTATGAAACAAGATGAGCTCTGCTTATGAGCCTTTTGTCATTTTTTTGTAACAAACCAAGAGATTCTGGATTATATAGTTGAACTTTGAAGTTTGATCTAAATATTATACCTTGTTTTACAGCTTGTTATGCCTCTTCTTTTTCAAAGTCTACTGCTGGCAAGAAATCTAAATAAATTATTATAAGCCATTTTCTTTATTCTGTATAGCTGTATTTCTACTCTTAAGAAAAAAATGTTCTCCATTACAGCATCTTCGATAATATATTTTTTCATATTTTAAGAGATACTGTATGAACTGTGTGTGAAATACACTCGAAAGGATTTTATTTATGGTGGCAGTTCATGTTGTTTCTAATCTTAATCCAGGCATCACTAATTTTGTGTTTGCAAGTAAACATGATAATGAATGAGAATCCTCCTAGAATTGTAATTGGTGTTGCTCTTTTGTATTCTAGGTTTCAAATCTGTGCGTAATTGTCAGTGCCCTATAGAAATGTTAATTATCTTGAATAATCCTGTTTGCCTTGATCAGGCTGGAGCAGTCCTAATCAGTAAGAAGGTGTCACCCAAGAAAGTTAGAAAGGAATACAGCGCTGAAATGATGCAAAGAAATGGAGAAGTACAGTTGTAGCTAGGATGGGGATTGCTATGGGACTAGAGAAAAAAGGAGCATGGGTTGAAAAAAGTGGAATGGGTTTTGTTTGTTAGAAATGGATGAGACCACCTAGAAGAGTGTAATTTGAGGCAGCTGCGAGACAGAAAGCTGGGGTCACAGAATAATGTCCTCTCTCTCCCTGCCCTAGGACTTGAAAGGATAAATGTCTATTCTACTGCATATGCACAGGCATTTTGTGATGGTGCAGAAAGAAAGAAACATGACTGTTCTTTTGGCATGATTGATCCTTGAGCACTGTGTATACTTCTTGGTGTTGTGATAACTAGTAGAAAGCGGTGGGCAGATGAGTAGGGTGCAGCAAGCAGGGACTGGAGGGGCAAGAATCTACACTGGCTCTGGTGGTGCTGTTCAGAAAACATTTTCTACCAAGTGCATTGTCATTGGCTGCACAGCTTCTGTGGGCTTTTTCCAGTGGCAAGTAGAGAATGTGCTGCAGTATCTCACGTGGCATTTGTTAATAGCAATTGAAATTTTTTTAGAGGTAGTCATTGCAAGTAAGAGTAGGTGGCTGCAGTGCAGCTGAGTCAGTGTATTTGGACAGTGTATCTGGATCATGTTGGTGCACCAGGCTCTGTTAACTGTAGGACACGTGAGCATACACTTGGTGAGCGGGGTGTGCATTCAAGTGTGGTGTAGGCTCCAACTCAGGAGGTGATTCTCAGTCAAACTGCAAATTTAGAAGTCAATGTAGAGAAACTAAACTTGTCATAGCAGTAAAAAAGAGAAGTCTTCAATAATCATACTCATCTGTTTGCAGAGGGAGACAGAGACCGGGACTGTTATCTCAATTATGGAATCTTCTGAGCTTCCTTGAAGTGGAAAGGGCAGACAGTGAATTTGGGGAATAATAAACTCTGAATGTTATAATACTCTGAAATCATAGGGAACAGGTTCCTTGCTTGAAGTTTGAATCAAAATTTGTGTAACTTTGAATCGGTGTGTTCATAGTAACATGGACAGCAAATGCTGCTGTCTGCACTGAGAAAGGAAAATAGACTGCTCTAGAGCACAAAAATGGCTCTGGTTTATAATTACTTTTTTTGCGTTAATGTAATTCTTTGGTTAAATGCTGCATTAATAGCATGCTTTCGTCATGTCATATTCAAATTTGGACTGTAGAGACATGGATTTTTGTAGGAAGACCTTATGGAATTAAATATGTAAAATCGTTGAATAATTTGTATTGTTTAATGATTAATTTATGGGTTATCAAGCATGCTTGCCAGCTAGTATTTTCCTTTTTTGTTATTTGTTGATCCTGGGTTACACAGTTTTGATTCTTTGTGATTTCTGTGCTATTCTTCATATGATTTTTATCATTACCATATCCTGTGTGGTACAGATTAGTTTGCAACCACTTTACTGTGATGTCTCCTACTTGATCGTCCATTTTAGTTGCGGGAGTCATTGCCTGGGATAGCAAAGTGAAAGCAGGGATATTTCTAGTGGGTTTAAGCAACCCAAAAGACAGGAGTTCAGCAGGTACCTGCCACTATCAGGGGTCCTACTCCAGTGAGCTAATGTCTGTTGTTGCTCTATGAGCATTCAATTTCCTTGGAAATGTGGAGCAACTGAAAGCTCTCCCCTCAGACACTGATGCAGGAACATGAATTACTGTGGTGCCCTCTAATTTCAAAACTGGAATACTATAGTTTTCTCCTTAATGGACCTCCAGACTGTACTACGTGGAGATTAAAGTGAATTAAAAAACTCTACCAGAAATGTTTTACAGACACCAAATTTTGCACTCACATTAAATCTGTTCAAAAATTGCTGACTCCCTTCTGCTAAAGTGTCATAGTTTTTTGAGGAATGTGAGTGATCTCATTAAAAGGCATTAACATTGCTTTAATACCATCATCAAATTAATCCTGTTGATACTATTAGTATATTTGTAATGAAATATAGAGAAAAATAAAACCATAATTTGGCCTTTTCAGATTTTCAGTGTAGCTAAACCGACATGCCAAATTGTACCAGCCCTCATGCTGTCAAGAGATGCCCTAAAAAAGCTCTTAGCCCTGATTATCTATTGGAACAATGGCTGTGTCTCTAATTTTAGACAGCCGAAAACGGGTGACTCTGTGAAGAAGCAGGACATTTTGTGCTACATTCCCTTCTCAGGAATGTGAACTCTACCCTGCCTGCTTAAAGCCCTGCTGTTTACAAGCCTGAGATCCTCTTGTAAACATGTGCTTCTGCACTGTGCCCTTGAATGGTTTCAGCATTTAGCACTGTCCTATTTACAAACACCAGTTCTATATCCTTGCCTCTCTCAGCACCCAGTGCCCTGCTGTTTGTACCTCTTAAAGTAAATTCTGTATTTTTATGTAAAAGCTGTGGTGTCTGACTGTAACTTGTATACTGCTGCCCTCTCCAAACAATGCTTCATCTTATTGTATATGGTTTTCATAAATAAGTTTCTTTTCCCAGAAATTCAGAATATAAATATTCACTTAGAAAACATCTCCCAAATCAATGATGTGCTGTCGGTGGGAGTTAAGCTTTCATAAACATACCATTGTCAGGCAAGGTTTTGTACAGCAGCTATGAACTAGATGGGGAAAAAACTTGAAACTGTGGATAATTTGTTATCTACATATCCCTGATGACTGAATTGCACGCCTGTAACTGAGAACACTTCTTGTAGCACTGCTTTTAAGTGGGAAAGTTACTGAATATAGAAAAAAACCCCAACCAACCCCCAAAAAACCTTACCCGTAAAATAAGTTGAGTATAGATTTGAAAGAGGGGATATGTAAAATGCCTAGTTAAGAATAAAGAAAAACCCTGTGTTGAAGTTTCAAAACCCAAATGAGCATTGTGTGTGGGGATAAAGCATTCCCAAAGGTAAATGCTGCAAGAAAATTATTCTCAGCATTTTCTATCTGTTTCCATTACCTTGATTTTAAAATCAGCTCTTCCAAAATATACACTTTTCAAGCAGTATCTACAGCATGCTGCTATGTGTAGTGCCACATTGTCCCAGGGCAGGCTGTACTCCACTCTCTTCCAGGTGACAATCTTGGCACTGTTTTAAGTTGCTCTGTCCACCTAATGGAAGTGATGACTGAGAGTAGATGTTGCTCGTGTTTCTTAGCTAGCCCCTCATTGTCTTCTGTTGTGGTTCTATAACTTCTAGACTGTATTTTGGGCATCACTGTTACACAACCATCTGGTAGGTCTTAAATTTATGGAATCTGCCAGGGGGACATGTGCTGACATTCAAAAAGAGAGTAAAAGACTGTTAGCCAAAGTATTCCCTCTTTTGTTTAATAGATAATATTTGGCTTGTACTTGGCACATCAGAAAGTTCTTCTTTAGAAGTAAAAAATCAAGCTAAAAAGATGTCATAAAATCTGTAATTTATCAAGCTGTGCTCTAACTGCTGGTTGACCTGCTTCCATATGGCTATTTCTACCACCAAACAGAAACAGTAACCTTTGCCTGCAGTAAACCACCACGCTACAAATTGATGGTGCAAAATCTTAAGTTGTGCATAAACTAAGCTTATACCTATTATCTACTTCTCTTTCTGTATGAAGGTTTTAAACATGTTCCATTAGGGTTTCTACCAGAGGGAATCCTGCTGTGGGTGCTTCCAGCCCCTCTACAAGGCATGGCATCTCCCCATGCGCAACTACCTCAGCAGGTCTGTTCTTCTCTTCTTCCAGCAATCCCCAGTTAACTACAAAAAGTTTGCCTTTAGTAATAGATCAACAGAACAAAAAATGAATATACTGTAAAGGTTTCCTTTTACCATGCAGAAAGAAACTGTTTTGCTTAATTGCACATATGTATTTATTTTCTACTTCTCTTTAGTAGTGTAGTAAGCAAAACCTACATTTTCACACAGAAGGCCTCTAAAACTAAACCCGTCCCCACTGACATCAAAATGATGGGCAGGGGAGCCCAGTGACCAAGAAGCTGCCCCCTTGAGGTCCTGTATTTGCTGACTGCAGGGAAAGAAGGTGGAGGTTGTCCAAAACAAAATATCCTTATCCAGGAATTAATGCAATCCAATGCTGAGGCTGTCAGCAAGGCACTCTTGGGTTGTGGTGGGATGTACAACACAAGATATTACCGATACAGAGTTGCACAGAGAGTGCAGACCATTGAGTGCTGAGGTAACTTGTCTGCTGAAGATACTGCTGTCATTCCAAGATGTTGTTCAGGGCATAGAAAATATTATTTAAAATGTGCTAAGAGTAGCTAGCGTGCAAGTGAATTGTAATGCATTGAGGTGAAAATGTGATAAACTACTCTTAGCCTTTGACAATACTCTGTGCTGCTTCAATTCTTGGAAAAAATGATAAGCTTCTGATAAAATAATAAGAAAAACAGAAGAAAACACAAGCCTATCTTTCATCTGCTTCCATCTCTTCAGTTCACAGAAGTGAATGCTGTATAGGAGCGAGAGGTAGAGGGTAAAGGGGATTGAGGATTGTGATTATACTGAGAATAGGGGATACAATCAAGTAAGATAATAATCAAGATTAAAGAAAGAAAGAATATATGAGTTTAAAGGGAAGAACTTGGTATGGTGCAAAGCAAGAGAAAAATAAATAATTGTTAGTCTACAGTATTCCTTCTGGAATTATATACATATAATATAAGTATAAAATAAATAAAATGTATTAGTCTTTCCAGTGGGGCTGCAGCAAGACCGTTGCTAAGGGATGAGCTGCCAGAATAATAATGAAGAGTGTTGCTATAAATTCGCCTAAAACAAAGAGGGTTTTTTTTGGTTTTAAGAGGAATTTTACTAGTGTGACATTACAAAGGAAGTTTTGAGCAGAATTGTTGTTTTAGAACAATCATTGCAGGTTAATGTGAGCGAGTTGAAGGCAGAATAGGCAATCGTGGTGTAGCGGTTTGATGTGAACTACTGCCAATATTCAAGCTGAATGCAAACAGAAATACCAGGCTAAGTAGAGGAGCATTAACAGTTTCATATCACTGGTTTCTAGCTTTTGAAAGGAAGGTGGAAGGGCAGGAGGAGAAAGCAGTACTACAGAAAACAACAGAAAAAATATCTTGATGAAAGTAATACCAGATGTGTAAAACCTGGAAAGTCCCTAAAGGGCCTATTCCAAATCAATATCATCTTCAAGATATAAAGAGTGCAAAAGACAAAGGAATTTTTCACCATCTGACATGGAGACAAGAATGAGGGCCTGAGGCAAATGCAGAAAAAGTTTAGGATAAATATTAAGCAAAGTTCTTGATAGTATAGTTTGCTCCTGAAATCGTGTCTGTGCTCTGTAATGTGCAAGGTTTTGATAAAATGCAAAATTCACTCTTGCATACATTTGAAAAAAAGATCATGTCACAGCAATACACTGAGGTTCTCCATCATCCTGTGCTCAAACTCTGCTCAGAGTCTGAATATGCAGGATAGCATTTCTCTTTAGAGGATAGGGAGGAAAGGCTATCCCTTTCTAGTGAACAGTAGGATCATTTTTGGGAGATGCAGTTGAGTATGACATTAAATACACAGCTAGAGTTTGGAATAATTAATTTTTTTATGCAAAGTTTGGGGAACACTCCTCCTGCAGTGATGGGCTTTGTGGAGAGTGTGATGCACCTGGTGTGACACTTCTACTGAAATGCACTGGAGAGAGACTGTGCTGTGTTAGACAAAAACGTTAAGTATAATCTGGAATTTGCAGGCTTAAAAGATAGGGAAAATGAGTAGAATGGGAAATATAATCCTTCCTTCTTTTCCTTCTAACATGTTAGTCTCAATGTCTTTGGAGAAATAATTTCCTGGGCTAAGACCATTCAAGTTGCTTCATTCATACAACTTATCAATGGTGATGTCTATGGTGTGTGGAGTGGAAGAGACATCTAAGAATAAAAAAGACCAGGTTTTTAGCTAATATGAGCAGATGCTGACCCACATTGTGTGACTTTCTGTAACCTAATATAGCACTCTCTGTTTAGGGTCAAGGAATGAAGACCTGTCCTGGAGGAATTCCTTTTTTTTCCACAATGAAGACGGCGAAGAAGTTCTGAAAAATATTGGTCATTATTGGTAGGGTTATTTGCTGTTCCTCTCTTATATATCACCCATTTGGGATGGCACTCCCCTTGCTGCACTGCTGTGTTGGTATGTGGAGGGGAGTGGGCAGGAGTGAGGGGGGAAGCAGCGGCTGTGCAGTATGGCTGCTATCCTGTGGAGTGTCAGCCTCTGTAGCAACTTTACAGGAGCGACTTCCCTCTGCTTTATGTTGCAGTGTAGGGAGTTGCCAGGAGAGGAGGGGGGAAATTAGTTTTGGTTTATAAAGCTGGTTTACTCCTTGAGTGAGGAGCATTGGTGATGTATCAGTCACTGTACCAGGCTTTCAGATACTCAAGATTTGTCTGTAGGGCTGTACATCCTCAGTCACTTATTAAAGGTTAAGGAAAGGCTCTGATAGCCTAAACTGCCAGTCTCCCTGCATGTATTCCTGTGAGCAACGGCTTGTGCCATGGATTCAGGTGACACTTTTTTGTTCAACACAACCATTGGCTTCTTGGAGCATCTGCCTTTTGCTCGCACCGTGATTAAATCGCACAGAGAGAACATGTGTTTCTCAAAACTCCCTGCAGCCCTTTGGATATGACTGGTTTAAGTTTGACAAGGGGAGGCAAGGGTGCATGTGAAAGTGCACAGTTCAGAGTTTGTTCTTTTTGGTGTTTTCATATGGCAAAGATCAATAATTTACCTGCTGTCAGGTGAAACCAGTGGATTAGTTGCATTAAGTTTTGAATGCTTGCATGGTGTGTGTAAATCAGTTTTACTTTGCCAAAGTCCTGTTTGCAGCCCTGCCATGTTTTAGTGGCAGGGGAGCCACACTGAGCTGTGCTGCCTCAGTGTATGACTTATAAAGCACTGTATGTGAATAAACATTGCTGTTATAATAGGAGGCAGGCAAGAGAGGGGATTATCAGCAAACTGGTGGTTTGATGGGGCTGGGCACTGTTTTGGTTTAGCCTTCTCATTGGATTGGATCTTTCACCCAAAGTAATGTTTTTGTTGTTTTTTTTCTTCTCAAATACACCCTCTGTGTAGCACAGAGACTTAGGGTGATTTCCAGTGCTCCTCTAAAAGCCAGTCAGCCCTTACCCAGCTTTTCATAGTTGTCAGTGTTCCCTGTAATGGTAGGGGTGCGGAAATGCCATGCTCGTGTTTTGGCAGGGTAGATTTTCGTCTGAACCTGAGCAAGTACTGCTGCTCGTTCTGAGCACCTTGGTGCAGTGGCACTGCTGTGGCTGAGGCAGCATGTGGCTCTAACCTGGTTGGGTCCCAGCCCCCTCCTGCTTCTGCCATATTGCCCAACCTGGGGACGTGGTCTCAAGTGCCTGCGACTCCTCCCAGCTGGCTGCCTAGCTCTCTGCATGTGGCTTGGGCTCACCCCGTGGGTGCCTGGCACTGAGGAACACTCGCTGTGGGAGGGGAGTGATGCCTGCCCGGCATCATCCTCGGGCAGTGCAGAGGCTCCTCAGATAGGCACTTTGTTCTGTTATCTCTTTGCAAATACTATACCTGGTGGATATTATAATGCCACCTAAAATGTTGCTTACTTACATTATTCTGAAAAAATGCTGGCGATAATCACCTACCAGCAGGCAGCGGTTCCCTCGGTGTTCAGAGGCATCAATTGCCTACTGCAGTGCTGCCCTCCTCGATGGCTCAGGAACTGCCTTAGGCCCATGGTGGTGCTCTCTGTGCTACTGTGAATAAATGTAATTCTCTGATCACATCTCTCATTTGTGCATTGATTTTGAACTAATGATGTGTTTGTGTGTGCATACCTAGGGAAAAAAAAGTATTATGTACTAGAATTCCTTCTCTGTTTTGGATTCTGTAGCTCAGGGCTGTTGTGGAGGTACTGCATGTAGCACTGCTGCTGTGCCTGGATTTTTATGAAGTCCTTGGAAAGATTTAATTAAAACTGTTTCCTAGATTTCATCTTCTGCAGGAAGTCTTTTATAGGTTCTACCCATTTTGGGGTACTGTTTATGCAATTTAGGGTATTAAAATGCAGAATGTTATTCTGGTGTATTTATTCTGTGGAAATCTAGAGTTAATTTTTTTCCCAAGCGGTTTGCCATTATGTGGACCAGATGCAGTCCACATTCTGCAACTGCTATGAGAGATGAGGTCAAAGCGAGTTTGACTCTCTTCTGCCTTTTGTCAAAAGCCTGCAGGTAGCTTGGCTTTGTGTCTGAACATCATAAGTATTTCTAATAGTTCTATTAAAACACTTCCATACACATAGCTGTCATTTATATTATTCTGTATTTAACCAAGTATGGTTTTCTCCTTGAGATTTTCTCCAGTTTTGGTCACTTCTATTCAGTTTGTCCATAAAAGCTATTCATTCAATCTCTATTGCTTGCTTGCCTGCCTTCAGGATTTGCTTATAAATTGAATATTGTGATGTTCCCAGGTGCTGTCACAAATGCAACGTGAGGGCACATCTCTTGCACTGCCATTGCACCAGCACTCAGATTCCCCAAGTTTCTGAGAGTGCAAATCACAACTGAGAATTCAGCCAAACCATGAATTTACCTGTGCTAGTGTTGTGATAGAAACACCCAACACTCTTCTGTGCTGGAAATCCCCTTGTTGGACTTGGTTACTGACAGCTCTTTTCCCTGTACATCATCACAGTTTTGCAGGATCCTCTGCTTCAGGGAATCTCTCACTACAAACACAATTGACTTTTCTTACTGAAATTTGAGCTACAGCAATTTTTTTTGCATGATCAATTCTGTTACCACACAAGATATGACCAGCCCTTTTCCTCAGAACACAATCAATGCCTTCCCCTTTGACTCACTCCTACTTTCTACTTTACACTTATTTATGCAGCCAGATTCCCCGGTCTTTCCTCACCCCATTCAAAGAGATCAGGTTTGCACCTCTCCCATGCAGTATGTCTCCGAAGTCAGAAGCATTCTCTTTGAATAAAATTCAGTCCTTACGTCTTTGTAGACCCTTTCCTCTGCCAGAAGCTCAGGTGCTCTTGACTTGGTCCAGCCTGTTCCCATCTCCATGAAACTCTGCTCTTGGCAAGCCCCAGCCCCTTGGTGGACTCTTTAGTCTCTGAATCTCCTTCCAGCCTTTGCAGGTCCCAGGGGGTGGGGGGATCCAGGTGCGGGGCCGTGCTGGCTGCGATGTGGCTCTCTGCCCACTGTGTGGGGAAGTCACCATGGCAGCTCCTGGTATGTATCTAATTTTGAACTTGTATGCTTTTGAGTTACATTGTATGAAATCATACAATAGCTCCAAATGCTTACAGTATCATTTCCCCCTGTTAGTTTTCATTTTCTATTATGGCGCTAGTTCTGTATTGTTATTCATTTTATGTACCCTTTATCATATTTATCAGTAAATCTCCAGCATACACAAAGCAGTGGGGTGTGTTTGCAGCACTGCAGCTACCAGGGCTTGGCAAAATAGCAGTGTAAAAATCATTTGCATTAGAGCTAATAAAGACAGCTGAAATGGACCACAATATATGTTCAATAAACCAATAAGAGTGTCTACTGATTATACTCCTACTTTTGTAAAAGTAACTAGTTTTCATTCAATGTTTAGAGTACTGTAATCGTGTAGTTTAGTATTTTATCTGCAATTTAAATCTAATATAACGGTCAATGCCTGCCTTTAAATGCTGACAGTTTGCTCACGATTTCGTCTTATGCCTCATGCATTTTATTTTCTCCGTGTAAGGGTAGGGTGAATGTCTCACTGTGTAGTTTGCAGTAACTCCTGGTAAATACTGATTCTTTTATTGTGACCATTATAGCTATCACTTTGGGGAATAAAGTTGTGTTAGGTTTTGGGGTTTTTTTCACCTCTATTCCTGTATTCTAGGTTTTCCAGAAATCTTCTGGAGGAGTAGAGAGATCATACTTAGGAAAATAACTATATGAATTAACCAATTAATAGAATTATTTGAAAATCTAGATGCTAACATGCTGCTGTAGATTCCCCTAGCAAGTTCAGCTTATGTATCCCATGGAAATGATTCATTTAAAATAGAAGTGTCAGACCTTGAGACATTAATATCCTACTAAATCTGCATGTCTTCAAAATATGTGCTTATTATGAAAGCCAATATGTGCATGTTTCAGAAAAGAACACACTTGTTTTTTAACTTGTTTGATGCATGCCAGCAATTTTTATAAAGAGGATAACTGATAGACTTTCTTAATAATAATGACACATAAATAACATCTCTTTCCCACTATGCTTGACAATGCAGGGATTCTGTGCAGGATTATTACAGGCAAAAATAAGCAGCAGAATTTGTCTGTACCTTGTGCCATACATGAAACAACAAATCAGTCCTTACTAAGTCCATTTAGCCATATTTTACATCTTCTAGAACCGGAATTGTGTAGCCTACAAAACAATTTATATTTTATCTGTATCATCTAATTAATTAAATGGCCCCAGAGTACCAGACTCACAAATCTTGTTAATAGCTGAATACTGAAATAAAGCCTGTTCACCCCTACTAGAATAATATTTGCATATCTCCACCTGCGATGGGTAATAAGTACCTGCCACAAATCAGAATTATGAATTTTGTACGCCTAACAAAACCGCAGGGGAAATTATACCTCAGACATTCCATAATAATTGCAGCTAAGCTGTTTAGTGCCATCCACTTATTCTGCCTGAAGTGTTTAAAGCAGCAACAGTTGTAAATGAATTCAGGCACACATTCAAGAGAAAATGTTTTCAAAAAGTTTTTCCGTCTTGCCATATGTAATTATCTTTATAGAAATGTTCAACTACAAGTTATAACATGCTCACATTTAAAATTGCAAATTAAAAAAGTAAGTTCCTCCAATTAACGTACATTTTATAAGAGTGTTTTTTTAAGTTCACTATGATGATATAGGAAACAGCTTGGGCCTTGTTTATCCCATTGGTCTCCCAGAATCGTTGATCCAGTCTGTAAATGACCACAGCAAGGGGCCTGCTTTTGCAGTGATGCTTTCCCCAGTAATGTGCAATTCCTGGGGGAGAGTTAACTGTTAAGGATTGGACAGAAATATACTGCAACATAGATAATCTTTCATAGACCAGAGAATTGGGACATTAAAATAGGCAGCACAAGTTGCCTTCATTTTATTTTCATGACAGGAATGGAGACTGCATGTGGAATAGAGCTGGGGAGGAAGAGCAGTGAGATGCTGGTGGTCCGAGCTCCTGGATGGGAGTGTAAAGGAATGGTAATGCCCAAGTTTACACTTCATATATTGATTTGACTTCCAGAGAGCCCCAAAGCTCTATAAGCATGGGTCCTGCTCAGTTGCCTTCATTAGGACAAGTTTAGGAGCCTCTTTTTTTGGGAATACAGGGTGCTCCATGGATGTGATATGAACCCATCCTCTGCATGTGTGTGTATCTGCTACTTGTAGCAATATGTGACAGTTTCTAGTTTATCAACAGAAATTCAGCGACCAGGGCACAGGCAGTGCTTTTAAAGCCATAGCAGTGCATGGTGCATTTTCCACCTCTGTCTCCAGTTGAAGATATGGAGACATGGGACCACACCTGTCCCTGTGGGATCCCTGGTCCCATCCTGCCTCTCTTCAGGAGCTGGCAGGGGACAGGTCTTTGTTACTGTGAATATGAGGCAATATGCAGCAGACTGGTGACCGTCCTGCTGCCTCTTGTGATGTCAATTTTCATATTACGGATTTTAGAGAAGGCAACAGACCAACAAAAATAACACCTCCTTCACCCTGGTTCTCAGTGAACACTTTGTGATTTATGAAGAGCCAGGCTTCTCTCTACAGCAGAGGAGAGAAGAACAGAGCCAAAACTACAGTGTGAACAGTATTTGTGATCACTGAAACCAGCTCATCATTTTAAATCTAGTCGTCTGATTTTGGGGATGCACGCTTGTATCGCACAGCATGGGCAAGCCTAGGGATGCACATTTAGGTTGGGAGTGGCAGTACACTGGAGTGAAGGGAGGCACAGAGTAACTCCATTTCCATCATATGAGAAGGGCAGGGGGTGGCAGGGGGACAGATCAGGGTGTCCCTGAGGAAACTGTCCTGGAGCGGGGCTGGCAGTTTAGGTAAGCATTCAAAAGCAAGTGCTTGTACAGACAGCCAAATTCATCTTGGGACTAGGTTTAAGCTATTATAACATCAGTCACTGTGGCCTTGGAACATGAGAATATAACTCTGCTATAACGCTTGCTACCCCGTCCAGAAGAGGAGCAGGAGAAGAGGATCTTCTGGAGAGGTAGTGGGACCCTCTGCTGAGCCCTGGCAGTGGCACACAGCCCTCAGGGAAGGAGGCCCTGTGGCACTGCTGCTCCTGTGCCTATAAACATCCACATCTGCATGCAGTGAGGATAGCAGTCTTTTTGCTGGTGTTCTAGTAAAGGATTAAAAAATAATTAGGATTTATATATGTTCAAAAGGAAGGGGCACAGTGCAGCGAGTCACAAGGAGGTGATTAAGTCAGGTTGTCTGGCTCTGCCTAGACAGACAGCAGTGATTCTGAGGGTTTAGGAAAATAGCTGATAGCCTATTACCATGATGAAATGTAGCTTAAAACTACATTTTGTACTTTTAGAGGACTAGCAGACGAGGTCTCTCTGGATTTTTTTATTATTTTTTTTTTCATATTACATAAAATGGCTATAGTAGCTGAACCATAATCTCTCACTAATTTACACATTAGCCCGGGGCAATAAAGATGTTTTTATTGGAGGCAGATTTCATGAAAAGTTGTTCAGTTTTATCTCTGAATATTGTATTATGCTGAAGGCATTTAAGTGTCCTGTTGGGACACTGTCCTGGAAAGCAGTTACTCTTGAAAGGACAGGGAGGTCACTGGAAAAGCGCTCCTTTCTGCCAGAGTGCTGCAGGATGCTGCCCTTTCCCCTCTGCTCATCTCCTGCTCTTTTGCCTTGTCTGCAAACAGAGACCGAGCTGCACTTTCAGGCTGCAATCGCTGCTCGCCCTCTGACGTAGCTGGATCCAGCATCAGCAGCTGAACATGGCTGAAAGGGAGGCCCTGGTTCTCCTGCCTGCTTCCTCAAGTCTTGCCAAGTCCTTCTTCCTCACTCCCCACCAGTGATGCAGGATCCTGCCTCTCCAGCAAGACTGCAGGTCTGCTCTTCAGTTCATACGTCTTACTGGGGCCGTTCTCAAAAACAGTAGGTGGGTTTCCTGCTGTAAATTGCCACTTTCCTTGTCTTGGCTGGAAGCAATTAAAATGGTTGCCTCAACTCCCATCATCTTATCTTGATTTTTCACATCTTTTTCTCCAATCTTGCCAAAGGCAGCATTAGTTACCACTACCCCTCCAGAGCATCATGGTGACTACACCTTCCCTAATAGCTCTTGCTGGCCAGACTGCCTCTTGGAATGCATCCCTCCCTGCTAATTCCCTTGATTTCACAAATCATGCAACCCGCTTGTCATCGGGCCTCTTCTGCCCATCACTTGGTATCAGCCTGCGACTGTCTCTTGGCACTCGCTGTCATTACAGGATGGTTACATTTACTATCAAACCCTTCGTGCTTTCTCCTCTTATTTCCTGTGCTTTCTGTCCCTTTAGTTGGCAGCGATGCCTCATAAATATCCATAAGCCTGACTTCTAGCTGTGATTCAGCACTGCATGTTTGTCTCTGTGGTTTGTATGTCTGGAGGACTATTGGCATTTCAGGGGTCCCCTCTGTCTCTCAGGTGATCTGTGTTCCCACACAAACATTTCACTTCTTTTCTGGATTTTGCTGTCCCATTTGGTTCTTGTAGAAGCTCAAATATGTGCAAAAGGTGGGAGAGTATCCTCTCTAAAACCAAATACTTTAGAGCCTAGACTAGACTGCTAGTGGCTAATAGCATCAGAAAATTATCATTGTGCTGCTATGTTAATGCAACAGTGTGTGGCCTTAGCAGTGGTGTTATGTGGGCTTAGTCCCCTTCCAGCTGTATTTTTATCAGCTTGCCTCTGTCTGGAAGGCAGATGAGGAGTTTGTGTTAGTGGTTTCTTTCCATAAACTATTATGCAGAGGATAATCTCTGATTGATGAGGTCGTGCCCTTCTACTTTACAAAGAAACACATGTGTGTCTCCTAGATTTAAACCTAAGGCCATACTTGGCAATCAATCGGCAGTTCCTCATTGATTATGACTGGCAGGGATTTTTATTATGCTTATTTTTCATTTTATTTCCTTCATTTATCTAAATCTACCAAATATTTCTGTTTAATCTTTCAATCTATAAAAAGTACAGATTTCATCTTATACGATGCTTTAGTATGTATGATAAAAAGATGGTTTTCCCTTTACCTTGCACTTTCCATTCATATTGTAATTTTTTGTTCAAGCTTAAGCAGTCCACATTTCATTAAAAAAACCCCACACTATTCATATTTCTTTCATCCCTGTAAGATGGTAAAAGCAATGTTGCTTTGATGAAATTTGGCAGGTAAGAGGATCTAGTTGAATCATCTCAAACCCCTGGAGTTTTGGGCCTCCAGCTATTATGGAAGAGCAGCTATGAGTATTCAAAAATTGGTCCTTTGTTTGCACTGAATTTCCAAGCCATCTGTACTACACAAAAGCCACAGCTCTCTTTATAGTTCAGAATGAATATTTAAAAGTTCAATTTTAGATTTTATTTGTAGCGCTTCAGATCTCTCTATCCCATCTGTCTTGTGTCTCAGAGCAGTTGCATTAAACCATACTTGGCAAAGTCAGAACTTGGTCTTAGAATTGAAGGTAAACCCTGGTTCCTTTTCATTTGGTATCAAATGTGTGCACATGCCCGATCAGGATCTGCACAGAGAACTGATGACATATGATTTTATCTATTCATATACTTTAAATTATTATTAGAATATTAACAAATAGCTGCAAGTATCAGGTCATCTAGTCTGAACCTTGCTGCATACTCTTGTCGTGTGGCAGAAAAAGGCAAACAACTGCATGCATGCTACTGGCTCTGGATGGGTGTAATGTGACAGAGGAATGTGGCACCCTGGAGTGGCCAGAAGGACCCATCCCAACCTGGACTGCCCCCATATCAGGAAGCCATCCTCAGACCCGCATGCTGAGCCTCTGTTTTCACAGTGTGGTTGGGAAGTGACAGGTGCCCTCAAGGAAGAGGAAGGTGTGAGGACATGGTGGGATGAGAGGGGACTCGTGCTGGCTGGTCTGGAGGAGGCCGTAGGCAAAGGGGATGGAACTGCTCACTTCAGATAGTGTTGGCATATGCATTCAAATTTTATGTATGTGCCTCCCTATATAATAGAAAACTTAGCAAGGAACAGCATAAATTACAGGAAAATAACTCCTTGTGGTAATTTGCCCTGTTAAAGCATCATCGTCTGCTTTAATCAGATTCAGTATTTTGTATCTAAACCCTAGCTGCATCTATCAAAAATTTGATTTATTTTTTTCCCTTCTGTGTTTAACCAAATACCTGAAGTCACCTGTTCTGAGTCAGTAGTATGTAAAGAGAAGCACCATATCTTTCATGAAAAGTGAGCATCATCTCTCTCACATTAAGGCATTCTTCAGTTTTGGTAAGTCCTTCATTCTTTCTTTTTATTCTGTGCCCTGTCCTGAATTATAGTGGGGTGTTTGTTAGACTCTTGTGGTGTAAATGAATCACTGCCCTTAACAGGGCTCTTCTCTTCAATATTTTTTTGTATATAAGTATATATGTTTTAATATATATGTGTATATCTCCATCTATTTCTGTAAAAATGAGTGTAATATGTATGTTAATAAGTACCACTATGAAAAACTTGTCTATCTCAACAAGACCTTAAATATAACAAACATGTTTCAATCCACCATGTAGTATCTGTCCCAATGGCTGTGTTGTCTTCATATGAAAATAAATTAAATGAATGAAGACTATGGTGTCCTGGGGTTAACTGAAAAACTGGAACTTGTAAAACCAACAGAGTAAATTATGTATCGTCATCTCATCAGTTAAACTTAGAAGGGTAAGAATTATTTGGGTTATTGTACTGTCAGTTTAATACAATCAAAATAGTTATTTTAGAATACAAGTAATTCTGCAGTATTTAATAGTAATTTAAAGTAGATTCTTATAGTTAATTAGATAGATCTTTAAAGAAAGCTGTGTCCAAGTCTGGTAGGAGTGTGTTTTCATCATTCCTCACTCAGGTCTTCCATGAGACCAGAAGGCAGGAAGAGAAGGGGCATTTTTACAGTGGTGGATTGTCCTTTCCTAAAAGGCAGTCTTACCTTCTGGCTTTGCATTTCCTTACATGTTCCTGTATGAGGTTTTTTTTTTCTTAGGCTTTAAAATAATGAGCTTCTCTTTTCCACAGACCTCTGCCATCTACTGCTAATGCTCCCTGGAGAATAGATGGTCTCAAAAGTGAACTGTGTTTCTGGGTGCATATGGCATCTGACACTTGAGTCCATATACTGCCCATGCAACCATCCCCATAGCTCCAAACAAGCAGCCCAAAATAAGTAAGTATGAGAATTTGACTTCAAATGTTGTCTTGATTATTTGTTGTTTGGGAAACTTTTGTTTGTTATCACTCAATGAGGCTGAATAACATTGATAAGTAAAATAATATAACATGCCTAAAGCACTTAATGAGACCAGCTCAGCTCACAGGGCTGCAGCAGTGTCATGTGCAGGAGCAAAGTAGGCATTTACATACTGTTTGGGGCTTGGAAGGGGCCTATGCCAGAGGTAAAGAAGGACGTGTCTTGGTAAAGGCGTTTATTGATGGTAAATTTTCTTGTCAATAGGCATGTATTCTACAAAAGCTCCACTTCACTGTACTTTTGTATGGGAGTAAGCTTTGATCTTCAGGTTGTAAAATTTAAGATAGAAAGAATTTAGAGGAAAGGTGGAAAAAACCCCCAATAATTCAGCTGTTATTTTCCTTTCCTTTGGGAAATGAGTGCAGCAAGAGAGAATTTATGAAGGATAGGAATGAAAGATCTTCCGGTTGATGGTCTGAGTTTGTCAAAGACAAAATTTGTGGAATTTCTTTTGCTAACTCAGGGCCAGCCATGGTTAACTGAATATGAGGTTATTTTGCAAAACTCTTAAAGTCAAGGAAATAGTCAAAAGAAAGAAAAATATCACCAATTTTCCTATAATAAAATCTCTAAGTGGAAAACATAATGGTGCCTCAGACCAAGTCTTATGAAGGAAATGTAATCAAAACCCAAGACAACAAACAAGTCTTTCTCTGGGAAGCTCTGTACCTTTAGGGTCCAACCTTGCCCCGTTGGAAAGGCCTGAGCTCCCTGGTGAGCAGCCAGGGTTCTGGCAGCATCTGGCAGCCTTTGGTCTGACTAATAATACTTAGAAGTCTCTAGGGCTGCCTGTAGTCTCAGGAAACAGGTAAATTTTTTTATTTTTTCTTCTTTTAAACCTCTATTCCTTCCACAGAGATGTGTGGCTGATCCATTACAAATCTTTGTTCTATATTGTATTTTTAATTCTTTTGCACTGTGTGTACAAGAAGTTGCATATTTCTTATGCTTTGCCCATCTTAATCCTCAGCAATGAAGCTCCTTCCACAGCAGTAAGTCAGCTGGGTAGGATGGCTGCTTCTGCCCAGCTGCAGTCTGCCTCTTTGTTCAGCAGTCCAGGCCTGTTCATCTTCTTCTGCTCCATAGTGCATTTAAGTATCAAAATGGGTTTTCTTCTAGTCCAGGATTTCTAAAAACAGGAACCAGGAGTTACATACAAAAGTGCATCCAAAAATACTGAATGCATTGAAGTTTTGACCGGCCTCAAAATGCATCCTCACAGTCTGCATTTTGCAAGATGTTTATTTTTTAGGCATCTCTAGCATTGATCTGGGAACCTAGTTTTAGACATATCCAGTCTTTTGGATCCAGCCCCACAGTCCTATAGGTACACAGGACTCCAAGCTGTAGTCTTTCTAAGCAAAAGATGTTGGAATAAGGATTTTATCCAGGTGTGTGTGTGCTATCCTGTCCTGCCTTGCACACAAGGAACACACGGCCAATAGCAGTGTTTTGCATCCAGTCCTTGCTGGCTGATGGCATAATCCAGCTCCTTCAGTGTAAATCAAGAGATCTTGAAAATGTGCGTGTATCAAATGCTGACAGAACAATCATTTAGAAATACAGCAACTGTAAGATCCTAAGAGAACATTGAACCTGAATTTTTCAGTTAATCCTGCCTGTTTTTTTTTCTCCTTCTAAAGCTGAGACCTGTGGCTGTGGGATAGACAAACTGCAGCTGCTGTGTGGCTGGGGTAAAAAAAGCAAGCACACTTCTCTGAGAGCTTTCTGAAATCATTACCTGGTGTAATTATTCTTTTAACATAAAGTAGTATAGCCTAGAGATCAGTTCCTTTAGGGCAGATAATTCTCAAATATTCAGCACATTTTTCATTGTCAAATGTGTTGCATTGAATATCAAGAAATGTGAACCGATAGGGTGAGAGGAGAAAGATGACTATCTGCTAAATCCCAAACCCTGTGAGGCAGCTGCTTCTCCTGCCTAGTCTTCAACACTGTGGTGCTTTGAGCAGCCTGGGCTTTGTCCCGCAAAGAAGGGAGCTTCCCTGTCCCCAGCTCGAGTAACCTGTTCCCATGGAAGAGGATGGGCGGGAGTGTGGATACAGCTGGGCCATGGCTACAGAGTTGGGCTGCACTTGGATGCTGGTTTTTCATTGTTTTGTCAGGCTGCCACACACTCGCTCTGAATGTGTCATTGCCATCCCGAGCCTGGTGTGGTCTGTGCTAAGGGCTGGAAACAAAAAGGTTCAACTAGAGAGAGCAAGGGCAAGGATGAAACCCTTCATTCCAGATTATTGGTGGGTTTTGGTTTTGGTTTTTTTTATTCATTGTAATTTGTGGATGGGCAGGGGAGGACAGAAATGCCCTTCTGTGCAGAGCCATGTGCAGCCTGAGCGACAGCGCAGGTCCCACCCCAGCTTGGTGTCACCAGCCTGCCTCTTATCCTTGTCCTGTGTTAGAAAGTTTTGAAGGTCATCTCAAAATGAAGAGGCCAAGTAGTATAGTGACAAAGAAGAACTTTTTCACTGTGCGAGTGACGGAGCACTGGAACAGGCTGCCCAGAGAGGTTGTGGAGTCTCCTTCACTGGAGACTTTCAAAACCCGCCTGGATGCGTTCCTGTGTGATGTACTCTAGGTGACCCTGCTCTGGCAGGGGGGTTGGACTAGATGAGCCTTCGAGGTCCCTTCCAACCCTAGAATTCTGTGATTCTGTGATTCTGTGAAAGAGGTACGTTTGAAGTTGCGGCATTAAGGTACAAAGTAACTAGAGGATTTTTTAATTTTTATTAAATTTTACCTTTTATAGCATGACCACTATTTGGTGCCCTGTAGTGACAGTTTAAATGAATATTCACGTAAATTTTGAAAAAAAAATAAACGATGGACAACGGGGGGTTGGTTGGTTGTGACTATGAGTAACGCTGAAAGGAAGAACACACACCTCAAACCACGTGTGATTTTTTCCTAGGTCAGTTTATGAAGTTTCAGAGAAAGAGGATATTCAAATACTTACTCATTTTTGTAAACCCAAAGAGATTTTAGACCACATATTCACTGAACTTCCAGAATTCTGTCAGGCTGCACCTATGCACTTATTAGTTCTTTAACTAGTAAGATGTCATTAAAACATTCATTGACACAGCTACTGTCTACTTTAGCTAGACCTTCAACGTTACTAATTCAGGTCTTCCCACATTTGCATGCATCACCTCAGCTACGTGGCTTTAATGCTGTTCTCTGTTTTGTTCTGCTGTCAGGTATTCAGCTGTACTGTCTTCTTCACTGAAGAATTTCTATATTACAGCTCTGAATACAATCTGTTTTGTATGCTCATGAACTAGCTCTAGGACTTGAAAAAAAACTACTTTATATTCTACACTGGTTAATTTTTCATTTCTCTGGCACCTTGGTGAAAAGTAGTCAACACAGTTAACAGTATACATTGTGCAACAATAAATATTTTATTAGATATATAATCTGCACAATTTACAAGTTTGATTTTTCTCTGGGAGTCTGAATAAATCTATAATTTTGAATATCTGGTGAAAACTCATTTTTTATTGTATATTACTCTATAATCACTATGAAATATATGATCGGCTTTTTTAATGGGAACTATAGACGTTACCTTCACTTTTTTCCTAACATTGCTAAACTCTAATGAAGTTATTTTATGGCAAGGGTAGTCTGGAGCAAGAAATATGAAGGTTTCATTCTGGGAACAGTATATAATTCATATGGTAGTAAATTATAGTGTATTCCTTACACAAGATAACTTTAAGGAGGTTTTTAAAAATGTGTGTATCTAAATACTTATATATCTAGTTTTATATATGAATTTGATGTACATTTGTTTGATTTTGTTGTGCTTTCTGGTTTATTCTGTTGGAATTAATAGATTTCTTTGTTTACGTCTAGCTTGTGGTTCCTATCCTTGTCTTAAGCTCATTGCAGTAAAAGAAAAGATTCTCTTCTTTTCTACTCCAGCATTTCCACTCTACACCTACAGGATTATGTTTCTGTTCATGATTTCATATACAGGAATGTAGAGCTGGAGATTGTTTGCTTTCTTTATATATTAATAGATTAGGCTTCTACTGTTGCACACACCTGGAAATTGTACTTGATCCAGGAGACAAAAAGATAAATTACTCCATATGCAGGGTATTGAACTCCTATCACTATATTGTGATATATTAATTCTTCTTTAATGTATTTATCCTCACTGTGTGCTTGTGAGATAGGGACACTATGTCATACTTATCTCAAAGATGGGGGATTAAGCCACAAAAAACCCTAAGCAACATGACTAAAACTGCACAGGATGTTTGTAGCAAAATAGTGAATGATCGTAGGTCTGAGTAGCGATGTTAAGCACAGGATCACTTACACTCTGTTCCAAGGCTTCAGCTCTTGCCTCAGAAGCTACACTTTCACTGTGCTTAAATAAAATGCTATTTGAAACCAACCAACAGTTATAAATGGAAGTATTGTAGTCTGCAAGCCAACCAAGGGATTTTAAATACCATGTTACTGGGTGTGTAATTCCCCATCTTTTTCCCCCAGTACTTTTGCTTTTTTGGAACTATTAACCAAGTCTCTTGATGGAGCGCAGCAACAATAGTGCCTATTAGAATATAAACAAGATTATGAAAAAAGGATGTGGCAGCTGATTGTGGATGGATTTTGAGCATGTGGAGAGAAAAATATTTTCATGATATCAAAAGGAGGAGCAAAAAAGGAGAAAAAGAACAATGCATATCAGAGAAAAGTTGCCCAGACTAGCTTGCTGTATTTAGGTTGCTGAGTACTTTCCAGAGAGGCAAAATGGAAGCTCAGGTGCTCAGACAGTTTGAAATTAGACTGGTGAATGTGTTCAGAAAACAATTTGTGATTAAAACAGGTCTGTTCTGATTCTAATGTTTGTTTTTGTGAAAGAAACTCATATTTGGTAATGCATTTGTTGGAAAACTGGTCACCTAAATATTTATGCATTTTTGCAAAATTGTGCTGTAGGTGCATGTGTTAGAATTCCCTTGGGTAATAGGAACTACCAGTTGTTTCTTCCAGAAGAAGATGAATGTGTTTACTGTTGACAAAATAGTCTTCTTTATTCTTGTGTTGGAGAGCTTTAATACTGTTTCTTTTAAATGTTATCTGCCTTCCCAATATCTTTCTTTTCCACCTTATCTGCTCTCAAAAACTCTAGACAAAGTAACTTTACTGAACACAAATAGTTCTTGAAGTTTCATTAACCTCCTCTTGCCTCTTTGTGTGCGCTTAGTGACTAGAAGATCTTTACAACCACTTTAAAAGTGATTATTGTTCTGACAGTATCCTCTGCAAGCCTTGCTATCTTGCCATTGAACTGAATGGGCTGTGCACAGGACATTATCTTGTGTTTTGGCTAGGAACAGTAAGCCATAGATAAAGGAATTCAATCATCTTGCTATGCTAAGTAGTACAATTTTTTGGTTTTAGACCCATGGATCTTTGTGTAAAACTTCTCTGCAATTTATTCTTCCTTTACTACTGCTTTTTTTTTTTTTTTTTGCCTCCCATCGTCTTTCCTGGTTCTTCCTTTCCCTTGTTTAAAAATATGGCTGTCACTGAGCTGCCCCTTGCTTATCACCAGCAAATCCACCTTTCAGAAAGATCTACCTCTTTGCCATGTCTGAAGTCAGTAAGAGTTAGCCTTGTCATCCTTTATGAGAGCCCTATCATTGACTATAACCCCATGGTTGACTGCTGTGTTATGCAGAATGAGGCAGGCTGCAAGGATGTCAGATGCGGTATTGAGTCTGTGCGTTGACAATTGGAAAAGACACTGAGAATGAGATTTCACAATCCCAGAAGACCTTCGAGTGATCAATGAATTCTGAGTAAGTGAACTAGTAAGTGAACTTCTGCTGGTATAAGGGCAAAATCAAATTAGATCCATCAGCTGTTTCTGTCCTGGATAGCCACCATCGCCTAGAAATTATACAATAAAAAAGTAACTAAATCTGATGTATGAGACAGGGGATCAATGATGTGTTAGAATAAATGCAATGTAGCAGTAAATCAACCACCTAAAATACAAACCATATTCTAAAAATCTTGCCTATAGAGAGACATTTTCTATTTACAAAATTCATGAAAATTAGGACTCAGCAAACTGTTTTGGGAATAAATCTTGTTCAAAGTTCGCTTAGTAAACTAGTAGTGTTATGAGCCTGAGCTTTGATACACTAATACGATACAGGCTCATCACATTACAAGGCAGCATTTTGATGTGAAAACGCTTGTCTCATTATTAATAATTGACAGAGCACATGATGTTATTCACTACAGGAGCCTTTTAATTGAGCATTGGCAGCAGGATACAGTTGCAGGGAATAGCCTGTCCTTTAACATAAAGCAAAAGGCATCAACTAACCTGTGCAGTTTCCATTCAGCTCTTGGGACAGTGTCCACCTGCCACGATGGGAGTAGATTGCTGCGCTCAGTCTGGAGAACATCTTCTCAAAGTCTGTACCAGACCTTGGGGCTTCTCCAGTCTTCCAAATTTTGCATTTAAGGGCAGAATTGTTGCAGTTAGGACTGAAGTGGAGCCGCTGACTATAACTGCCATTTATCAGCTTGTGTTAAGGTAATGCAGAGAATGCCCACCAAGGACCAAAGCTGCTTGTGCTTGTCTATATGCTGATGTTCGCTGAGGCAGTACTTTCTTTCCTGTTTGCCTGACTTGCTGATGACAGGGGTCATGAAAGAGGCAGATGAGTAAGATCTGGTGATAACTATGGTTTGAGAAAGTTGAAGTCATAATTTATCACTCAAATCTGAATTATTAGTTTCATCCACATCTTAATTTATTATGTAGAGAGGTAGGAACCAGAATTTTTTTTTGCCTAAGAGAAAGAAATTATATTCACAACTTACAGCTCTACAGTCCTTAATTGGTTCACAATCAATCTGCGGTTGTTGTTGGTTCTTCAGGGAGAAGAAAGCCTAAAATATCCTAGTTTATCATTAAAATTATCAGATTTATAGAACCAGTACTTTGTAATCAGTATAGCCTGTTCTCCCAAGTGGCAGGCAGTATTGATGACATGTCTGCAAAAAGGGGTTAGATGCACCAAACTGCTGAATAGTAGCAAGGGTACTGATATCAGTGAAATGGAGCATTCTGTGCTCGGAGGGAGCTTGGGAAGGGATGTGATTTTCTCACTTGGGGTAGGGGGGAATGTTGTTTTCCTCTTTCAGGTTAATCTTATTTATAAACTATTAACTTTATGTCAGTTAACTGGCAAGATGATTTTTTTTTCCTAATAATAAAGTGGAAAGAGACTTGTAGACGTACTGAGTTACAGCATCTATGACATCTCATTATGATGTAGCAAATGGTCTCTAGATACAATAGTATATTCAGACCAAACCTATTCTTTACTTCTGTTCTTAATTAGCAACTAAAAGATAGATAATTTTGCTGTCATTGCAGCACAATAACAATCAGGGCAAGGCAATGCCCAGTGAGCCTTGCCCTAAATCCTGTAGCACTAAATGTTCAAACAAACAAATCCCCCCACCTCCACTCCTTACTTTGATTTATTAACTTGAGATGAATGATTTGGCTGTCAAAGTCTGTCAGTGCCATGCAATAAAAATAAAATCGGTGGCAGTGCCCTGTTTGTGAAGCCACTCATGGTATATAGTCTTCGACATTAGCACTGAAGCTCCAATCCTAGCCTGCTCCCCACCCCCATTCATTAGCTTTCTAAATCCTCCTGTCTTTGTGGAATCACTGCAGCAAGTTGAAAATGATATATGTAATGAAAACCCCTGTCTGCCTAGTGCTGTGAGAGGGTGGAGAAAAAGACTGTGCTTAGCAATTGCTGCTGTGGTGATTCCAGCAACGATTAGCACAGACTTTGTTAGGGAAGCTCACTGAGAGCAGAATATTAAGGCACAAAAGGGAAACTCATTGTTTCTAAAGATTTGCATCTGCCTGGCTGGTTTTGTTTCCTTGTTCAGCACTATGACCAAATGCACTTAGAGTCTTCAGTGGGAAAGAAATGCAGATGTCTTTGAGGCTTTGCTAGGGTTTGGGACTGTTTTCAGTATTATGCTATAAATACATCATTATCTTTTCAGTATGGATACCTGAAGAGCAAGAAACCATACAGGTTCTGTTTCAAGTGCAGGCAGAGGGAATGGCAGTGTCGTATTGTAGCATGGTTTGACTCAGTAAATAATGGGTGTTGGAAAATACCAACAGATAAATATTTCTGAGGTTTTGTGAACTATGTACACACAACAATATGTTGGTGATTTAAGAAATGTTTCATACCCTTCTGCATGACACACAAAAAATTTGATTTTTCCAGGAGCGACTTCACAGTGCGGATCTAAGTCAATGACAGTGTGGGTGTTCAGCATCTCTGATGCCAAGCTATAATTGTACTTGGTAAGCCAGCGTAAGGAACCTAGATGTTTAAAAATCTTGTGCATAATAGAGGACTCAAGCACATCCTGCCTCATAATGTGAAACAAAAATCTATCTCATAACTATACACCAGTAGCTATTTTCTTGGTGGGAATGTAAATTTATAATAGTCCAGATGTAGCATAAGCTAACAGGCCAGCAATGCAGCTTTAGGGCTTGAAGCTCTATGGCCATGCTTTGGTTTCAATGAATCTATATACAAGCTGTTGTGGTTTGGGTGCAGAAGGTTTGAGATATTTGCATTCACACCTACACTGCCACGCTCTTCCTTCAGGTGTCTGGACAAAATTGTCTGTTTCTGAAGCTCTTTTGTGTCACTGGACTGTAGAATACATCTTGGAGCCAGATGCTGTTCTTGACTAATGGAATTTACACTCAGATTGTGTTGTTAAAGATGCTTTTTAATTGACTTGGTATTTGTTCCACATACAGCATATAATCCAACTGTTGTTTGTATCCTGCTATACCTTGAGGTGCCCATGGAGATAGAAATTTGTTTAATGCCCAGCATACTAGAAACTTGTATTACACAAGAGTCCTTCCCTCAAAGTGTTTTATATTTTCAAGTAATGTGATGTGAAAAACAGGAGGAAGGAAAATGGAAAGCACAGGGAAGTGAAATGAGTTGCCCAAATTCTGGCAGCTGGTTTCCAGTTTATAATCCAGTCCCCGTGCAATGAATCACACTGCTTACCAAAGGCCAATTTGTGAGGGAATGAGCTCCTACTGGGAAGCAACAGGCTAGTACATGCCTATTGACTTCCCTGCCAGATCTTCCCTGTCTTGGCTCTGTGCTGCACTTTCCCACTCTGCACACTGTCCAAAAATGTTCACAGTGTAGCTCAGAGGTTGCAACAGACTCAGAAAGAGATGCAGATGACCCTTTTCTCTGTGTGTGAGTGTGTTCTGGATGCATGCATACAAACTCCTTGGGATGGCAGAATATCAGAAACAGCTACAACTGTGTTTGATTAATGTCTTTCTCAAAATCCACTTTGAAAAACAACCTCAGGTATTAAAATGGTAGACACGTAGTGCTAATCAAAATGATGCATATTTTTAGGATATAAGAACTCTGGGCTAACTGTGCAGAGTCTAGAAGTGTTTGCTTTTTCTCATACTCCAAGATATGCTTTTATATCTGCAACATTAACATCGGACTTCCTGAACACATTGGGCTCTCATTAGAGCTTATGGTCAGATATTACTGAAGAACAGATGGCTTCTCCTTTTCAATTGAGCAAATGTGGAGATATTTTCACTTTCAAATTCCATGTCTTTTAAGCTATTGTGATTTTAATAGAGAATCCTTTAAAAAGATTAATTCTTGTCAAAGTAATAAGTGTAAGAATCCATTATCTGTGCTTGTTTGCCTTCTTTCCCAATATGATTCCTTCATTGCATATATTAGATACTGAAATATTTTTTGCGTGAAAACGTCAAAAACATGTTTATGCCAAATGCACTCAAGTTCTGAATCCCATGTTCTGCAAACCACAGGATGTGCTGCTGTTTTCTTTTACCTTTCTCCCCTGACAATTTTATTTAAAAATAGCCAGAGAGAAACAGACAACAGCCTAACAAAAAGTTCACACTATACCATGTCCCCTTCTCCAGCCCTGAGCCTTTGTTCTAGCAAAACTCCTTTGCTTTCCCCTTTGATTCACACAAACCTACCTTCAGAATTTTTCAAACATTGCAGTGCATTAAATACTACAGCAGATGGTGCTTTTTGACGATGCCTTTCTACATGAAACAACATTTTGTAGTGTATGCTGCATTATCAAAAAAATCAAACATGTAATTATGCAAATATGTATGCCTTTATAATAATCAAGTTTTATTGTAAATGGTTGATGCACATCAATTTGATCCTGTAGTGCTGCTTTAAGTGCAGTTTAAGTGGCTTTTCAGTGTACCCAGAGGCAACACAAATGCATCTCTGGAATATTAATAAAATTCTGAATCTTTGAGACACCAACTGGTACAGCGTTGCTTATCCTGATTGAAACTAAATGCTAATCCTTTCCTTTATTTAAAAAAATAAAATCCCCTTTGTTATTTAAAACACTGATATTAGTGCGATATGAAGGGCCATTTTATTTTAAATTGTATTGTAATGTAGTTGTTAAAATAATGCCTAATCATACTACATTCAGATTCCACAATGTAAATTTGATGAGGCAAGAATCCAATCATTTTACAGCCATGAATAAAGACATGTATGTTAATATGTCCAGTTTAAATTCTGTAAATTTATTAAGGAAATATCTATTTTCAGGTTTCAATCCTGAATGCTAGAGCTTCCAGGTAACCAATTCCAGAATGCTTGCTAGAGATAGTTTTGATTGTGTAATTCAGTAAGCTAAATACTCATGATTTAAAAAAAAAAAATCAGCAAGAATTTTGACATCTTGTGGTGGGTTGACCCTGGCTGGATGCCAGGTGCCCACCAAAGCAGCTCTATCACTCCCCTCCTCAGCTGGGCAGGACAGAGAGAATATAACAAAAGGCATGTGGGTCAAGATAAGGATGGGGAGAGATCACTCACCCATTACTGTCATGGGCAAAACAGACGACTTGAAGAAGTTCGTTTAATTTATTACCAATCCAATCAGAGTAGGATAATGTGAAATAAAGCCAAATCTTAAAGACACCTTTTTCCCACCTCTCCCTTCTTCCTGGGCTTAACTTTACTCCTGAATTCTCTACCTTCTCCCCCTGAGTGGCACAGGGAGATGGACAATGGGGGTTGTGGTCAGTTCATCACATGTTGTTTCTGCCACTCCTTCCTCTGCTGGGGGAGGACTCCTCACACTCTTCCCTTGCTCCAGCGTGGGGTCCCTCCCACAGGAGACAATCCTCCACAAACTTTTCCGACATGAGTCCTTCCCACGAGCTGCAATCCTTCACTAACTGCTCCAGTGTGAGTCCCTTCCACAGGGTGCAGTCCTTCAGCAGTAGACTGCTCCAGCGTGGATCCCTGATGAGGTCATGAATCTTGCCAGCAAACCTGTACCAGCGTGGGCTCCTCTCTCCACAGGACCACAGGTCCTGCCAGGAGCCTGCTCCATCATGGGCTTTCCACAGGGTCACAGCCTCCTTTGGGCATCCACCTGCTCCATTGTAGCCTTCCCCCCCAAACCTTGCCATGCAAAGCCAATACCTATCCATAAAGAAGCGTAAACTTTATTACGGATCTGATTTTGTCTTTTATATGTTGGTTAACTTCATTGGTCTAATGACAGCCATATTTCTGAATGCACACGTACACATTCTGCTGCGTTTGAGTTAGCAGATGGGCTGCGGGTACAGATAAACCAAGACTGTAAATTATGTTTTGCCTGTTTGTTCCTCCTGCTCCAAAAGGCAGGGCACAAAAGGAGATTGCATTGCTTGTGTAGAGAAGGCAATAGCTATACCATGTTCCCCCATACCAGATCTGATACGCTGGCTGTTTATTTTTTTGGAATTGCTATAATCCGAGGTTCTGTTAACCTGAACCCAGATTGAGAAGGTAAAGAAATGTGTACACTTCTGTCCTTGTGCTACCCAAGCTTTCCCCAGAACTGATTTTCTGTAAGCTTCGTGAAGTTGGGCTTTCACTCTAAAATTTTTGCCTTCAGTTTGGATCTCTGTTTTTAATTTACCTTCTTCACCATCTCTCTGCCCTGCTACGTTTGCTTCATGCTGCTAGTTCCTGTCTCTCTGCCCTTTGCCCTTCATCTGCCTCCTTTCCCTGCTATTTTTTAGCTTTCTCTGTGATTGTGTGTTACCCCCTCCACTTTTCCCCCTCACAGATTTTACCTCCTCTGTCAGCCTTCTGCTTCTCAGATTTTCTTCCAAATGTTTCTCTCAGTTTCCCCATTTGGCTCCTTAGTCCTTCCACACACGTGTATTTCCTTCCTCCCGTTCTGCTTTTCACCGTCCCCTTCCAGGTTTTACTCTGATTTCTGCATTTTCCTTTTTTATTTTCTCCCTGCTTTTCTCAATTCAGATTAGTTTAAAATATTGCAGGAAAACCTGCTCTTGTGAAATTTCATCCAGACAGCTCTTGGAGCAGCTGCTGTCCTGGCATTTCCCATACTTAGTCAAACATGAGCCTTGGGGATAGGAGGTCCTTAGAGGATCAAAACTCAGCTTCAGAATACTACCCAAAATATTGGCAAGCAGAATATGAATATGAAACCAGAGCTGATAGTATCTGAAGCCTCTTCCCACAGTTTTGACATGATCTAGTATTTTAAGGGTGGTGTTTGGTTTTGTTTTTTTTCCTGAAGTGAAGGAATTTCTCTCTCCTTATTTAGCATTCTTGCAACACTGAAGCAAGGAAGAGGCATCATGCATCTTGAGAAGGCGCTAGAGCCCCTAAAATTTGCAGTACAATTCTGCTTATTTTCTTAACATATAAAAGCCACATAAGTACTAATTTTTTAAAAGCTATTGAAAGAAAATTCTGTATCAATAAACTGCCTTCTCTTACTGAGAGAGCAGGTTACTTACAGTAATCAGAAATGCACAACTACTGGGAGATTTTTCTGAACTGGAAAAAGCTCTCTGAGAATTTCAAATTAAGAGATGGCCTTTCATAAAATTATAAAAATGAAATATAAACAAAAATTTTGATTTTTAAAAAGTGTGCCTTCTAAACAATAGTAGTCCTCTGAATATAAATCCTGTATATCTGTAGCACTGAGCCAAAGAAACTGTCTGAGTTAACTTATTTGATTATTCACAGAAGAAACCACTCAGTTTTTTGAAGCTCAATGAGCAAATTGTTTTTATCAGTTTTATAAATCTGTTTGTATATGAAAAATCTATAAGTACTATTACCTTTTGATTGCATTTAATATTCAGAGGTCAAACAATACCCTGCTCTGCTTCTGATCTTTATTTTAGTTGCATGACATTTCAAGCCTAATTTAAACACAATAATAACAAAAATCTACATCCAAAGCCTTGATTTCATTTGCAAAGCCACCTAGACAATCACACTCTTTGGGAGGTTTCTTTCTTAAACATTCTATGTCAGGGAATGCTGCAAACATGCTTTAGCTGAGTCTTATATGGGACAAAGCCTTAGATCATAGTAGATGATTATAGTGATTTTGCACTGTTTAAAAAAAGAAATAGAGATCAAATTACAATTTTAGAAATGGCAGTTTAAAATATATTACTGACTTGAAATAAAAATTTTTAAACTCTGAAAAAATATTCTTAATGAGGAAGGCTTGAGATAGATATATTTAAAAATACATGGTAGACAAAATTCTGTCTTTAAAGAAAAGATTGAAACTCGTGATCAATTAATACAGTATTTCATAAGATGTTTGACTTTCCAGGCTGCATTGGTCACATAATAGTAAATAAACCATGAAGAAAATAATGCTCAGTAATTGCTTGATGTTTTGTTCTATACATGCAAACATCTGATTAGTGGTGTGGCTAGCAATTTAATAGAAATCCTCATGCAAGCAAGCAAACAAGCTTGATTCAAACACAAGTGATTTTACTTCTAGTTTATATCCAGTGATGTATAGGCTGTCCATATCTCTTTGTTTACTTCCAAATGTGTTTCCAGACTTTATCCTCTATTCTACCTACTCTGGTGGTCTATATTAGACTGCAATCACATCTCAGTTACAGATCTTGAAAAAGCGTGTGAAGAAGGTTTTAATATGGTTGGAGATTGCATATGCAAAACCCTTAAAAGCCTTAAAACCCTTAAGAGCCACCATTTCCTGCCTGGCTCGGTGCAAAATCAGCTTGTAACTTTATGGTGAGGATATCTGGTACCTCCCCAGCGAATACCCCTCATTACTTCAGTTGCTGAATTCCTCACAAGATCTTCAAATGAACATCCATGCTCATAATAATTTTGTCTGGTAGACTGAAATGCGTTAGCTCTGACCGTTTATGAATATATTTACTCTTTTGGGGATAACTTCTCTGAATTCAAGACCTAAGCTGTGTCAATGCAGGTGTTTTTATGTGAAGGTGACAGGCTTAATGACTGTATTGAAAATAAATCTATTATTATAATACTCTTTAGGGGAAAAAAGGTAAAGACAGGCACTGCTTTTGTTCTATTTTTTTAATGAATCCTACTAACTCCCACCCTTTACAATTTCCCTTGTCCTTGAAATTTCTCCACAGAGGAATTTAAGTGTTAAATTTAACAGAGGTTAAAATTAAGAGAAATCTAAATTTCTTCCACCGAGGAATTTAAGTGTAGAAAGTTACTGTGTGCTGGAAGAGCACTGATTACTTTTATTGTAATTTTTTATACATTATTTACAGGTGCAGTATAAAAAAATATTTTTTCATTAAAATGTTCTCTATGAAAACATGAATAAAACCATTCTTTTCCCCAGGCAGCTTTCTGATAAATTCATCTACCAGCGGAAGCCCAGGTGCTGGCTTCTGCTGAGGTTTTGTCTGACTTGCAGCACGACGTAAAGGTCTGGAGCCCTGGTGTAAGTCCCCGATGTGAAAGCTGCCCTTGCAAGGCAGACCCAGGCTCAGCCCAGTCCTCTCTCTAATTTCAGAGGCTTCAGCTTGACTCCACCACATGCAGTATGGGCAGAAGGACTTCTCTGGAGCTTCAGAAGTCAGTCAGCACCCTTCAGGTGCCATGACAGGGGCTATGACACTCTCTAGATTGGTAAGAAGTCACGAAAGAACATCTGTGAACATTTTAACTATGCTATTGGCTTTTTCTCCCCATGATTTTATCATTTGGTTTTTCCTTCCTTTCCTCCTGAGGAGGTTATAGAAGACTGTATCTTATGATTTATGGGAGCAGTTGCAACCACCCAACACACCTCAACTAATAAGGAAATGAGTAAACCAAATTTATAGGAACAAGTTAAATAATCCTGAAACAAATTCTGCTCCAGGCTGTCTTCAGGAATAAGCATGCTTGGTTAGTGGAATATTAATCCTGCAATTTCCGTGTAAGAGTGAGCTTCTGAGATCTGTGAAATCCTACTGAGAGCCTAGTGGAACTAGCCATGACACTCTGCCCATGTGGAGAAAACTGCAGCATTTGGTTTTCTTTAATTGTAGTTAGAGCAATGTTAGGAATAGAATTCCTGTTTTTAGACTAGTCCTGTGTTTTTAGTCTGGGTTTTCTTCTGACCCTGAAATTCAGATGAAATTTCTAAATGCGTTTGTTGCTATGTTCTTAAAAAATGTAGGCTGAATTTCAGGGACATTTCCATTGTTACTTTGTTCAAGAAGTATTTATTCTTCTGGGAAGTAGTCCTGTAACGATTCCTTGGCAGATTCTCACTTTGCATCTTCAGGTTTTAACTTTGAATTTGGCAGGAGAGATTTTTGTCCTGTTTCCAAGTGAAATGAGACCTGTGTGGCTGAGCTGCTTTTCTTTGCTCTTCTTTTCCTCAAATAATTGCTGATCCAGTTGACCAATTTTAATCAAGTTTGACAGAAAGAGAAAACAGGTGCTTGAGTATGTCCAAGGGACCCAAATTAGTGCTTTTACCAGGGAAAAGTGATTCAAAAGCCTGGAGCCAGTTCACCAGTCAGCCTCTAGACTTTGCACCAGCCTCAGCAGAAGCTGATGCCTGCCCCAGTGGAGAGGTCAAGGAGAGAACAATAGCACAGCAATGTGTTTGTCAGGGGATTTACAATGAGATATTGCTGAGGAGCAACTTGTTAGCTTGTACTTCGGTTTTTGTACTGTGACAGCAGCCATGTAATATACTTTACAAGAGGACCAAAGTATATGCCTACCTTGGAGTGACTAAGTTAGCCAGAACTGACAATCAATCAAATGTTAAATAATTAAAATTTTTTAGCTATTAATTGTAAGTGAATGTTGTTTTTAATTACACATTAATAATGCCATGCCCTTTATAACCAAAATGAATGTTTTCTGTCTCTCTGTTTTTGAAGTACATGTCAATTTAATTAAACTATTAATGGTAGACAGATTTTTAAGTACTTTATATTCTTCATTAAATTGTATCTGTTCAACAAGCATAAACAGGAAAATAAACTCAGTTAGAAGCAAATTCACGTTCTGCCTGATAAATCATTCATCATCAGATAAGATGATGAGCATTCTTGTTTTTCTGTAGGCTCACAATGATAAACAAATCCACTTTTAAATTATAATATTTATTGAGTTCATAGAAAAATAAACAAGACTGTTCACTTTTAATATTAACAACAGTCCTGAAAGCTGTTATTTGCACTCATGACTGGTCAGTGAATGGAAAGCAATATCTTGATGATCTGAGGGTCAATGTTAGTTCATTTTGTCTGAGGTGCTTGTTAGCAGAATATTTCTCTGGTCTAAGATACAGTTCTTTCAGGGCCATTCGACTGCAGTAATGATGAATATTTCTACTGTTCCTGCATTGTTACCTAATTGTGTCTGGAAAGGATTAAAATGATAATTAAAAGGATCAGAAATTATATATTTTTAAAGAATGTTGAAGAAGTCTCAGTCCTTGTAGGATCCATTGCAGGAAGGCTGATGCAAACAATTTTTTTGAACATTATGTAAGACAGAATTATAGCAAGGTCATTTCTTCTCTGGTGGTAAAGTCTGCAAATCCTAATGGGCTGTTAATGGGCTAACAGGCAGAAATTAGGAAACACTGCAGCAACTGCTCATGACACATTCCTGTGCATATTATACAGGCAGACAAAGATGTAACTGGTTATAATAGAGACAACAACATCCTTCCTTTGTGTGGCAGATCAATCAATAGCCATGCATGTGATCTTGTTCACTATTATGTTAGTAATGAAACCTTCTTGTGATGTGACAACTGTGGAATAACATTTGGTCACAAAGCTGGTGTTAACAAGCACAACTGGCACTCTGGTAATTAGACTGATTTCTGGTCTACTTTCACAGATTGTCGATAAATGCAGTAAACAACAGGCTGCTTTCTTTCAGAACAAGTTATATGAAGTCGTCATCCATTTGGTGGTATCTACTGTACTCTCCGTTTTTTACCAGGCTCTGGCAAGGTGGGGATGTGCATATATTTCTTCATAACATGTTTCACAATAGAAACTTTGCATGCATTGTTCAATGATCACCTAATTAACCTCAGCCTTTTTCTCTTGGGAAGTGCACTATTTTTTCAGTTTCATGTAGGCAGTTAAGCGATGCTCTTCCTCAAACTTCCAATGTTCTCCCCTCTGATAAAGTTGTGTCTGCTGTGGACAGCCATTAATATTGTTTAAGGGTAAACTGAAATCTTGAAAGCCATAGATTATCCTTGGTTTTAAAGGCCAAAAATATAGATCACATAAAATTGTGGTATAATTTGTTACATTAAATGAAAAACTAAATTCAGCCATGGATGTGGTAGACAGATTTTCCATCATCAATTTAGTACTATTATGTCAAATTTCATTTGCTGTTTTGCTCTTCCCATAGACCCACAATAGTGGAAAGCTAAACTGTAGTTTTGCCTTTTTACCTGCATGGCAGGGGAAGAAGGAGTGGGAGCTCTTTCCCGTGGTCCTGTACCTCCTCCATGGTGCTACAGTTATGCCACCTCCCCCTTCAAAAGTAGATTAATTGAGTCAACTGAGATATGTCTGGGGGAGCTGGTCAGTTTATTTAGCATTGGCTACATGGCAAAGCTTAAGCTGGAGGCACTGTAATATGGATGCTGTAAACCAGCATGAGTTTCTATGCTTGCTGTCCTTTCACAATGTGTGTTCAGAAACTGGAAACAATGGGCAGGGAATGAGGAGTGGTGGTAGTGTCATTGTGTGTCTGCACACTGGTGCCACCTGGCATTTTGCTCAGATCTGCTGAAGTCCAGCTCCATACTGATCTCAAGAATTCTTACTGGTAGGATTTGACTGAGAAGGTTTTCTTGTGTTGAGCCATGTTTTGATCACTTGCTATGACTAAGTTCAAGATCAAGAAAGCAGTGAGCTCATGGCTGTTATCGATGGTCACCAGATCCTAGTTTCCTGTGCAATCAGTGAAAAGTAGTAAGGAGGAATGTTTTACAGTAGGTACCTAATTTAATGCAGGATTAAGGCAGGAAGATTCCTCATTAGCAGTTGCTGAACATAAAAACTAAATCCATGCTCATAAACCAAAGAGATATTTTGGACAAGATCACTCTGCCATAGGCATCAAGAAGTTGGAGGGTATAAACAGCAGTGAACAGAGATTACTAATCTGAACAGCTGGAAACAAAGATCGGAGGTGTCTGTTGCTGTTCCCTTCAGAGCACTCTCTGTTCCGACAAACAGCTCAGAAAGACCAATGAGGCTTTATAAGGCCTGTAGGTTTGTAACACTGAAAAGCCTACAGGCTCCTCCTAGGAAAGGAGGACTGTGAAAAGGGTAGAATAAAGGTAGGAATATGTAGGGTTTTGTCTGATAGGGCATAACAATGTGTAGGATTAGCAAGAGGACTGTGGGTGTACCGAAATGCCATGCACTCAGGGAATGGGCAGGGTAAGAATCTCTTCTCTCACTTGTGGCTGACTGAAGATGGTCCAATTTTGAGAAAGACCTCATGTCGCACACTCCCAGCTTGGTTGGGAAGGGACTGCAGGAGGGTTTAGGTCCAATCTCCCGCTGAAAGCAGGGTCAGCTGTGGGGCCAGACCAGGTTGCTCAGTTTTGTCTGGTCTGCTTTTGTGAACCTCCAAGGATGGAGATGACAGAGTCCCCCTGGGACACTGGACCACTGCTGTTCCCCTGCCCAGAAATCACACTGAAAGTATAAATGTGTCTTTTCACCAGTTTCTTCAGTTCCAACATGATTTTGTTTGAAGCCAAGTGCTTCTCAGAGCTACATGTAGATTTCTGTGGCTAAACCTATTTATATAAGACTCAAATCCACTGTTGATGCAGCACTGATACTGCATTCACCTGTCAATGGGAGTCTATAAGCAATGAATCTTTTTTGCTGCAGGAAGTCAGAAAATAAGGTCTTAGCTGCTAGAAGGAACCAGGTTCAAGCACCGCTAGATGCAGTAGGTAACAAGAATAATCATGTCATTTTAAAAAGAGATGGCTGGTCAGAGCATGTGTGAAAGCATCATGTGTTTGGAGAAAAATACCTATACACTTGGAAGATAGGTGTAGAAATGAGACAAGGAGATGTTTTGCCATTTGTATGTATCATTTAGGTTCTGCTGTTTTGAGGAGGTCTTACCACACAAATGACTTTGTCAAAGGATGGCAGCATAGAGTGTTTCTAGCTATGTGACTGGAAAATCCTAGCCATAGCTGCACCTTCCCAGTCTATAGAAAAGGGTTTTGTCAGGAAGGAGCACAGTGTTCTCCTTTCTTAAGAATATATGTCACATTCTAAATTGATGCCTTTAGTAAGATTGAATAAATTCTAGTTCACTAGCTTTGATTTTTTTTTAAAGAAATGGAAGGAACAGAGTACAGCTAGTGACAGAGAAGTCGCCTTGGCATTTTGTGTTTATTTGCCATCGGTTACTTCCATATTAAATTGTTCCATTTACAAGCTAATATAATTTTTTTTCTAAGTGCCTGCTGCTCTGTCTAGTTGTGGAAAATGAAGCTTAGTTGTTTATGACCTGCACTGTACTTCATCACTAACCTTCAGCAAGTGTACAAGTTCTGGAATGAGAATAATGCTTCACGGTAGTGGCACAGCATGAGGCAAAGTGTAATGCATATTACTGTAGCACACCTGTGCTGGCTTTCCCTGGCTTATTGTTATAAAAAGTTTGCTTTGGTAGCAGGCAAAATAGATATAGCATAAGGAGCCAATCTCCCCTGATTGGCATACCTGGTTCTCACTAACATTAATGAGTAAAGCGGACATATTGATGAGAGAGCAGACACTCGAGGAAGCAGATAACTGCAGGAACAAGGTGACATTTTTATAGTCAGTTTTCTGACCATAACAACTCTTGAACAGCCATATACTTGAACTTTTAGACTCTCTAAATATAAAGATTGCATTATGTGTTCATATTGCTTAATAACTGGTAAAAATCTAGTGAGGAAGGCCAGGTCTGCTCTTGACCTTTGAGAGAACAAGGTGCCAACTTCCCAGCCCATGCTTAGGCCTGTCCTCAGCAAAACACCTCGATATCCTTTCCACACTCTTAACAGTTATCTTCCAGTTTTCAGTTCCCCTGTGGAAATGATTAGTTAAAAAGAAGGAAGCTTTGTCACTATCTAGAAAACTTCAGGGTGTTTTCTTACCTTTTCAGTCTGGTTTTGAAGGCTGTAGATGCATGAAAGAAGTGGGGGGAGGAGAAGGGTGATGATCATTGGTTTTCTTCTGGCAACGAACAGTGGTGTTGTGACTCCGGGATCTCTGGAAGCCTTTTGTGTCACTGCCCATGCAATCTGGACCTGTGAACAAGGGAGGTGGACCATGATGATCAAAGGCAAGGGATCAGCTCTCGCTGAAATGACAAAGGTGGCAAGCTTTTCCCCAGTGTTTAGTTTAGGTAAAGACATTTAATTCTCTGGATGTCTTCCGTCAGATGTACTATATATCTGTCTTTCTAATTTCTCCCCAAGAGTTAGATCTTGATTTTCTAACTTGACTGGATAAGGCAACTAGCCAGAAGAAATGAGATCAGCTCAGGAGGTTTCTAAACTAGGTTTACTGGGGAGCCTCAGGCTTCTTCTGGCTTTTCAGGCTGCAGCAGTAGCCAAGAACATTTATACCCATTTCCACTTGGCAGAGAAGATTTTTTTTTTTCATTCTTTTTTTTTTTTCTCTTTCAGATATGAATTTCATTGCAGTTACTTATTTTCTGTCTTTCCCAAATTCAATTACTGAAAAGCTACTTTTTGGATGCCTCTAGCTAATACTCTGAGTGTCCATTTAAAACAGCTAGACACAGATATGATGTGTAACAGCTTTTTGGTTCAGTGGCAAAACTGAACCCAACACAGTTGAACCTGAATCAGACAGCTTGTTTTTCACAAAGTTAACAATAAAAACAACAAAAGGTATTTTTATTCTACATCCAGAGCAAAAAGCTGAATTCTATGATGATTTTTTCCTCTTTTTTTCAGTATTTTTTTCAATAACACATTTTTGTTTCATAGTGGTAAAGTTATTTTTAGAAAAAAACACACTTTGGAATCTCACTTTTAAAATGTTAAAAAAAATAATTTCTCCTGCTTTTTCAGCCAAAGCTATATCCTGTACTGAGCCCAGTAACAGGAATTGTCTCCACTCCCCTGTAACTCAGTTTGTTGTGAAGGCAGCCTTGCTGGGTGGAGGGGCTGCATAGCCCTGCCCGGAGGTGGTGGTCAGTGCCAGACACTGCCGTAAGCACTGGCGGCGGTCTGCTCTGTGCTACACATGTTACTGCTGTGCTCCAGACTCACTAAATTGATTTCAATCATTTTCTAGGCTCACCTCAATGTGCTGCATTTGTATCTATGAAGCTCCTGTGATTACAGTCTAGGCAGGGCATGATTAAAGAAGAGGTACTTATGCCCACAGCTCCTCTAGTGATTTTATCAGACTCTAGCCTCTTTATTTAAAAATGTACCTGTAAAGAAAACCTTAGTTAAGCATACATAACGCTGGTGGTGCCTGCATAAATATATAGCCACCCTGAATCAGAGTACCAGAGAGGGCTGATTTCCCCCTGTGTGTTCATGGCATGTTGAACCTACGGCTGTGCTGTTGGAAGGGCTACAAGCTGAGGAGGTAAGGAAGACCACCACCACCACTGCTGCCCTTTGGGGAGAGACACCACTGCCCTGCGGTGCCTACCATAGGGCCACGTGCTGCTGCTCTCCAAAGCTATGAGAAGTAATCCTTCTCCACAGCCCACGTGCAACTGTGACTCTTGGCTAGACATGTCACAGCCTATGTTCCTGTTGCCTAGCTGAATATCAAGAACGTCTGGGTAAATTCAAAGTCTGGTTACTTTTTCCACATTTCTGCTGGGCACATGGCTTCCTGACACATTTGACATTTTTTGTCATTTGGAAACATTGAGCCAATTTATTTAACATTTTAATTTTTGTGGGATTTATAATTGTTGTCATGTGTCAAGGGGTCAGTTTAGACAGCTTGGTAAGCTGGAAAAGCTAGCAACAAATCCAATCAAGTGAATATCCTTTCATTTCAATGGCTGGCTTTTTCTCTCCTTGTTTCAAGCCCAGAAGGAGGCCTTAAAGTTGATGAGAAGATAAATTCAATTATACTTAAAGCTGACTTTGTCTCTTAGCTCTTATACTACCTTTCCCCATCTTTGCCATCCATCCTATTGCAATCGTTTAAATTTGCCCCAATAGTAGTTTGCCTATTAGCTTTGCTAATGAATTTACTAGTGCAAAAGACCACTTGCAGGGCTGTCCTAAACATAATGAATGTAATTATTTAGCACAAAACCAGGGCAGCATCTTTTTCTCTCTTGACAAGAATAATTCTTTATTCTCTCATTAGCTATGTGCCTTGGTCTCGGTAAACTAGTTATTGACCTGCTCATTTAAGGAGCTTCACTCTAAATGCTTCTTCCCTTATTTAACTCAGACAAGTTCCTATAATTTCCCCTCACCATGCAGTGCTAGCCAGTAAAATGTAACCATTGTTCATTTGTTGTGAAGATAGCTGGAAGACAGGAAGCTATTCTTAGATGGATGCTCAGCCTCCTGAGCCCTGCTTGCTTGTCCCTGGTTATAATGGATACAAAACTGTATGGGGCTTAGTAGACATCATGTAAACTCTATAGGAAATCTGAGCCAATGAATCATGGAGACAGACCCCTACTGAGCATTGTGTGTCTGAATAGACTGCAAATAGATAGAAAAGCAGCTTAAGCAAGTGGCTTTCATATGACAAGAATGCATAAATTAGAAATGAATTGAGAGTATCTGTTGTTTTAAGGCAGTTGGATTTTTATTTTCTGTGCTGTTTCCCTGTTGCAAGAAACCACTAATTACTCAGACTATGCTGAAGACTGATGCAGGGTTTTTACATGTGCATAGTTATTGTTGTTCTTTAAGCATTCTCCGCTGGATTGCACTGGCTCAGCCTGGCAGTGCCATCCCACACTGCCTCCCCAGCAGCTGTACAGCTACCCCATCCTGTCCGGCAGTGTCTGCTGGAGCATTCTTGGAGACTCCCACCTGAAGCATGACACAGAAACCTGGGGAAAGCAGGACTCCAATGGTGTCAGGGATTTACAGGCTCACCTCCCAGCCAGGGCACACAGGTCCCCAGTTCTAGCCAGGACCATGGCACCCAGTTGAGCGGGCATTATCCCATGGTAGAAGTGACAGCCTCACATCTCAACCTTGCAGCACTCAGTGCTAGGCAGCAGTCCCTTGCTTCCCGGCTACCTCAGGCCATCCAGTATGCAAGACTCCTGCCCATTCCCACCCTGACCATCAGTGAATGAAAGGGAGCTTGGCATTTCCAGGAGAGTAGGCCACTGGCTGACCAAAGGGGACATTCCAGAGGTGCCGAGGAGCAGAATCTGCTTGGTCTGGATCCGAGCTGTCCTGAGTGAAAGGGTGGTCTGTGGGTGGAAAGGTTCAGCTCCAAGATGATGGCCGTGTAATGGAGGCAAGGATGAGGAGAGAATAAAATCCCAAGACCTATTCTTTCCCCAGTCTCATCCCAGAGGGGCTTTTCTGAATAGGGATTCAGCAGGCTCCTCTGAGAGGGATACTCCCTCACTGCATCCGTGGTCTGCAGGTGGGGAACAGGCAGCACTGACAAACCACATCTCCTGCTGATCACACATTACCACCCTCTGCTCAGCAACAGCAATCCAACTGCCCAAGAAGCAGCTACCATCTCCCCAGCTTTCTCTGCAGCAGCATCACAGATCAAAGGCCAGGAGTGGTAAGTGTTTGTCCTATCCCCCTGCCTTTCCAGCAGAGGCCCAGTTCATTGTGCCGTCCGTCTGGAGTGTTCTTTCCTGCTGCAGCCCTGTGTGACCCTAGTGCAGGGTGCAACTGGCCAAGGGTGCAGAGGGCCCTCTGCCAGCAGCAGCTCCAGCGTGGCACAGTGGAGTGGAGGATGGTGATGGAGCAGGCAGAGACAGGGCGGCCTGAGGAAGGGCTGGCAGTTCTGGTGCAAGCTCAGCTGCCAGCTGTGATACAGGTTTGGCACGCTTTCCTTTGAGGAAGTATCATGTTGACTACAACTGTCCTCATGCCTCCTGCACCCAGTGAGCTGGCTGCACAGGTAGAGTAATGGTGCTTTCAGGTCTTGGAGAGATTGGTTGGGTGTTTGCATTTGCAGGAGAAGGACTGAAGCTGACACCTGCTGGGACCTCAGCAGCAGCAGCAATCATCTCTGCTCTGGGGCAGCAGATGCGGTGGTGCTGGGTCTGACAACGAAGTGCTGCTGGGTTCAAGGGCTGGGGATGAGGCTCGGTGCAATGGCTGACAGCAGTTTTGTTGCTTGCTTTTTGATTGTTTTGTGGCTTTTTTTTTTCAGTGCCTTTTTTGTTAACTTTGCCATTTTCTAAGATGAAATATCCTGTCTGTAATTGTTCACAGATTGTGATAATAGGCTGTGGGCAGATGGCCCATAGTCTGTGGTCCAGCAGTCATTTGAAGGAGACAGATAGCAGCCTTCAGTTATGTTTATAAGTACTGTTGCCAAAGAGTGGCTGTTTTTTATGGCCCAGTATGGACCACATCACCTCCTGCTGTTACGATCGAGGTTTTCCACTGAGTCATTTGTGCCAGAAGCCCACACAAGGTCCTTGACTATATATAATCTGTATGGCCTCTGGTAGGCCTCCAGATGGGCCATAGGAGCAGCATCTCCTCGCCTTTGTCTGGGGAGATAAAAGGGGTCTGTGTCTTTTCAGGTGGGAGGAAGGTGATACCTGGGTGACTTTCCTAAGAACAGAGGAGAGGGGAAGAGCCAGGACAGCTGAGAGACCCTGTTTCAGGGGCTGAAGCCCTGCAGGCTGGGAAACGAAGGGGCTGTGCCTGTGGGCAACTTTTCAGTCTTGGTGTCCCTGTCTGCTGGCTATGGGGATGTCTGTGTTGTGCTAACGGCAGTAAATCTATGGAAATGTAGCTTGCACAGTGTAATGTAAAAAAGCAACAGATTTTGTTTTAGAAGTGAATATGAATTCCAAACTTACCCACTGCAGAAAATCAGTGCAAGGTATTTATATTTAAGAAGGGAAAATCAGGCACTGTATTTTATCTGCCTGTTTTTCTCAAAATCATTCTTAAAAATCTAATTTTTTAAATAGAAAAGCTTTTAGGGTAAGTATTTGATATGAGGCAGCTTACTTTCAAGGTGTTTTTCCATTTCCCCTAGGCAGAATCAGAAAAATAAATGCTTTTTTTTTAAGCTAGCATTTGTCTTTTTGAATGTAATTGTGCTGCAAAAACTTAGCAATAAACACCTTCACCTTAGGGAAAGCTGGTTAACATTTTCATTGCATTTTTATGTTTGAATAATGATACTTTAATATATCTTTTTTCTTGACTGTAATTCCCACTCTCCTTATACAAGTAACTTGGCTTGACAGTGCATGAATCCTAAGACAAAAATGAGACAAATCGGGAAGAAGTCTATTGGCAGTGGAGAACAGGCAGCAGGACAAGGTGGTATGACTAAAACATGTTGTTCAGAACACTCTTCAGCCTGAGATTTAGAAGGTTGTGTAACTTAATTCTGTTCAAAATTGTTTAATCACAGGTTCTGTGGTACTTATCGGTGTGTGACTGCAGGACCAGGTCTCGGTTCCCTGGTCATGACTCACGGAGCTGCCCACCGTTGTGTAGCTCAGCAGAATACAGGAGATGTGCAAATATAAAAGTGGCACGCCAGGCACTGAACTGGTCCCTGATGCTCTGCAGTATCTGAAAAAAAAATTTCTTCGGGTCTTGCCGAGGACATTGCAGGGAGTTCACACTACTTCTTGACTTGCTGTACCCTGAAAGGCAGAATTAGTTTTGGATGAGAGCATTTTTCTAATGGCACCAAGTTTCATTTGTAATGGCAACAGATGATTCATCTGTGGTACATGTGTAATACAAACCCTTCCCAGTCCTCAGCTGAGTGAGTGTCATCCTGTGGCATAAATGTGTTTTCAGTTGATTGGTATGTTTCTAGCTCTGATAGCTGCTCTTTGCAAATCCTCATTAGTTATTTTATGTGAAACATGAGTAAGGAAAGAAAACAGGATGACAGGGTGATTGCAGTCACTTAATTCTACTTACAGGTCTTTCTATTTCTTAACAGTTTCTGTTTTTCTATGAAAAATGGTTTGGCACTGAAATATTATAGTGTAAATTGTAAGAGGAAGATTAATATGTTTCCCATCTTGGCAAGTTTTCCCATTGTATTGTTAGTACTGAGACCTTAAGTTTAGCTTGCTTTCAGAGATTTGATATAACTCAAAGAAATTTTAGGTTAGTTTGATTTGATGCACAGAATCATATTGTCTCTCTTCTACTACTAGACTGGTCTTTAATGCTTGTTTAGTTAGATTTATTTATCTGCGTTGTAACAGAATCAACTGTGTATCAAGCGATTATTATATATTTACAGCAATCCCACAATTAAGCAATTGATAAAATGAGGAGCAGGGCAGAACACGGTGTGTGTGTGTGTTAGGAAACAGCACTGAATTATGAGTTCTGCCTGTGCAAGACAGAAATGTGATAAAGGGAAAAATGTATTCCCCAAGATTTGTATTTGAAAATGGGAACACAAAAGATGAAGGGTCTAGGATGATTTTTACTTTTAGAGGGAATGCCCTTTCGAGGGTTAAGGTGCAAACTGTTTCTTCATCTCTAGCAGTGGGCTTCGCCTCCCACCCACTAAGAGAAGAAAGTGCCCTGTGACACTGTATGGACCTTTGGTGAAGTTACCTTTTTGAGTTGCTCTTCAGGAAGCCTTTTCTTGTTCCAGCTTGTGAGACTCTCAGGTAGTCTCATCAGAGCTGTTATTTCCAGCCTCATTGTCCACTTTTGGTATGGCACCTGAGCTGGGACCCTCCTGTACAGCAAAGAGCACAGGAGCACGTGTCCCCTGTTACAGACATCGTACTATTTAGCAGAGAGCAGAAAGGGAGACAAAAAGCCCTGTAATCACAAAGGCTTGTGCTGTGTGATAACCTTGAATCTGTGATTTATTTTTATTTGCAGACACATATTTGTATCTAAACCTATCCTTTCAAGCTCCTCTCACAAGACTGATAATTTCTTGGCATCCCAAGAGAAGGGGGTCACTGGGGTTTGGAGGAGGAGCAGAAGTAGAAACATTATACAAAGCATAAACACTTTAAGACTCAGTGAATGAAAGCTATGTACTTTGCTCCAATACTCATCAAACAGAAAGAAGAATCTGTCTCAGCATGCTGTAGGATGATCATTAATTTTTAATAGTGTTAATGTTTATTAGTGACAGATGATTGACTTTAAGTGCCTTATGAATAATAAATAAATGATGTGGATTTTGGGCATCTGCCTTAGATTTGTATGCAAAGCCAGTGGGACTAACCTTCACGGTTTCAGGGGAATGTAGCTTTGGTTCCTCAACATATACCATAATGTAGGCTTTAAGACTTCTCAGGTTTTAGCTCCAATAAACCCAGAAGGCCTTTTTGGCCCCTTAGGGCACATGGATTGCTTGGGGGCCTCAGGGTGAGAGGGGAGCTCACTGCGGCTCTTTTGGCTAAGGCAGAACTGCTGGAAGGTGCATTATTCACTCTGAGGCTCTGCTGGATTTCATAACACTTAAACACCTGTGTCCATCAAACAGAACACACAGGATTGCAGCTAGAGCTGCTCTTGACTTTGTAATTTCATTGACTGACAGTTTAATATCTATTTATTTTCACATCTGACTCCAGTAGAGACAGGCTGGCATCCTGAATGTCAGGATATTATGCTGACAACTGTGGTTTTTCATTACTATAGGGGAAAAAAAAAAAGAAAAAAAGAAAAAAAGGATTCTTTGTAAGTAAAGAGGTTCTTTTCAAGTACAGCAACTGTAATAAAGACCAAATTACACTTCATATAAATTTGGTAGTAACCAGTCATAGGTTATGTGTACATATTTATATAGGAACAAGGGTATACAGTTTTCAGCTTTCTAGTAATCTGTCTTTTTTATACTGTGAAATGCCACGTAACTATATAGATTAAATAGTTGGAACACTTGCCTTTACCACAGACTCCCATAAGCAGCACTATCTTTGCTTAAATTAAATGTTTAAAATTGGCCTCTTGTTTTGATCCAATTTTGTTTGCTTTCTAAACAGAAACAAGCAGCTTATCCCAGCTAAATTCTACAATATTGAAACTATTTAAGAGAACATTTCAAAAAGAGAAAAGAGAAATACGCGTGTTTCAGCAAGGCCGTGATGATGCTTAGAGAAAAGAGTGTAAAACTGCTTGCATATTGGGTACCAGCCAAATGGCTGATGCTTCTGTAATAATGTTCTCCAGATGTTAGGCAGTTAAACCAGACCAAAATGGCTGTTGCTGACTTACTGTTGTTCAGCTCTTACTATATAAACAGAAAATTTGTCTTTAATTCCACTTTAGTTCAATGGATTGTGATTAATATTGTAATTACCCTGAAACAGAGAACTTTTTACACCAAAGTCTTCTGGGTTTTCTGAGAGTGCAGCACTATACATCAGCCCTGATTACATGGTATATTTGATTGGGAACTGCCCTGTAATTATACACCCTTTTGTTCCCTGAACTATTGGGTGCTATGGCAGTGAGAAAGAGACACAACTTCACTGTAAAACATTTCAAGACACTGAAATTAAATTCCATCTTATCCAGGAAAAAAAGAATTGCTCTCAAAATCCACAGCTTTTAATTGGTCATCAAGTGACATGAAATCACCCAAACTTGTTTAACGTTGTGATGCTGAGAAATCAGTTACTGTCATTAGAACAATGTCTTGCCTATAATTTTTGAAGCATTTTTTTCTGTCTATAAATAAGTGCCCTATCCCAGTTTCTGGGTGTAGTCAGAGTATCACAGTGTTGCATGCGTGTGGCCAGGGGACATGGCACTCTGCTATCAAGACATGTGGCACCCCGTCCCTTTTTGGGCATGCAGACACTACCACAACAGTACCCCTTGCTGCACTGTGTCTGGTCCCTTTGCCCAGCCCTGGCTTGCTCCATGTGCCTATCCTCAACCCAGCTGGCTACTTCTGAGCTCTGGGTTAGAGAACTGCAGGTTAGGTTGCCTTTGCGGGTGGAAATCTAGGCTCCTCCTGTCCCTAGGGAGGCACTTCAGTGTCCACAGTGGGTTTCTGCATTGCACTTTCAGAAATAATTGCACAACCTGCACCCTAGGAGAGCCTTGGGTGTCATGCTTCCCTTTGGGGACCTGCCTGAGAGTGACAGCACACCTCACCTTTCCCCAGTCAGCAACTGGGATTAGCCATCTTGTTGCCATTAGCTATCTAAATATCTTCAAAAAACAGTTCTCTGACAGACACTGGGTGATTTCCTGTCCCCACACTATACAAATACAGATGCATGAAGACCCATCTTGGTAGTCAAAGGTAAGAGAAACACAGTGTTTGCACTTTTTCAAGTATGTGACCAGCAGGGTGAGATTTTGCATGCTAAAAGAAAAAATTATGTCTGTGCAGCTAATCAAAGGGGCAATATTTTAAGCCCTGGTAAGGACTTGGTGCTCTGCTTGCGTTTACAACAGTGTCAAGAGTATAGCAAGGACAAATGGGAATCTCACATGATCATAATGTTCCTATTTATATACACATAAAATAGAACAGGGTTTTAAAAGCTAATGCAATTTTCTATTATAACGATACCCTTAATAACAATATGGTTTCACTGCAGAGATATAAACAAATATAATAGAAAATGAGATAATGCCATAAAATAGATGCATTATTTTTGGAATTTGAAGGACACTTGCCACAAAACATTCACCGACTTACTCAATCCACAGCAAATAAAATACAAACTTACCTTCTGCTGTTGCCTGGATATAACATATTTACTGTGCAGTTTTCTTATTGCTGTGGATTTCTAACATAATTAGTTGTCAAGTGTATAATATCTGACCTAGAATTTACCAGAACCTACTAAACAAATGTTGAAACCAGAAAAGAGATAATACTTTTTTTAAATTATCAAGAGATGCAAAACTGATAAATAGCGTTTCCACAGTAGAGCTATACACCAGCTAGATATGCTATGATTATCTTAAGCATTTTATTGAAGTCTTCTGCTCAGATTTTGCATATACTTTACTGCTAGCTCAATTGAAATGAACTGTAATATCAAATTAAAAATTAGGTTTGTCTACTTCAGATTACTAACATTAAAAATATTGTGGATGAAATAAGAGCCGACCTGAACCAAAACACATCCTATGAGTGCATTGTAACTAGCATTTGTTTTCAGAAAATATTACAGATTTTATTTATGAAACTAGCCTTCTTCCCCTTATTACTTAATTGATCCCTTCTATCTTTGCTTCTTTAGTTTTTGCTGAAAGCACAGAATACTAAAATTCTCACAAGAGGTTGCTTTTCTTTGTAGCTTCCACTTCAGTTCTTTGCTGATTGTGCGTGTGTTTCTTTTAATCATTTAACAGTGTTTTGTCACATAAATGACCGTTCCTTTCTCTTTCATTATGAAATACTATAACCAGGAGTGCCGAAGCAGATTGCTGGATGGTGTTTATTATCATGCGTTACTTTACCATGTCCTCACTTATCCACGTTCTTGGCATGTCAGCAATCTGTGCTGATTTTCCATCCTCTTGGAGCTGAAGGATGCCCAGGGAAAGGGACCCTTCTCCCACAAGTTGCTGAGGTAGCTGGTCTATAAAATGCATTAGCCAGGGGTAGACAGGCCCTTGGGGTGGAAAGTGGTGCTACAGAGTAAGGAAATGTAGAATTTAAAAAATGAAAGATATCTTATGCCATTGCTGCTACTGAGCAACCCCTCCTGCTTTCTGTCCAGTTTAATGGTGTCAGAACTTGAAACTTTCTTCTCCTTCTTATGGAGGACAGGAGCCAGAAGGAATGAGAAACGTTTGTTTCTTGTTTTCTCAAGCATGGTTTGTGATGCCAAACACATCTGGGGCTGGGCTTGGAGTATTTGGTAGGGGAGGGAGGACCTGGAGGTTGTAGCTGTCTCAGCAGTGTAGGAAAATTGGGATCATGGCTCTGCAAAGGTCCAGAGGGGAGAATAGATGATGTGGCTGTGGAAAGGAGGAGCACTGGGCTGCTCTGTCTGCTGTGGGGAGCTGGGGTGGGAAGTGAGGTGTCAGGGTGCGATGCTGTGCACCCAGCCCTTGGGGCAGCAGCTCTGACATGCCAACGCACCTTGCTGACCACCTTGATCCGCTGCTCTAAGCAATGGCCTGCTCGTGCATGGCCATGTCTGAAATGGTCCCTGGGAGATGACTGCAATAGAGGGAGAACCAATACATCTACCTTTATGCAAGTTCCACTGCCTTTCCCTCCCTAACACTACGTGTTGTGCTTTTTTTTTCCCCTAGTGGTCCCAGTTGTCTTCATTTCACAGATTATCAATGCAATATACCACAGATGCTCTCCTTATTATAAAAAATGCAGTTAGGTATGCAAAATGTCAGTCTGAATGCTTCCTTTGCCTGTGTGATTTAGGTTTAAATCTTGAGCAGGGCATGTGATTTCAACTTGCCTTGAGCATAATAAGGAAGTAATTACTCAGCTGTTGAGAAAGGCCCTAATATCATTACAGGTAACCTGAATGTCCAGGAAATATCTGCCTATAATTTGAAATGGTTTCAAAATACATTTAAAAAAAAAATTAAAAAATCTCACATTCAAACCACATGGAAATAATACGAGTTATCATAAAAAAGTGTTATAAGATAATTCTAAATGTCAGTTTAGCGTATTTTAGCCTATTGAATTTTTAAACAGAGTTAAATAACATCTTTCATGAAGTAAATGTCTTTTTGGTAAACTGAAAGGGACAATAATATTTAAAGGTCAGTTAACATGGAGAGTTGGTTCTAGTTATTATTGTTAAAGATCCAGCTGTATTACCTTTACACAACATTACCCCACGAATCCTTATTAAAACTGCAAGAGTAAACCACGTCTTTCCCTTTCTTCTTCCCTTTCTCCAGAGATCCTGAGATCTTTGATTCTATCTCCTCTTTTTTATGTGTAACAATTTCTCTAGTGAATAGCACTGGATGATCCTCACCCTGCGTCTGCCATGCCGCATCCAGAAGAGTCATGAGTTATAGTTACTGTCAATGCTGCCAACTAGAAGAAACCTCTCATTTCTACATTACTTTTCAGCCTCCCACGTATGACATCAGCTACCTGCAAACAGTTGTTTAATAGTTTTGAGCTGCTTAGGAAATGGTAGTTGATTTCATTTCTTTTTTTAAAGAAGTTGCAGTGTTGTCTTGTACAACTCTTACTGTGTTGAATTGCAAACAGGCAGGCAGACAGCCATCTAACTGCCCACCCATCTGTGACCAATTGGTATTAACAGTCTGCACAATGCAATGATTCATTTATGCACAAGCACCCCCTGCCCCCCGAAAACCGGCCCGGGAAGGACTCTCTAGCAGGGTGTGTGCAGCCCCGGGGGCCCGGAGGGGGTTTGTGTAGCCATGCTGCAGGCTGGCAGTGCGTGGTGGGCAAAGGGAGAGGTCTGTGCCCTGCACTGTGGCTGCCGGGGGCAGCATAGCTGTGGGACCCGGAGGAGAATTTCTCCCTGCAACCCTCTCTGCAGCTGGCTCTAGTGCTTGAATTGTGCTCTGCTTGCATGGGTTTGCCCTCATCTCTTAGCCACGTACTCACAGATGTTAGTGATGGAAAGGAATAGCAACTAAAGAGCAGCTAGCCATAATGTACTTTTGAAGCCTGCAGGAGCCAGTATGATCCTGCTTACACAGGATGGAAGAGTTTGCTCTGCGTTGTGTCTGTGCCCGGGCACTGCTCTGTGCTGTGCACACAGTCCTTTCGTTATCAGGCCAGCCTTGAACAAAGAGGTGATTAGTTGTTTTTGCTGAGGATCACTAATGGGAATTTACTGCCAGGGCTTGGCACCGCAGAGGAGGGTGTTGGCACAAGCAAGGACGGGTGGCTGGGGAGTGAGCGGGGCTGCAGGCTGGGGGCTGTGATGGGAGGGGAACAACGGGGACCAGGGACCCCACACACCCCTCCTGGGATGCAGGTGCTATTTGCTCTTACCTTAGGCATGGAGGTGGAAAAGCAGTGACCAAAATAGAGATATGGTGATGCTTTGCTTTCTTCACAGTGCTTGGTGTGGAGAAACCAAAGTGATATGGGAGCCTTTTCAGGCAAGGTGGATATACAGCAGGGCTGGAGCAGGCTGTCACCCTGCTCCTGGGCTCCCAGAGGATCAGCAGGGACAGCGTGTGCCAGACCCTATTCCTGATAGGCAATTCAGATGTAACCACCCTATTTTATTGTGTAGTGAGTGTTTAGATAAACAGATGTGAGCTGCCCTGTGTCTGATGGTGCCAGTGCCAGGGGCAGCCTGGGGGCCCTTTTCTTCAGTAGTGGAGATGTAGCCTGTGTGCCCAGAAATGATGAAGGAATATTTCCCGATGTTCAGTGTAGTGAGTGCTTCTCTGTGCTGAACGAGCCTACCAAATGTGATGTTCAGTTGGTAAAGTGGCTTCCATGGAGAGACTCAAAAGCTGATTTGGCTGATTTTTCACCCTAAGTAACCTGGAAAAAAAAGGTCATAGTTTCTATTTCACAAAAGCAGAAGTGTATTATGCAAATGGAATAGTTTTCTACAAGCTGTGGCTTTGATGGGACATACCAATGCCAGTACCTAATCTCTTGTTGCTGCCAACATGGACACGAGGATTTGTTGGGTAGTGCTCCCATGAGCACTCTAGGGAGAGCTGTTGGTTAAAGCAGAACAACACTTTGCCTGTAAACTGTGTCTAGAATCAGGCCAGATCCTTGGATGCAAGTTAATTACCCAACTTTTACCTGATGGTGCTGGTCAGGAAATTCACTCACTTGGAGAAAGATCCTCCAGACATAGCATGGCTCCTTCCATGCAGAGTCATCTGGCAGCTGGTCATGGCTTTGGGACAAGGAGGAGGACTGAGAGCTTCCAGGCATCGCCTCTGCTTCAGCAGTTGCTCTGGTTTCCCAAGAGCTGCCTTCACATATTAGAGCAGTCTGAAGGATTTTGTCTCCTGTACATATTAGCTTTTGAGTGTTAGATGAGCACAGACAGTGCTCAGAGCCACAGGCAAGGATTTGGGCCACACAAGGAGTTCAGTGCTCGGGTAGCTAATAAATGCATTGTGCTGCCTCTGCAGCTGGTCTGCTCTCTCTGCTCTCTTGGTGCTTCTCAGCAGTCGGTTCTCCTGTCCCAAGCACGTGCTGCCATTAAGGCAGTCTGATTAACAAAAGATCTGCAGGTAATGGCAGCACGGGCAGCTGGAAGACATGGAGGGCAGCTGTGCTGGAAAGTTGCTCGCCCTCAATTATTTTTACAACCTGTTAAGGCTGACGTTGGAGAGATCCAGAACCAGTGTTAATGGGGCACTGTGGAAACCTCCCCTTTCCATTGAGATGGGAAGCTACAGAGTGCCCAGCCCAATGATGCTTCTCTAGTAAAGAGTAAAAACACACAGAAGTGTTCAGCCACCTTTTTTTTTCAGTGCTGTTGGTTTCTTAGTGAGCTCTATGTCTATGGTTACACCCTGTCAGAAAATGTGCCTTCTTGTTTGTGTTTTTCAGGGCTGTTTCCAAAGCATGCTAACTTTCTTTGTTTAATTTCTGGATGAAAATCCAAAACCACACAAGTACTTAGACTCAGAATTTCTATTTCTCTGCTTTTGGTGTCCTTGGCTTCCTCTAAGTGGAAGGATTTAAATGTGCCACTTTCCCAGCTCAGTGTTTTCTCCCCTTGTGCTGGCTTGCTGATGACCTTGCTGGTCTAAATATAAGCTCACCTCCTCCAGGCACAGGAGAGCAGGACCACACCACAGCTGTGAAGGTGATGGGAGTGTTGCATTTCCTTTTAGCAGCTCTGTGGGCTTCCATGATGAAGCTGCATCTTCTGCAATGCTGCTGCTGCAGCAGCCTCAGGCTGGGGTAGTGTGGAGTTGCTGCTTGCCGATAGATGGAGGACAGTGCAGGGGCCACTTACCTTCAGTCTTCAGCAGTGCCTTTGCCCAGTCTTATTGCCCTTACTCAGGGTCTACAGGAGGTGCTGTTTTGGAGCTGGCCATAATGGATGGACAGGGCAGGGAAAGGCAGGACTGAGGGCTGGGACAACTCCACCTTGGCTATGGAGGGAGACTGGTGGCTGCACAGCTCCGTCAGGAGGAGGTTTGTGGTGGGGAAGGAGGTGGGGACAGCATCTCTGAGGACTTGAAGGGCTCCCCTCGCTGGGGGAACACAGAAAGCTGAAAGATGTTCCATCTGTCCTTTACCCCTCTGATAAATACTCTGCCCTGTGCACTCTAGATGTGAGGAAGAAAATACGATTAAAGAGTCGAAATGCTTTTATTTGTGAAATATTAACTTTGTGTAATATATATTCAAAAGCAGATACTCATTTAAAGGTTATATTTAATATAGCTCTGCTCCAGTTTTTCTTTTTTATTATTATTTTCTTATACATCTTTCCACTTTCTAAGGCAATGCTCCAGTGACTGCTGCAATATAATAGCTGCTTTCTCTCTCAGTACACAATTTGACAGCATTTATTCTTTCCTTCAGTGAACATAATTACTTCACATATGGAACCTGTGATAGCCTACAGGCATCTGAGAGAAACCAGAATCATACAATCTGTCCCCTTTGTGAGCTTAATTTACATTCACAAGTGTCATTTTAATAGTGCTGGCAACATGTAGGATAAAAATTACAGGTCAGCTGCAGCATGTCACAGGGAACTGTGCTTAAGTCAATAACATGGTATTATTACATTCTGGATAATTTTACAAGGTAGATCTCACAGGAGGAATTTGACCCCTATTTCTTTAGTTTTCTGCCTTTTGGTTTCCTCCATAAGGTAATTCATTTAGAAATGGATGTTGCAAAGCTGCAAATGTGTTGACAAAGAGGTTAGGCTGTAGTAGGCATTTCCAAATCTGAAAGCAACACTTTTCCCTTACTGTAACTTGTAGCAGCACTTACAATTACCATGCATCTGGCATATTTTAAAATTTGCACTGTTAATTCTTGATTTTTTTTTCTTAAGCTGTGTAATCAAAATACTGAGGGGCATAGCCTTCTGCCTTCTAATTTCATAGATCTAACAGAAGTTCCAGTTTTCTGCAACTGATGAGTTTTTAGCCAGTTGTGGTCTCAGGATAGGCATTTTATGGACATTTTGTACAAGAAAAATAGTGAGCATCACAGAGATATGTTGTGTGTATAGAGCTATATATAATACCCAAATTAATTTATATAACACTTAAAAATAATAGCGAATTTCTCGTCCTTGCATCTGTATTATAAATAGAGGTGCAACAAATAGCCTAATAAAACAACAAGTGATTGGTTTTAGTAAAAATTTGGGTTTGGGTAGAGTGTTAAATCCAAATATAAAATCAATCTCGGTTACCATTACTGATTGTTTTCTGATTTTACAAAAGCCATAATTTACTGCAGTTTAAGTTTTCAAAGTTTGTTTGGTGGAATACTCAAGGGCTTGTAGAGTTTGTCCATAGTACCCTGATATTCAGAAAATCCATATATGCGCAGACAAGGCAAATACACCCCCAGGTGTTTCCCCCTGCACATACTCCCCCCATATCCATTCACTGAATCATGCATTCATTTGCTCCCCCTGAAATTTGCATCCTTCTCTTGCTGTAAGCACTTTTACTTCTTTGAGCAGCACAAGGGGAAAAAATGTATTTTATTTAATGATTCGTTTTCATATCACTGATAGTATTAGAGTCTGAGTAGGTTTTTTATTTAAAAAACAAAACTAAAAGCATCTTGTTCCTCTGAGGAGGCTAGACAGAACATACTTGAATCTTCATTAAAAAGTGTGACAAACTAACATCAAGGAATTGGAATGACCTCCCTGTATTTTCTTGGTGAGCCTTCTGCTAGAGTACTCTGTGCAGTGAAAGGATGGTGAAAAATTCAAGTAGGTTCAAAAGAATTGAAGGAGTGATCCGAAGTCTGGGAAATGTGATTTTTACAATGAAAGCCAGGTCAGTCTATTAACTCGTCAAATACTTGGATACATAAGTACCTAGGTATACTGAAGATGCCTGCTACCTGAAGACTTGTAACATGGCCAAGGATGTGACAAAAATACACATAAAAAGACTAAATAATTGAGATTAAAGCCAGAAAAATTAAAACTTGAGTAAGTCGCACATTTTTGAGAGGGGCAGTAGTCAGGCACTAGAAAGGATTCTTGTTGAGACTGGTGGATTGCCTATCAAAACTCCATGGCTTTCCAAAGGATGTGTCCCACTCAATGGAGGGTCTGTTGCTGGAGGTCAGTCAGTTCTGTTCCATTGTCTATGTTTAAGTCCATCCATGCCTTAAACACTCTGAAACTGCACAGCAAAACTCTGAAGCCTTCAGCCAGCCTTGGGAAAACGTCCATTTAGAGCACTGAGAAGCTTTTCTGTGTAAGGAAAGTGTATGTTAGTCATGTTCTTCAGAGTCTGGCATAGGAAAGTGTTTGCCTTTCAGACATTCTTTACCTTAGCAGGAGGCTCTGGTTTTGTTTTCAACTCTCATTTGCTGCAAGGTCGTAGGCTGGGAAACAAGAGCTACAAAGTGCTGATGGGAGATATTAGTTCCGACTCTGGAGCTGCCCCCCATACCCATCTTCACAGAAAAACTTCTGTCACTGATGTACACAACAGCATATATGCAAATATTAATATTTTATGTGCTTGATTACCTATTGGCTGAACAGTTTTACCAATGAAATATAACAATTTTCATTCTTTGTGAGAATCTTGTATGATCTACAGTTCAGTTGCAGAAGTAGTATTGTTTGTTCCTCAGAAGTTGTGCTGGGGCATCTTGTTTGCTTCTCCTCAGCTTCTGTCTTCACCCTTGACTGACATTAAGTTTATTACTTGCTTGATTAGTGGTTGCCATATCTGGTTTTACTATTTTGGAGAGGAAAAAGAGAAGAAGAAGAAAAAAAACGGTTTACAGGAGAGACTCTGCAGACAGGAGCAAGCCAGGTACGAGGCTCTGCCTATGAACAGGTATTACTTCTGCTTTTCAAAAGATGTGGGATGTGGTCAAGTTTTTGGCATGACATTCTCTTCTCACAGGTAGCATACATTTATGCTGATAACTTTTGTAAGAGGCTGAACACACAGTAGATTAAATACCGTCTCGAGAATAGGACTTGAGCCTTTCGGCTCTCTGGTTTCTCTCTCTTTCACCAGGCTTTCTGGAGATCCTTTCACTGTCACTGCTTGTTGAGCAGAAGTTTATTGGTGGAAAAAACTTAACTTAAAGCTATTAAGAGGTTTTCATTGACTTAGATTTGAAAAAAAGTTTTGTATCTTATTGGTGCTTAGTTTTGAAAAAAGTAAAGTCTTTACTGGCCAGTTTCAGAGAAGTCACCTGGCAACTGGGGTATTGCGGTGGCTTGTGTTCACACCTGATGGCTTGTGGACATAAGCAGTCTGTTTTGCTTTAGCAAAGTGAAATAAGGAATTGCTATGGGGAAATTGCCCCAAAAGGACTTTTTTGTGTGTAAGGGAGAAGTTGTGTGCTTGGCTGGGATTGTGGTGCTTGGCCATGCCTGCCTGGTGGCATCTGGGGCTACTTCCGTGTGCTGCAGGCAGCATGCGTGCCCCAGTGCAGTCCTTCCCTGGTGCATAGCGTTACAATGGATGCAAGAGCCCTGATTAGTACAGGCAGTTTTTCATATTGTATTTTCTGAATGATGGATAAAGAAATAAATCTACAGATTATATGTGTGCCCTTTTAATTTATCACTTGGAAGATGAGGCTGAACAGAGCCTGTGGTTAATATAAATTTTAAAAAGATGATGAAGTGGTTTTTTCTACCAAGCAGACATACAATCTTATTTCCCTTACTCCTCCTGCTCCTCCTTGGAGTAAAACCCCACCAAGCTCTTGTCTCTGATTTGTTCATAAATACAATATCAAACACCTCCTCTCTGCCTCAGATGTACGTTCGAGTCCGCGTGCCACTGTGCTGATTCATCTGGAGGATGCCCTACATGCGAGTGCTTTGCCACAGTGTGGTACAGGAGAGGAATCTGATAGTGAGAAAGGCAGAGGTAACGACATAATTATGAAGGGTTTTTTTCCTCTCATACTGCTTCTTGTTATTTATTCTTCTCTCCACGTTTCCCTTGGTTCTTTCTCTTCCTGAAATGAAAATAACCCGTCAAGAAAACATTTTTCCACTCCCATCGTTTTTCAGGCAAGGAACACCAGGGATTTTTTTTTAACGTGCTAACTGATGGACGATTATTCATCAATATTTTTAGGCTTGTTAACTGTGGTGACATGTTTGGTGTGGTGCTTGATTTATCAGTGTATAAAGGATTATTTTGTTAAAAAACTTACTATGGATCTTGTGTTTAAGGCTGACTTTGTATGCATATGAGCATGTGTGTGTGAATTTTTGTGAAAATAGGGCACAAAACTTTTAAGATGCTTCTTCTGTTTTGGGTTTTTGACTCTGCATTATAAAATTCAAACTGTAGACTTGAATTTCGTGCTTTAAAATGGCATACCTAAAAAGGGAAATTTTAGAATTGAGAGCATCTCAGCTACAGCCATCCTACAGTCTGCATCTATTTACTCCCTCTCTTCTCCAGATTCCTGACTCACCTTCTTTCATCCCAAACTTCTGCAGGACTGTTATCTGCAACTCCCCACCTCCCCACCCATCCTGCTGCTGCAGACACATGCCACATGCACCCTCTCTGATTCGTTCCCCACCATCTGCAGCGCACCCCCGCCGGTAGCCTGCTAACCAGGCACCCCGTGCCTGGGCATGCAGATTTTGATCCTGTGCTGAGCTGCTGCCTTTTGTGTGTGGCTGTCATGGGTCTTTGAAAGATTAAAGCCAGTGCACTGGCGTGGTTGGAGCAGCTGGATTGGGAGCACTGTTGGGAAGTCTATGGGGTCACCCTGGCTCTGAGGGGTTGAGGACAAGTGGGGATCCCATTCCCTTGGAGAGAGAACACTTAGTGAGAGATGCCCTGGGGAAAAATATTGCTGAAGGGTTAGATGTGAGGAGCTCAGGAGCACCCACATGCTTGTGCAGTGATGTGAGGGTGGCTGCAGGCGCCGGTCTATGCAACTTGGAGGGCCAGGAGACTGAAGTGATAGGTATGATAATGTGAATTCTGGGTAGCTACTTGGATGTGTAGCAACCACAAATACTTTATAAAAAAATATATATTCAAAATTGAAAAGAAGTGACCTTGATCCTTTTTAAACTCAGTGGAAACGAATGTGCTTAAATTTCCTGAGAAAGACACTATTGGAAATTCTATGCAAGTGTAAATGCATGAAAACCAAAGGAGGTAAAGTTTTCTTTTAATTAGGATGATTAAACAGAAAAGCAGCCTGAAAATCAAGTGCCAGCCACAGCCAGAGCACCACGATTCCCTTGCTATAGCAGGAGCAGATTTACAAGTGGGGTGATGTGTCCTGTCCTTACTCTCTCCTCTGGTGCCCAGGTTGCCCTGCCTGGAGGAAACGTCTGCACTCCAGGCTGTGCGAGTCGGCTTGGGCTGTGCAGCCCTTCATGCATGACACTGCTAGTACAGCCAGTGTAATAAGATTATTTTTTCCTCCAAATTTTAATTTAACAAAGGAGTGTGGTGCTGGTGGTCTTACAGTGACACAGAGATACAGCTCATCTAACATCTCCAGCTCCCCCAGAACTTTCTGGGAGAATCAGGAGCTTTCCAGCTCTCTGAATCAGGTCCACAGGGGTTTGGGTTTTGTATTAAATCCAGGCCACCAGGTTAAAGTTACATAGATAAAAGGGACCAAGCCCCTTATTCCAGGTAGTCTCCAAAATCAGATGGACTGTCAAAAAATCGTTTTGTTCTGGGGAGAGAGGTGAGGGAATGGGAAAGCAGAACGTATTTTAGGGCCACTCTGGAGCCCTTTATGTGGGTTGTGGCCATTTATTCTTCAATAAAATATGAATGCTTACCATAGCAACCACAGCAGCCACCTCTGGGATAGCCAGTGCTTTAATAAAGATGGACATTCACTGAAGAAAGTCTAACAAACACTTGTAGACCTTTTATGGTGCTGCACAAGAAAACAATCCAGCTTGAAGCAGCAGTCATGTTTTCCCAGGAAGGATGTAAGAGTTAATGCAATATGATGCCAGTTTTCGCTGCCTCTGCTGCACACTCACTCCTGGAAATTGCTGTTATTTGAATGGAGTGAGATGGGGACAGCAGCAGTGGGGTGGGCATCCGGCATGGCTCTGCTGCCTGTGCTGCTGGGAGAGCTTGCTGCTCACAGCTAAGATAGGATATTTTGAATCCTTTCCTGTTAAAGCTTGTCCCAAACTCCCCACATGCACATCAAGTCACTGTTTTCCTGAAATCTTGTGCCTGGCAGGTATTTTCTGCAATGCACTTTCGCTTTAATCTCCACTTAATCTTACAGAGAGATGCAAACAATTTTGCTGTGTCTCTTTCCCTTGGGAAGTCTCAGGGATGTTCAACAAAATCTTCTGTGGCTTTTTATTCACTTATCCCAGGAGTGTGTTGGGGTCCCTCATAGAAAGCAGGTTTGGATTTTGAATGCTACTAGATTCAACCTTCTGGAAAGAGGATGCTCTGGTTTGTAAAATTGGAAACAAAATGTTCATGGAGGAAGTATTTGATTAGTCACAGATTAATTACAATTGTCAAGTGTTATTCATCTGTAATAAGAGTGAATTCGTCACTCAAGATTCGTAGCAAAATAACATTATTTTTCAAATAGAAGTAATTTAAATTGAAATAAGACCTTCTAATACCACCATCTGTACAAGTAAATTACTTTCAGAGTAATTAAATATGCATATCTGAGCTGTGTACTGTACTGATGAACCAAGTTTTATGGATGCAATATGCTTATAAATCCCTTAGGTATTAAAGATGAAGAATCAGTGGCATTTTGCATTCGTATAATCATGAATAAGAAAAATTTTATATTTTTTTTGTTGCATAATTTTATGGAATATATTTTTATTAACTTTTCCTGGTTAATTAGTATTTTTTCCAAATAGCAAATATGATCACCGTATTTTTAGTCTGACATTTTGTGGGGACCTAAAGCTCCATAAGAAATTTCAGCATTGTATGTGTCTGAATTTATGATCATGACACAGTCACTCATCTTCTGCAGGTTCCCAGGAAGCAGAGCAGTGCAGTGAAACTGAAATCATTATGTTGACGGAATTTGTTACCGCTGGGCTCGCCCCGCCATGAAATAGCGCTGCTCAGCCAACTGAGATTCATGGTCACAGCCCTTCATGGGATCATCAGGGTTTATAGTCTATAACAAATACAAACACGGAAAGGAACAATAACAGTATGATACGTCTGACCTATTATCCCACCTTGCAAGACTTTGTTGTGAGTACCAGAATAGCGACTGGCTGCATGTTTTCTGTTGTGTGGACAAATGGACGAGTCGTGTAGGAAAGAGAAACCATGTGTCAAAACACAGCATTGTTGAGGTGGTCTTCAGTGACTAAAAGCCATCTACATGCTTACAACACATTGTCCATGATTTTATGTAAAACACCAGCTGTGTAGGGAAGCTTAGGAAGTTTGCTGGGAGCATCTGAATTCTGCAGTAATTTTTAGTTAAAGAAATACCTGAAGTCAGCTCTGCAGACCACTTCAGAAGAAACATGAAATCCCAGCAGGTCACCCCTTTTAAAGCAGCAAATCAGACCACCTTTTGAGTCCAGAGGAGGGCCACAAAAGTGATCAGAGTGCTGGAGCACCTCTTCTATGAAGACAGGCTGAGAGAGTTGGGGTTGTTCATTCTGGAGAAGAGAAGGCTCCAGGGAGACATTCTAGAAGCTTTCCAGTACCTGAAGGAGCCTACAGGAAAGCTGGAGAGGGGCTTTTTACAAGGGCGTGTAGCAATAGGACAAGGGGAAATGGTTTCAAAGTGAAAGACGGTAGATTTAGATTGGATATTAGGAGGAAATTCTTTCCTGTGAGGGCAGTGAGACACTGGCACAGGTTGCCCAGAGAAGCTGTGGCTGTCCCCTGCCTGGAAGTGTTCGAGGCCAGGTTGGATGGGGCTTGGAGCAACCTGGTCTAGTGGGAGGTGTCCCTGCCCATGGCACGGGGGTTGGAGCTGGATGATCTTTAAGGTCCCTTCCAACCCAAACCATTCTGTGATTCCATGATACATGCCACCAAAGAGCGAACTTAAGCATAAAGAGACACAGTCAGCACAACCTCTTTTTGCAAGTCAGCCACTCTAAGCTGCACAACGTGACTGATCCTTGGATATTTTATGTCAATGTAACGTTTCATATGAAACAGACAGAGATTCCCTGTCATCAAGAGATTTAGTCTACCTACAGCATTTTCACAGTTTTCTGCCCAGATTAATTGCAGGAGGCTGGCAATGGACATCGGAGGATAGATCAATTCTTTCTGTACCCCAAAAGTGAAATAAGAAATGGTGACCTGAAACACAGATAAAGAGAAAACTGTGAGGGCTCGATTGTTCTACTCAGCGCTGTGCTAACATGTGTGAACCAGCAGATTGTGCCACCCTTTTGGAACCTGCTTATGTGTATTTTAGATGATACTTTATGATAGATGGATGTAGATGTTTATGTAGCCAAAAGGAAAACTAGTAGAAATGTGTGTCAATTAACAATTCAGAATGCATTGAAGTTTGAATGACATAATTTCTGACCTAGTATAAGGTAGTAGTCTGCTGAAAGATTCAGTTGCACCTAGTCTAATCATGCATAAGTATTATGTTTTTCTGCATGCGCTTTCTTAATCTTTGGATCTCTCTTCGGGTGTCTTGTTACCTTTGTCTTTGATTCCTTTGTCCCTGAGCCCCAGGTCACACCCAACCTGCAGACCCTAGCATCTCCACATGCTCTGTTTCCAGGGTTTAATTTTCTGGAGCTATCACTAGAAGATTGAGCACATTTTTTATCAGATTTTCTCACAGTCTTGAGGTTTGAAAGAGAACAAAAGTGGGAATTTGGGTGTAGATGTGCTGGGTGAATCCTTGAGAGCTACCTTTGGCAGGTAGCTGTGTGGGATTGCTCCTAGGAGGGCTGTATATAAAAGACTTTTATGGTACTCCTGAGCGGACATGATTTTCAGGTCAAGGTTTGACCTGTAATAGACAATATATACTAATAATACTTATTGCTTTCAGGCAGCAAATTACAGGTTGGAGTTCAAGAGAGCAAAAGTAACTACATATTCAAAAAGGGAAAACTGAAATGTGGATCTCTGTTCAGCTTATGAGTGTTTGTGTGTTTCTGACCACTTTGCCGTGCTTAAGTGCAGGTTTATGCTAAACCATAACCAGATTAGCATTATTAATGTAGCACATTTCCCAATAATTTGGGAATGGACAGTCCAGTGTGTTTGAAAATACCATGGTAGGACAAAGACACTAAAATCTTGTCTTTCCTTCCTGTGTCACAGTGTCTTGTGTTCAGGATGTCTTCAGTTCTCACAGAGGCTGGAACATTATTTTCCATACCCTTTTCCCCCCATTTAGCTTCTAGGTACTTAGACAAAATTGAGTAAAGAAGCCTTTACCTGAGAACCTTTTTACTGGTTGCCATGCTTTTAAAGCTTTAAAAGCTTTTGCTGAAAAGGTACCTATTTTCTTATCACTTTTTTTTTTTTTTCCTCCAGAAAAAGGGCATAATTTGAAGTTCTTTTTTGGCAGCTGTATTTCATCGTGATATATTATGTCAGGGCACATCAGCCACATGAAGATTTTAGGGAAAAAAAACATGCCCTTTTTAGATGTCCCTCTCTGCAGCCCCCTTCAAAACACAGTTTTTTCAAGAAACTCTTCAACTATCAACAGCATTATGATACTTGAAACATCGTGCGTGTAATGGCTTCATCTTACTCAATTATATAAATGCTACTTAAAGAAGGAATATAGAAGTAATGTGGTGAATTCAGTAATTCTAAAAAAATTGACCATTTTCACCTTTTACTGATGTTTACTTTTCAGTGTTGAGAAAGGGTTTCTTTTCTTTTAACCAAGCTAATCCTGGGTTGCTCCTTATTTTACCATAAAATGAGATGCATTCTGAATTCAGATGAAAATGAGGTACCTTGATGAAAGTGGGCTTCAGGTGTCGCGCACTAAGCATTGCACATTTCTATTTGTTCTGATCTTCCAGCACACGTAAGATTTCACCTCTTCACCTTTGAACAAGATTGCACTAACTTTGATCTTTTCAATTTTGTTCAACTCCAGGGAAGGAGAAGCTACTTGAAAACTGTTGCCATTTAGACATTCAGAGGTTCTTAAAAATAAAAAAAAAGAAAATAGCTAAAAAAGGGGGTGTGGGGGTGAAAGAATGAACTAAAATCTGTAGATTTTTAAATTGATCATTGGCTTTTGTAGCTAGTGTGTTATGCTTTAACATCAGAAGTTGCCTTTATATGTAGAACAAAACAAAAAGTAGATTTCTAAAATCACACAGAATTATTAAACACAAATTTAATTTTATGTAAGCATTTTTCCGCAGTAGTGAGGCAGCTTTCCTCTCCTAGGTCAAAACATAAGCTCTGTGCTCTTTCTTTGCTTATGGCCTAAGCCTGTTATTTGTGCCTCTGTACTCCTGTGATATTAATTCATGATACTGACAGTTAATCTGTTTTTATAACTGATATTATCTGAGCAAAATAGCAAACTAGGTTCTTCATTTTCTCTTCAAGTCTGAGAACATGTAACAGTGGGAGCAAAGTTAAAAGTATGATATTTTCAAGATCTCATATTGTTTAGCTATATTCCTAGAATGATTATCACCATGTGCCAATATGATAGTTTTTTTGCTATTATTTCAGTATTATTTGGGGGTGATTTTTTTTGCTATTACAAAGTAAATTTGCACCCAAATATTTAAGAATTTTAAATCACAGAACTGAGTTTCAAACTGCCTTTCACCTTCTGAGGAACAATGTAATTGTAAGGTCCTAGAAAGTTTCATCAAAATTCTTATGTTAACGATTGCTGAAGGTTTACATTTTTGTCCATTGGTTCCTTTTTCTTCTTGCTTAGTTTATTTGCACTTGCATTGTTTTACCCCTGTCTTCTCTGCTGAGGCTGCAGATGTTCAGGGATGTTGTTCAGGGATGCTCATGGTAAGTAGCTCCTTGTGTCCATCCTCTTGCTTTATTTTGATGTTTGCTTTGCACAGCAGTGCAAATGGGGACAGTTTCCCCCTTCTAGAGTGTGCTTCTTGTTGAATTCACTTTGATTAACAAACTGTTCGAAGCAAGTTAATGCCACATTAATTTGCTCTAATATCTGATCCTTCCTGCCTATTCTGCAGGTTGCTTAGTCAACAGATGATCATCTATATGGTAGTTAGTAAAAGGTCTGAAGTAATCTCCCCCAGAAGAGTGTAACTATGATTATTAATTCAGAAGAATAATTTATGTAACACTAAAATATTGGCAATGAAATAAAGTAAAAGACGTTGTTAGAATACTATATATGGTTAAAATTATGGAGAGAGCTAATCTGTACAGAGAGAGATCCTTGAGGTTGTTACTTGTAGGGAACAAGTAATATATTATTACTCATCAGCTACTTACCCACTCTCCTTTTTCTTCTCAGTTTTCTAGGTGTCAGGCAATCCTGGAATCGGGCATGTCAAATCACATTTTGTCCTCTAGTTTCCCTGAAAATGTTTATTTATATGTTGAAGTTATTGCATGTATGCTCTGGCAAAGATATTTGCCTACACACACCTTCTTAGGAGCTTTTGACCTCTTGTGGACTAAAGCTTCATTGAGACTTTGGTTTGCTACTTTTCATAACTCCTTTGGGCCTGATTTTTCTAGGCTAATCAAATAAGTTATTTTGAAAAGTACTTGATTCTCGAGCCTCACCATCATATACCCCTTTTGTAGGTGAGCTCCATTTCTAAGAAACTTCTACAGTGGCCAGTGTCTCATCATCACCAAGTGCCTCACACCTACTCTAACATCACCTTGAGAGGGTCATGGTGAAGCCACCTCTGGACTCTTTGGTCATACAGGACATTAGCAGCTGCAGCAGAAAAGGTTCTCGAACAGAAGACAAGAACAGGGTGTAGTGCCAGTGTAAAATCGAAGTGGAAATAGCCTTCACCAGAAGTACTCCTGAAAGAGCAATTAGTCACTGCCAGTTTGGGGGAGAAAATATGACACACTGTAAGAGCTGACCCTCTGTGTTGCCCGGGTACCCGGTACCAGAGTGTGTGGCCACAGGCTGTCACTTGCAGACTTTAAGGCCAAGAATATCCTCTCATATCTCAGTGTCTGCTGGCTGTAGTTCCAGGCCCTGTCAGTATGTATAGGAGCATGCTGTCTGTAGTCTCCTCCTCTGCGAATTTTTTTGCTGGGAAGCACCCTCAAGAAGCACCAGCATTCCCAAGGCACTTAAGCAATAAGCACTGCTGAGAAACTCATAGTTTTGTGGGTTTTGATGTAGTCTCCATCCGGGTTTAATGGCATCGTTCTACTCCACTTAAATGCTATTCATATTTCTTTCCATTTTCTTAATTTTTCCAGGAAAAAGTGCAAAAACAATTTTTTAGTCTGGAAGACAAAGATTACTCATTACAGCACAACACAGAATTTTTAAAGTATTACATTATAATTTTAATTTTCCTGAGTACATACAATACAGTGTAGTATATAGGACAGTACCTATCTTAAAGGCACTATTATCTAGACACATTTTTTTAGAGTAGTTGGTAGTTAAAAGCTGTCCTTATTGCACTGAGGAAGTAAAATTCACACTTGTTAGGTTCTTATTTCATCCTCTTTCCTATAGTCTCACCTTTTTGGCCCTACTAACTTTCATGTCCATAATGAACTCCATTTAGCTTCCCTGCAGTAGGACCTTGTCTTTGTTATTCACTGACCCAGCGGCATGAAGCTGCATAGGAGAGCAGATTATTTTTTTTTCTGGATTTCCTCTACTTCCTTCAGCAGTTGTAACTTCTAAGAAACTGCAGAACAAACAAGTTTAAAAGATCAGGAAGATGGCCTGAAAAAATGTTTAAAAGGTGTCTTGTTCATTGTATTCAGTTCTCCACTAGCTGCCAACTGCAGGCTGATGGTTATAATCTTAGGAGGAGTTAATGAGATTAGGTCTTCAGCGACTGATTGCTTGATACTATCTTCTCATTCAGCGGTGTCAGTTTTCTTTTTTCTTCTTTTCAGTAACCATATATAAACTTCTTATGGAGATCAGCTGGGACCTTGTGGCAGAAACCTCATTTAAAACAACTGGAAACGTCTTCACCTTGGCCCAAGTCACAGCGTAACAGCTACCTCCTCCTTCTCCAGCCCTGCTGTGACTCAAAGGCATTTTCTGGGCTGTTACTTTCCTGTGCTGAATGACCTCTAGCCACTTCCCATCACCCCTTCTTTGCTGGGCTCAGCATGGGCATCCCTTGCTCTTTGTAAATACACCTGCATGCTCGCTTTAGCAGCGTTCCCTTTTTCTCAGCTGCTGGAGGTACTGGTCCCTTCTCAGGCATTGAGACTCACATGGTTTAGTTCATAGATGCCTATAGTAATTTTACATGCTCTTGATTGTGAGGATTTTTTCCACCTTATTAAAAAAAACCGTGATATGTCAGATGCATTGTACTCAGTTACTGGTGGATTTCTCAGGGCTAATTCCTGTCTGGCTGTGCTTGCGGAGCAAGGGCAAATCAGATGAAAAAGTAGAGTAGTAACATTTAATACTTGCTTTCCTGGGGCATGAATGACTGTCAGATTTGTGAAGTGGGGGAGAATCAGCCCACTGTGATTCCACAGCACAAACACAATGTAGTCAGGAGAGCTGGGCATGGTGGTGTGCCTCTGTACTAACTGGAAAAGCTGAAATGCTACTAGGCCTTGCAATCTGCTTCAGGTCAGGTATAGGTCATCGGGCTGCTGGAAACTATTAGTCCTTTTGATGGAAGCTTTGTGAGATTCCCTAAGATCCTGCACAGAGAGCTGGTGTGTTTGGTTCCATGGAGAACCTCTGCTGGGAAATAGGGAGCTGGTGAGGCAGTGGGGGAGAGACACGGGGGCAACAGTGGTGTCAGAGGGGTGGTAAGGTACAGGGATACCTTCTAGGGCAGAGTCATCATCCTTTGCTTTTTCTTCATTATATTAAACACCGTGGAAATACTCCTGTGAAACAAAGCTGCTTGTTGTTTGCTATTGATCATCACCACAGTCTTCAGTATCCTCCTAAGAGGCTGCATCAGCCTTTCCCAGCACTGAACACTAGGTTAGATTTGAGCACAAGCTGAAAATAACAGGGTGTAGGATGGGGAGGATGCAATATTGAGCTCTGTGCAATTTCTAGCTGATGTGGTGAACCCAGTTCGTACATTCAGCAAGGTGGTCTAGAGTGCATGTACCTTAAAAACATGTCCTGCTAAGATATAGGGGCCTATTTGTCTGTGTAAATACATGTGCATGCTAAAGTGCTCTGCTGGGTTGAGGCCAGGACGTTCAACAGTGTGCAGGCTGAGCCCTTCCAGATGTCTCCAAAGATAAAATGAAAAGAAAGCAGCAGTCAGACCCTGTTATATGGAACACAATCCAGCTTTCAAAAGGCTACTTTTGATAATTAGGTATTTTGTGTACTGTGGCACTAATAATAATGTAGTTCAGTCAGGGTAGCCTTGAAATTAGACCCCCTAGCAGAGAGGTTGCACTGTATAATGATTGTACAGTACCATTTGTTTCAACACATTTAGCAGTTAAGAACAGGATTTTTTTGTTAAACACCAGATGTTCTAGTGACCCAAGTGCTGACTTTAAAAGAAGACACAATAGAATGATGTGTCAAGGTCAATAGCACAAATTAATTTGTATTATCATGCTGTCATATTCTACTGTACGCCCCATATGAGCAAGATCTATGGCTAGTGCTTTCCTTAGGTGCAACTGTATGGGGTGTTTCAGTATAGAGATTTTGAGCTTCCTAAACTCTCAAATCCCCCTGAAAGAAATCTGATTCTTGTTTTGATAGTTTAAATTGTAAATGTAATATCCTTATAGAGGGTGAGGGTTGTGTAGGAACGTGACTGTAATCTCGCAGAACCATTGAGACATGCAGCAACACAATGAAAAGTATGTCTGTATTTGAGAATTCTGCATTTAAGGACTTTAAAAAAATAATCTGGGTAGCTTTGTTGTCTGCATTTTTCTCTTGACTTAAAAATGTTATAGGGCATAAATGAATAATCATTTACAAATGCTTGAAATAATAGTTTACCTGAAATAGATGCTTTTGTCTCTGTGAGTCCCCCGTATCCCTCCTCTTCCCTGCCCTGTGGCTTCTAAGCTATTGCTGCAAGATGGCAGGATGTCAATGCCCCCAAAATTGAACCTGTGATTTGTTTTTCTTTGATTTATGGGCTTGTAGTCAATAAACTTTATAAAGGAAAGTATCAGACGGAGCAATCAATCAAAGATAAGCAGATTCTTGTCCTTTAAAAGCATTTCACCTCAGTAAGCAAGGGCCTCATTCATCTTTTACAGCCATTCTTGCAGCTTTCAGCTGAGAAAGGACTTGCTGCTGACTACAGCCCCTTCTGCTGGAAAGTCCTCTATTCTTGCATCTGAGCTGAGATTTTTAAAATTCATTGCAGCAGTGTGCTTCCCATCCGTATTATTTGCTATCTCTAAAAGGGCAAATTGTTTGTGTGTTTTTACTCAGGGTAAATCTCCTTGCTCTGTAGAGAGGAAAAGGATTGTATTTTAAACCATCAGAGGTATGGACTGTTGTTTTGCAGAAACAGTATTCATTTTCTTTGTTATTTTACAAAACAAAACATAAAAAAAGGATTCCCATTTGTTCTTTTAGTAGCATCTGAATTTCCCTTTGAGAAAGGCAAATGTTATCCTGCATGTTTTGCTTCTCTGAAGCACAGATGGTGTGCATATGCAGATTGGTGATTTTCTAATCAATACAGTGACACTTGGGAATATATGTAAGTATCGTAATAATGCATTAGTCAGGAATGATGTTGTAACACACTGAGATCATACACATAAATCTAAGACACCATGTCTAGACACCCCAGGGAAGATGGCATGCCATGGGTTAGAGCAAGCATTAAGGAAGTGCAATATTTCAAATATGATGGGAAAATAATGCAGTTTGCAGACTTTAATAAAACCATTGGGGAATTAATTTCACTAAGGGTACACTCTCTCCCAAAACATTCACGTTCCTACGTTTGCTTCACAGATAATCAGAAAGAGGGATGCCTTACCTGCTATCTCAAGCATAAACTCAGTACGATAGCTATGAATTTTGCTGTATCTTTAATGTGCTAAATATGAAAATAATCCCTTTACAGGTAATGCTTTAGTAGTATAAAACTGCATTATGCAAACAATGCACAGACAGCATAAACCTTGGAGGTTCAGAATTTGAAGAGTTTATAAATTAATCTCATAAGTGTTGATTTGAGCATGCTCAGGGAGTGCACTCAGCTGTAAAATTTGACCAACCTAACCTTCTCAGTATTAATTATTAGCTTTTTGATGATATTAAATATTAAATGAAGATGTGTGATTTATGACTCTTTTGCACGCGTAATTTTCCTTTCTCTGAAAAGATTTTTTTTTAAAAAAAGAATCTTTGTTGTCTTTGGCTGCTTTTGGTTATTTTGTTGTCTCTGTATAGCTCTTGGCATATGATCAACCAACCTCCTTTTAAATTTTTTGCCAGCTGATAACTACTCACAAGCAAGTAACTTGCAGTACTGTGCCAGGAATGTTGTGATAAAAATGTCAATTTAAATCTGGCCAAGGATGACAATCATAACTATTTCTAAGTCAGAAACTTGAACAGAATGCGTAACACAATAGTACTTTTTGCTTTGTGCCAGTGAAATACATTCTGGAACTCAAGAGGTTCCTGTAACGATAACCCTCGCAGTCAAAACCCCACTTAAAACTTGGCTGCATTGGTAACTCCATAATCTCTTGTCACCTGAAAGGCTGGTAGTAGAAAATCTTTAATACATCTGAACATTTTAAAGTATAATCAAGTGTAATCAATCCTATTAATTCTGCAGCTATATAAATTAGTGAATGTGAGAACTCAGGTTTTGCAAATAGTGACAGTGGTTTATATCCTGACTAACTGAACTCTGTTTCAGAAAATTAGAGGTGCATATGTTGGCATGCAGTAAAACCAAACATTTCAGTATTTTCCTCTCCCCTTGTCACTCTGTTCTGTCGTCTTTATAAAGGCACTGATCCAGAATCCTATGTTTGGTCAATAATCTAACATGAAAATACTTTGAAACTGAAACCTGAAACGTGATGGGTAGAGACCTAAGTGATTTTTTGAAATGCACGGGAGAATCTTAGGAAAGGTGGGTTGTCAGAGCTAAGAGTATGGCATGGCAGCATCTCTGTGAAGCCTCTCTGCAGATAGCCCACCAACTCCTTCAGAAGATTGTAAAACTGCTTATGCTTAAGCTCTTCCCATTTCAAAGTTAGGTTTCATCTTCTAGGACCTTCAGGAAATCTGAATGGGCCTCAGGGCTTGTGCAAGGGTAGAAATATCTCTGCAAAATAATAATAAGGAACAGCTTTCATGAATCTCCATGGAGATTTCCTCCCTCTGAGCAGCTTCCAAGGCCTTTGCCACAGTCAGGGCAGAATGTCTCGGTTATTAGACCGATCTTCCTATTGTCCTCTGCTTCTTCCCATCTAGCTGTTGCTACCCAACTATTGTTATTATTCTTTATTATATATTCATTAGCAAAGTCCTCATTATAACTGTGGAGTGTTAGTAGCACATTAATGATCATCCTTTAACCTTATTTTTGCCCTCAAGAAATATTTTTTAGTCTCTTCATCTTTTCTTCACTTTCCCTTACTCTGACACTTGATCTTTGTTGAATTTCTGCTGTGTTTCTACCACTACTTCATCCATGTTAATTACTGACATCCTTCATATTATGGTGTCCAAAGTCCACCCACTTTCATTAGTATCACATGAAAATGGACTGTTTTAATTTGGAGCTGGTTTTGCTAATATCAGTTCTTGTGTTGGAAATGCATCACAGTCAGGTTCAATAAATATAACCCTCACCATTTGCTAGAATAGAAACCAAATCCTGGATTCTTCTTTTCTATGGAAGCTACAGTAATTTAATTTTAGCGTTTTCTCCCTATTAGATAGATCTTTGCTATATCTCGTGGTATACGTGGAGAGCTTCCATGTAGCAGTTCTGGTAATATACATTCTTGTTTATAACTCCTGACTGCATCCCACCACATTTGACTTTCAGCAGCACACTTGCACTCTTTCTCATGGAGATCCACAGCAGAGGAGATGGGGTAAGGAAGCTGAGCTTACCTTCTCTTCAACTTATGTATCCATGTACACTTTGGATCCAAACAACCTATAGATCCAGTTCTCTTGCTATGAGGATATAAATGGTGGCCCTGCCATTAAACTGGACTCAGCAGAGTCAGCCGTGGTCGGGGACGAGGCACAATGTTCTCTTGGTGCCTCCCTGCTGCAGCCCCTCTAGAGGCCCAGAGAGCACACAGCCTACACTGGACTGTTGGGAAGATCATTAAAGCTGATCATAAAGAATAACTTGTCATCCAGTAGGAATATCAGATGCTAGACAGAGCACTTTAACCTTGCTTGACCTTTCACTGTGCTCTTAGACTAATTAGATGAATGGGAGTTTTATTGGTGTTTCTTGACCTAGATCTTTTACATGACAATTGTGTGTATCTGAGCAGCCTAATGCCTTACTTTTTGCAAATCAATATAGCTTTATCTAATTTTAAAAAGCTATAAATGTTTTTTTTAGGCCTACTATCACATCTTATAAATAATATTGATTTTGTTTAGCCTGAAAAACTATTTAATTCTGAATTGGCTCACCTTGTTAGTCAAATACAGTTCTTAGGTAAGTCCAGACATGATTCTTCTACATCACATTACTTTTATCCCCTGTAGTATACAGAAACCTGATGTCAGTAAGTTGAGAAAGGGATCCTTTGTACATAAGCCACATCTAAATTTTCACTTTATGGAATTTTTTCAGACTCTGTGATTTAACTAACAAACACAAGAAAGCAGTTACAGCAGATTGCATAGCCTCATGTTACTTCAGATAATACAGATGTTAAGGGACAGTGATTGGAATGTGCAATCTTAAGCAAGCCTTAAATAGTGTTATATGCATTGCACTGGCTGGGCTGAAAAGAAAAAGTTAAAATTTTATGTTTACATCTTGAATATACAGTTTTACTGGTCATTATTTCCCTTCCATCCTTCCATTGCTGGAAGCACAAACGCTCTGTCTGTCATTTGTGATCTGAAATGAAGATTTTAAGACAAGATAAGAAAATAATAATAATAATCAAGGTTGGGGGTCATGGCTTCATCTGCTGTCTGCTGTGTTTGACACAAATAGGGTTATACTGAAGGTACAACTAGAAAAAACTAGTACAGTGATGCTTCTTGAAGGTGGTTCAGACACTTCTAAAAGCACTTTTGAACATAACTTCTGCAACTTGTTGACATTTCCTTACCCATGTGTTCCAGACTTCTGTACCAGTATTTTCTGTTTCCATTCTGAACACAAATGTGTCATGTAAGTAATCCAATTTTCAAAACCAAGCCCAATGAGACAGTATTTTAAAATCCATCTCTCATTATCCAACTCTATGAGAAGATTCTTATACAAGCCTTTGGATTGTATAGTAAACAAATACCCATTTAATCTGTTTACATATAAAACACAAAATCCTGATTTGATTATCCTCTCATAGCAAATGTTTGACATTTTAGGTACCAAATAGATTATCTGAAGATTGAGTCTAAGTACAGAACTAATTCATCTACAAGTTTGGGTGTGATAGTGAATTTCAAGTTGTTTTGTTTTTTTTTTATGTTAGCCTTACACAAATACAACTGAGAAAATGACTGTTATGTTTCTCTGTTAAATTTCTGGGATATTAGTTTACATATTATTTCCTGCAACTAGCTGTTTAATTTTTACTGTTGTTTGCCCTTCTCAGCTAATGAAGACAAAATATCAGATTGCTCAATTACATTTTATGTGGGAAGAAAATAGGAATTGCAAGAAGGTCAATCTGTGAATTTTTAAGGAAACAACACAGAAACTAAACAACTTTAATTCCTAGTTCCAGTAATTAATGTATAGCATTGTTTTCCTAAATTACAGTATTATCTCATGGCTTTAAAAATGACTGTGTGAAAAGCACATAAGCCTATTTTGTATAGAAACTAAATATAAAGTGTTCATTTCTTCATGTCGACAGTGTGCCCGTAAGTATTTGTGATAGGCGTCTAAATACGGAGGTAAGTAATAAGCAGCTATTGACTTCTATTGAGATCAGTATCGAGATTTGTTGACCCAAAGAGGTTACAATTGACTGAAGAGTGGAGCAGTAAATCTTGTTATTGAACAAAAAGCAAAAGTCAATATATGTATTATTATAAACATTTTTCTTTTGGAAGAGATAATAAGGGTGGAGTGGTTTAAGACTTTAGATTTATATGGCGATGATAGCAAACAGCTTCTGTTATTTAGTCGAAGATAGAGAATGCCTGGGTTTTTGGTTTTGTATTTTAAAATTTATTTATTTTTAATACAGCTTCACCAATCATGCCAAAGCATTAAAGCTCACATCAACTTTCACATCATAAACCCTTATTCTCATTGTTTTATAACTCGGCTATAAAGATTATTTTCAGATTGAAATTTGGGCTGCAAGCTCTTTGCCTGAGAATCATTTTTTCCCCAGAAGGGTGAAAGGAATAAAGAAGATCTATTGAACTATTTATTGAGTTTTAGAGGAGCACAAAAAAGACATATTGTGATTTTTATATAATTCAAGATTTAGATTGTATTCTTTATTGAATATTATTTTCTGCATAAAGCAAGGATTTACTTGATCATAAAGGTGGAGACTGCAAATGTTCTTCCAGTGCTTTCAAATACTTGCTAATATTAATCCATGCCTTGTATTGCAAACAAGTATTTTTATGATTCTTATATTTTAGTCTGTTCCATAATGTTCTGGTCAGTGCATTATATTTTAGGTTATAGCTTGGAAAAATAAAGAGGAGACAGAGCATAGAATAAACCAGAAATCCATCCAGCTGAAGATATTAAGAGTATTAATTAAAATCACATACATCCCATAGTGAGAGTGACTGCGAAGAAATAACGGTTGAATTACTGTTTTATAACATTTATATCTGCTAATATCTCTGCTTCCAGTAGAAATGATCCTTCAGTACCTCCAAAATTCTCCAAAATAATTTGTTGTTTTTCATTGCAGAAATCATCTGCCTCCTGCCTTCCTTCACAAGACCCTCTTACGTTTCTGTAGGATTCAGGAGCTTTTACTAATTTAGGACACTCACTTGAATATCTTTAGCAGCACAGGCTATGATAAATGCATCAAATGTATTCTCTGCTGTTTGCACTGGCTTGCTGTGAAATTTGAAAACAAACTCCAGCTTGAAGTCGTCATCTTGTAGACACTTCATGGCCTGGTCCCAGTGCAAATGTAAGGTGCTCAAAGCTCAGTGGTGGAGCCCATGCCTGCAGCATGTTGCCTGTGCAGTGTTGCTCTGCCGGCAACATGTCACTGTTTGTGGCAGGAGTGATGCAACTTTTTTCTGTAGAAGGCAGAGAGGAGTGATCACTCCATCCAAAACCTGGGTCCAAGTTCTGCTTTGTTCCCTGGTGAAGTGCTTTCTGGTGGTGGCACTTTAATTCAGTTGCCTCCTGAGCTTCCACATCGATGGCATTGCTTGCAATGGCATTTAAAGCTGTAAGTGACTCCACTGTGGCCTATGGCTGGAACCTTTTCCCTGCCATGCTTCTCCTTATCTCTCCTGCAGCACAGAGGGATGAGCATAGGACTAATTTGGAATTTCTTCTTCATTCTCCTTTGTCCTCCTTGGAGAAGTTCTCTTCTTGACTCTGCATAACCTCAAAAACAGTATCGTCATGGAAACTATCTACTCTTCTGTCTGGCCCCAGCAACTTGAAAGAGACCTTGGGAATTATAACTCCCACAACAGCAGTATTTCCAAATTCCCCAAAAGGCTTATTCTGAATTGAATACTATTTCGGCTCTTTATTTACGCATGTTCTGTTCTGGAGATGTGTAGGAGGGAAGGGCAATTGTCTCATCCCTAGTTTTGCCCCATAGGAAACATGCATGCACATAAGCCCTTTTTCTCTGATGAAAATGGTGTGACTTGGAGGCCTCAGCTCAGTATTTAAGGTTCTTTGACTTTCATCCTTGCAATGGGAGAGAGCAAAAATGCAGTAAAAAAACAATTTACAGTCATGGAAAATGTCGTAGCTACTTAGCTACTTTTTTCTCTCTAATGTAGGGCAATCATTGGTATTTATGGTGTATCAACAGTACATCTGACTGGGGACGCTGGTGTTGGCAGACACTGCAGTGGCCTTCCTCCCAAACATAAATGAGAAGCTCAGCTTGTACTCTTGCCCAATGTGGACAAGCAGACTAGGACACATTTTCTTCATTTCACAGTAAGCATATAAATTATTCTATTTGAGTTTGGCCAGAGAATGTTGCTATGAGTTTGTCTTAGATTATCTTGGGTTCCAACCACAGTCAACAAAATTTTTGGAAGGTCCCACTATGTCTCATTCTTCCCATCCCCTTCAAAATAATGTATTTCAAGATTGTCAGTTAAAATATGTGAAAGAATAATTTCTTTTGCAAAGCAAGCATCTCCCTGGGAGCACGCTAGGTTTTCAGAAACCACAGCACCCAACCATGTTTTTGCCCACCTTATTGCAGTTTCTGTCTGCTGACTCTGATGAGTTTAAATCAGTTGCCATTTCCAAGCTATTAGAAAGGCTGTCAATGAAAATCTTCTATAGCTACAAAGTGCCCACAGATTTATTCAAACCTACTGAAACTTCATTCATTTCTGCTCACAAGACAGTTTCCAGCCTTCCTCTACAGATATGCATGCTGTTTAATGGCACACGAATTAGCACATCTTTTTTGTACCAATGTGGTAATGGTAGCTGTTGCTGATACAGGTCACTAGATGGAAATAAAGGATCTCAACTAAGTTAATGATGAAAAAAATCTGGATTTAGTAGGAGTGGGTCTGAGGATATCAAACAAACCTTTAAAGTACTGAGCTTCAGTATTGTCAGATTCTGGGTTGTGGCTTCTTGGTGGGGGGAGAATTTTTTAAATTCTGTTTTTATGTATTTTTGTTTTAGAAAATCACCTGTGTTTTGGTGTATGAGTTGTCTAAATGACTTTGTCTGCTAGTCTCCATTTAAAATGTGCTTATAGCAAGTAAACTGTAAGCTGGATTTGTGAAGTAGAAGGGAAAATCTACTTATGATGCCATCCTTTTTCTCAGGCAGGCCAACTCCACTCTTGAGTGACACATACCTTTTAGCATAGTGTAGAATTTAAGCCCAGTACTAACAGATAACAGGAAAATATTTATTGAACTGCTAAACACTGGGTTGCATGTCCCGTCTGAAAATGATAGCCTCTTATCTAGTTTGAAAGTAGTGTTTCCATAGTCATTTCCCCATAAGTACAACATTACCTACTTTGATCATAATGAACTATTTTTTATTTACAATACAAGGTAATATGGTATCAGAGTAGTGCCATGGAGATACATAATGTGGTCTTTAGAAGAAATATGCTAGGATGGTTTATACGGGGTTTATTAGTGTTCACAAAGACAGCCAGATCATGTTCATTTTGATCAAAATTTGCTCTTCCTGACTTTCCGCCCTTCAAAAATTACTGTGCTTAAGCTAGAGATGTGCTGCTCTCACCATTGTTTGCTGGAATGGGATTAATAGTAGAATAATGTCAAGGCAGACAAACTTAAACTGGTAAAGTATCTTACTTTTTTAAAGAAAGATGGGCATAGTGGCTTGTGTGGGTGAAAATCTTTCCAGTATCACAAGGCTTGTAAGCCCAAAGGATGTTTTTATTATAGTCCGTGGGGGATGTTTGAAAAATGAGAAGTTGAAGAGCAAAAATGTGGCTCTAGCTGATTTTTGATCTTGCTGGGGGAGGCTGTGCTTTGATTTCTTTTAGGAAAGCTCAGTGCGCACCTGTGCTATTACATAAAACATTACATAATTATGAGAATAACACCCTGATTTTTCTCTCTCGGCCTTGCCCAGCCCACCTCTAATGAAGCAGCAAGTGTGTGATGACTTTCATTCAGATCTGCCTTCGTGGCTTGGCTTGCAAGTGTGTGAATCTATACTTGTTGCCCTTGGCATATATTTTCCAGTGTTGCTCTTGGTTGGTTCAGGGAGAAAGACTAATAATGTTCCATTAAAACAAGTTCACTAGTCAGGCCAGATTGTTGTCTTTTCTTTCCTCCCACACTTGCAGCCTTATTGTATTTAATAGCACATTTCAGGGCTTTCCTCTCTCTGCTCCTTGTCACTCAGAGGTATTTAAAAGAGATTTAAAACAGCTATGTTTTGTGCTTAATCCTTGATCCCTTTTGCCTCCCACCCAAGCCTGCTTATTCACTGGAAAGAGCAACCTAAGTCCACATTTTACAGCTCTAGTTTACAGTAATTTTGTCTTATGCCTTTGGTGTATAAATGATTGTTCAATTCAGACATTCAAAATTAAAGTGAAGTTGCTAGTGGAAACGGGTGACTCATTATACAATGAGTGAGGACAAATAAAAAGGTGCCTGTATATAATAATCAGAAGATACTGGCTTTTTTGAGGTCAGGATCACAATTTGTTAACCGAAGAGGTAAATATTGACTGAAACTTTGGGCAGCTTTTTTTTTTCTTTCCTTTCCTCATAGCCCAGAGAGGACTAGAGGATTTACTAAATAACTCCATCTGCCTGCAGAGGAAGATGGAGACTTTGCATTTTGCCTGCAGTTTTATGCTCATCTTTTATTCTTGCTCTTTCAAGGACAAAACTATTTATAGCATATGTTAGAGGAATATTTGAAATCATGTTAATTGCTGTTTTTTTGTCATTGATTCTGCTCTTGAAAAGCCAGAACCCTTCTGAAACAAGTTTTGCTTCTGAGAGCCTCTTCAGATGATCCCAGCCCCAGCTTAGCTATCTACATTTTGTCTCCTGTCCTGGCCGTCTCCCTACCTGGTGTCTCATAGCCCATTTATATTGGTCTAATACCAGGGTATTGCAGCAGCCCTCAGAAAGATGCCCTTGGGAATGGTGACTCCTTGTGCTGCTGACATCCTGTTCACTCTCCAGAAAGAGCTTTTCAATTGAATTATTTGCCAGCTTCAAAGAACCTCATTTGGCTAAAATGAGCACCCGGAAACTGCTATTCTGCCATCCTACTTGGAAAACCAGATTTTGCCAAGTTTCTCCCATCTTTGACTGCTCCATCCTTCCAAGGGGCTGCAATGTAGTCTCCATGCTCAAATGCTGGTAAACATGCAGTTGACACAGGGAGACAAGTTTCTTAGTACAACTTCCTCAGACTCTTCTAAGACAGAGCTAAAAGATGTGTTTTGGATTTCTGGCCCTATTCTGAGCAGGGCACTTGTCTGCTGTAAATGCAGCCACATTTTTTGTTTGTACTCAGCTGTTGGTTTTGCTATTATAAGCAATTTATGAGATGACAGTAATGTGGCTGATACTTTGCAGAAGGGACAGATCCCTGCCCCAGGAGCCACAGGGCTCCAGGTCCCTTCCAACCCCTAGAATTCTGTGATGCTGTGATTCTGCCAGGGGACCAAAGGGTGCTGCCTTCCAGCCACTGCCTTCCTGCCACTGCATCCCTGTAAACCTTGTGGCCTGTGACCCTGCTGTATTCGAGGCCAAGGGATATGGTGCGGTGAGATTCATCATGGCTTTCTGCTCTTAGGAGCTGATTTCTAAATTTGCTTCTCCTCTGTCCTCCCTTTCATCTCCCTCCTTCTCTTTCCCCAGTCTTGTATTTTGTCAGATAACCTGTTGCTTCTTTCTCAGTGTCCTCATTGCCCACTGGCTTGTTTCTTTGCTCTCATATCCTCCTCAGGGGAAGGTTTTTTTGTTGTTCAGAGTTTGATTTCTATAAGGCAATGCCAGGCAGAAATGGGTTTCCATACATCATTAAATATTGCAAAATAGCTCTAGTGAGTTTTTAGAGGTTGAGGGCTGCTTAGTGAGAGATGGAAATGTGCTTTCAAAGCAATTTCTGAACCTGCTGAAAAAAAATCCATCTGTGAATAAGGAACTGTGAAGTATTAACATCAAATTGTTATATATAGGAAAGCAGAGTCTTAAATGTTTTTATTTGTGGATTTCTAAGAAAGCTCTGCAGAACCTTCAGAACAAATCCACTGATCCCTGAGCATCCATGGACCCCAGACTGGAGAGCACAGCCACCAAGCAGTTTAATTCTCTATGAGGTCTAGGAAGATCTTTCCTGCTGAAGCCCACATTATGGCTTCACTGAGCCAAGGAACCTGCGCCAAACGATGACACAGACTGATTTAAACATTGTTTTGACCACTCTGTCAGGTTAGAGACTGAAGTGCAGCTGTGGCGTCTTGGAGACTCCAAGTCTGTTCTGCACACTTCTAAGTGACTGACTTGTGTCTAGGGTAACACAGCCTGTGTGACCTGATCCAGAGACTCCCAATTACCTCTACAGATGAGGCCCATAAACCACTTTTGGGCTCAGACCAAAGTAAAGGGTCCAGCGGAAATGAGTTTAAAAGCCTGAGCACATCTCCCAGTGGACATAACAGTCCACATCACAAAATTTATATACATAATTTGAAATATTAGCAAATTTAGGAAGCAAAGCAAAGAGAAAAGTGAAGCTACTTTAGCCCATTATTTAGGATCACCTTTTGTCTCAGATTTAAGGATAATCTTGCCTACTCAATAGTTCAAATCATTAATGCCAAAGCTAAGGTACTCTGTTCCCTGCTCTAAATGAGAATCACACATTTACTGTCTATTTAACAAGCACATTGGCTGTATTTTTAAATTTAAATTACTTGTCTCCCTTTATTTCCCAATGCTCAGATGAAGACTCTTTTCCTCCCCAGACTCTGCTAACTCTCAGTTGCCCCGTAAGTATTTTGTATGAAAGGTCATGGTCTCACAATACTGACTCCTTGCAGAGTTCAATTGTCTCTCTTTTGTAGGATAAAGCCATTCCCCATTTCTGCAGCAAGGGAGGTCCCTTGGCAGCAAAACAAATGTGGTTAGTTATGTGTGGCATGAACCTCAGCTGCACTGGGAGCTGAGCTCTGGATAGCATGTAATGGTAACGTATCTAGAATTACAAGGATAACCCATCAGCCCCTCTCAAGAAATTAAACTATGAAATGTTTTATTTTGCCCAGGGAAAGTCTACTTGGGTCTATCATCTGGTTTCCAGCAAGCTCCAGCATCTCCACTCCCCTGTTCCTTAGTAGGATGAATGGCATATAAAGAGGTCAAAGAGACTACAAGTGTCATGCCATAAATCAGTGGCTCAGCTTAGACAAGAGCTCAAAAGGCTCTTGCTCATCTAGTGTAAACTGACTCCTTCTGCTGCAGTCAACAGAGATCTGACAGCAGCAGATTTGCTCCAAGAGCTTCTGAATTCCCACTTTAGATTTATCTAACTGGTATTTTAGATACCATGTTCTCTGCTGACAATGGGGGAGATTTTATTAATATTCTTCTAATATTTTTCAGCTACACCTTCGTAGAATATCCATGCTTACCCCCTGCCCACAAATATTATATTACTTATATGTTATTATAAAAATACCAGTAGCCAATTTAGTTTAATTTAAACTTAGATTTTGCCCTAAACAAATACTGATGTGCCCTGTGTATTTTTACTGCCAGATCATGATTTACTAACTCCATTTTGGGGGTTAAAGAGAACATGACCTTGCTCCATATTAATATTTAAAGATTACCTTGCACATGAAATCAGATGCTGACACAAGTCTCACAGGACTAAGAGCTTTTTCATCTTTTGAAGAAGCAGTGCCACACTGAAATATGTATTACTACGTTCAAAACAGAGCATGTAACAAATGTCCCACTAGCAGGCATCAGAGACTGCAAATTTAATTCAGTGCAATCTCCTCCACAGATATCAACTTTTTTCTAGAAGGGAAATTGCAAGGCCAGAAAAGCTGATGCTTGACATCATAGCAAAGGCCAGCAGTGGCACCTCAGACGTTGCAGTAAGAAGTTTGCTATTCAGGCCTGAATGCAGAAACCATTTAGTGCCCTTTTCAAAGAACTACACGGATTTTACTCTCTCAAAAAGGTGAAAGTTTACTTATATTTCTGTACAAATGCAATTTAGAACAGTTTGGGAACCATGTGATTTTTGTTCTTACAACTGTACAAGCCTAGAATATGAAAATTTCCTGAGTTTCTTTTAATACAGTTAGTTAAAAAGAAAGCCAGAGCTGTTTTAAGAGGAAACAGAAACAGCTCATGTTTAATATAAATGACTAATTTTAAGACTTTTTTAGAGCATAGTTATTTTATAAAAAAAAAAATAAATCAAGCTTAGTGTATCAGCATTTTTAACTCATTTCTTTTCACTACACCTAAGCTTCAAACAAAAATATGAGCTGACAAGCTGTAGAATAGACTATTTAATTTCTCATCTCATTTTGGATATACCCAGTTTGTACGAAATTACCATAGATGAGGTCTCTGATTACAACAGTTCTTGTGTTTTGATAGCATCATGGAGGTTTTACAGGAGTTGAAAATGATGACAGAATGGCTCTTTCCAGTCCCCTTTGGGGTAGAGGACAGAGATGGCCACCTGCTGCTCCTGGTGTCTTGTGTCATACTTCTGACTGGGAGATACAGAGGGTGCCGAGCTGGCTGGTGCCTCTGGGAGCTTGCACTAGTGCTATTAGAAAGAACTGGTGTAGTCTAGGGATAACCAACACGCTATGTGGAAGAGTTTGGGTATTAGAGGATTCTTGCCCTGAAGAATTTGAAGCCTGTGAAGGTGAATGTTCATTTCCAAATCACCACCTGAGAGTGACCACTTTTATTTCCTATTGCATTAGTCATTAAAAGGAAAAGGAGCTAAACCTGTTGTTTGGGAGTTATGGAGGCAATGATGGAGGATTTGGTGCAAAGTGGAGTAAGATCATCCCTTCCTGGAGATGCAGCTCTACTTGCTGTGGGTCGCTGAAGCTGACCATCCTCTTGGTGCTGGCTGTGCTGTCAAAGGCTTTATCATGATAACCTAACTCTCATCTGGCCATTTCACAAGCAGGGTACGTATTCTTTGTTCCCTTTACAACCATTAAGGCCTTTAAATCTTCCTTCTCCCCTAGCATGCCCTCCCCAGGCCCCTCTTTCTCCAGTCTGTTCCCTCCCCCAGCAAGATAATGAGGAATGGGAGCAGATGCCAGAGAAACGTGTACACCTTCTAATTGAGTGAGGACATAAAAGGGGATGGTAAAAAACACATGGAGATTTTTGCTTTCGGTGCCTTCCAAACATTCAGTCTTAGTTCAACACATTTGTTAGTCAGCTAATCTATTTCCCTGTAAATCTGGTTATCTTCTCAGATTTTTGTGGATACAACATTTATTAGAAGTGTTTTGGTCACTGCAAACACAATTTGATCTATTTTATCTTAAATGAGTGTTTTTCTCAGTGTGACTGACTTAGAACATCATACTGCTAAGTCTCAAAAAAAGATTTGCAGTGAGTCACAAGTGCAGCAGGATGGCATGATGCCCTTCATGGAAATAACAACTACAGATGCATAAAAAAATTAGAATATGAGAATCTGAAGTTCTTTGCAAAATCTGCAACACTTTTATTATCAACAGTGCTGATAATGCAAATGGGACTGAACCAACTGATAAGTGTTCTGGTCCAATGAATTCACTTACTGTTTATGATCCCTCCAGTCATATTTTAACTGTTTTGGCATTCCCATTAAATCTCCCTAAATGTTCTTCTTGCTGGTTCAGTGGTCTCAACCAGGAAGCTTGTGAGTTCAAAAGGATTTGTACTTGATCATGAATGATTCATGAAATGAGCTTAGAAAACTAAGTTTAACATCTTATTCAATGCTGAGGAAAAAAAGAGCATCTTCTCCCATACTTGTAACAACTTGGCTAAGAAGGAAGAGTCTCAATGTCTCGTTTTAAACACTGAAATTCAGAGCATCTGTTGCCTTTCCAGCTAAACCTCGTATCTACTAAAAAGCAAGAGGGAAGCATTTTAATCTACTACCACAGTCAGGCTAAAACCAAGAGGTTTTTTTTTCATTTTGCTAATATGTTTTACTGTATAACTACCAGCGTGGCATAGCCAGGCTATCAGGGTGCAGCTCACAGCCCGTAACTGTTTATGTTGCCATTTCTCACTCGCATTTAATCCTGTGTTATATTTTTGTCTAAAAACTATGTCTAAAATAATTTGGTCTTGTTTTTAATTGTTTATGGCTGATTCTATACTTCTCTCAGGACAACAGAAAGCATATAACCTGGGGTGTTAGGTGCCTCTTCTTCCTTCTCTCTTGACCTCTTTGAGCACAGCAGACAGAAATGCCCTGTTCTTTACTACCTCATTTCCAATGTACATGTATGGCATTCATAGCCTGGGAACTCACAGCAATATTTCCCTGCTGTGCATATTCCACACACATGATGTTTGAGTCTTGTTTTTTGCATCAGCGAAATGGGGATAATTGTGTCTCTTTGATGTGCTGATAAAAGTGCTTTGTGAGAGCTAAATATTTCTTTGTGGAGCACACTGTAGTGTGTTTGGAAGCTCTGTATAGCAAGGGGTAGGAGGAAGACAGAGACATGGATCTGATACAAAAAAATTGGGACAAAACAGAGAAGGAGGTCTGTGGTTATTCCCTTGCTGTTCATTGTCTCCTATACTAGCTCTGTAAGAGGATGAGGATTTTTCCTTTTCCTTTGCTGAATGAAAAGATAACAAGACAGCATATATCTAGGGATGCCTGCTGAGAGAATAAAACACAGTAAACATGAGCATGCTATGGTGAAATACATATTTTGCTTGTACAATAAACATTTTGATCCAGAGTTATAAAAAGTTTAAACATAACCTGCAAATTAAAATCAACTCAATTGCTTTTGTTATTCAATCTCAGGGTTTTTTTTGTTGTGCTTTGGGTTTTTTAAGCTGGAAAAGTTTTGATCTTGGGGTTAAGAGAATTATGAAAAAAAGAAATACTTCTAAACAAGGTCTTCTAAGGCGCCCCCTGGGACTATGATTTTAAACTGGTGTTGCATTAATTGTAGTTTCTCTGGCTGTTTGTTAGGCCATTGCCATGCTGCATTAAGGTCTTGTGCTTTTATCTAGCCCTCCCCTATTCTTTGTTAGTTCTTCAGCAAGGACGAAGAACACTATGCAAATATATAATGCTTTCTATGCTTCTTTCTTTAGAGACATAAAAGGATTTTTTAAAAAGGCAAGTTGAATATATGGCAATAAAGACGTACATCTTCAGAAGCAGGCAAGCTACACTCCCTCTGCACTTCACAAATGAAGCATGGTTTTTGCAAAGAAAGAGTTTGTTAGGAGAACTGCAGAAAGCAGGATTTCCATAATGATTTGCAAAAAAAATTCTGTAACACATGGCACCATATTTCCTTCAGATCTGCAATCCTCTTGGGACCAAATTCTTTACTATTTAATCACTGCAGTAATTAGAGATGATGTTGGCAAGTGTTCATTGAATGTTGTGTGATTTTACATCTTAAAACATTTTGGCGTTACTTTCCATTTCCTTTATTCAGTGTGTTCTGGTCCGTCCCCTGGACAATTAGACACAGCTGGCCTTTTCTTCAGGACCAGGTCAGTTTTGCAATTAAGAGCTGTGTTGGTCTGCACTGATAAAAACAGGGACTAAATCATTCTATTTATGGTTTATACGTTAATTTGCCACCAAAAAATTTTTATAATGACTTGTATACAAGCAACATGATGTGAAACAAATCTCCGAGTGAAACAGAGGATCCCAGCCACAAAAAAATGGTCTCGTCCTGCAGTGAGCATCCAAACATGGAGAACTGTGGTACCAAAGTACAAATAAACACTGATCTGGATGAAGCAGAGCTCTGTAAATGGACAATAATACTGCAACATCAAACCCATGGCCTGGGTTATGAGCAGTGTCTCAGGGGGCACAGGCAGCAAGCGGAGGCTCAGCCCTGCTGCACCCAGGGACCCACAAGCAGCAGCATCCTCGTAACGCTGCTCCTTCCCCTGTCCACTGCTCATCATAGACTTGCCAAGGTGATATCAGGTGAGGAGAAAGGGACAAATGAAAGGACTGTTCAAGCCCCAAATCTGTCATTTGAAACATCTGTCAGTAAAACTGGGGGGGACTGTTTTTGTGTTTTTAACAGTCACTATGGAAATAGTACAGTCTGGCTTCTCTGCATTTCAGATCTGGGCCTGTAACTTCTACTTCAGGAAAGTAGAAACGAATCTTCTTACAAGAGATCATAACAGCTGAAAACTACGTGAGTACCATTTGGTTTCCAAAAATCCAAATATCATTAACTATGTTAACTGTCTTAAGGCAGCAGCAAACAATGGTAGATCCCTGCCCTACTTGTAGGCTTAGTCTGTCCTTTTACACCCTAGGGCTTAACCTTCATTTTTCAAAATGTTTGTGTGTGTCTGTTACTTTTTAAAATAGCCTTTGATGAGATGTTGGAGCCTTTCAAAGGTTAGATATGGAGGATGCAGCAATGATGTGGCTGTGATGGACACTTCTCCCCAACTCCATGTGTATAAACATCCTTCCACCTTCCACCACCACAGTTAAACCCAACTGAGGTGTCCCTCACAATTTGCTTTGGTCAAAGAGTGGTTCTAATTTCCACTTTCAGTCTTATTTCTGACAGGCTGAAACAGAAAAAAACTAGAATTTAAAGTTCAACTGAAATGACAATTTGTCTGACTAATGATCTTCTATAAGACAAGGTTGTAGATTATGATGTCTTTTGAAATGCTTTCAGAGGAGGCAAACACAGTAAAAATTATATGACAAATATAAAAAGGAAAAAGAAAACAAACCTAGTAATGTAAGCAAGTACTAACAGTTATGCTTTTAAATTATCTTTTCACAGCCTACAAATCTTTGTTTTGACTCACTCATACTATACATCTAGCAAAGAGGGAAATAATATCTTTACCACTCAATTATAATTGTTATACTACTGTATAATTTTAAAATGTGTGAAAGCTGAAAAGTGCACAAAAAAAATAACAAAAAAGAGTAAGCAAGAAGCAGCATATAAAATGCGATAGAACTTTCTAAGCTAGTTTTATATACATCCCTCTACCCCTTTATATACATCTATATGGAGAATTCAACTGTTCCATCCGGGGCTTGAGAGCAGTTGTATACATATAGTTAAAAACGTGCTAATTAGGCAGACCATGAACCAAAGACGTAATTGTGGCATAGTACACATACTCGGGCAACAAAATTCTTACAACTTAATAGGAGTCCAACATGTTTGAGAGTTCCTATACAGGTGTATATCTAAGGCTGTTGACCATACCATGTGAGACCAAGCCCTGCCAAAATCGCACAGGGTAAGATGCAGTGATAACACTCTGGTGGTGCTTAAAAGCCTGTGTCAAGGCACAGGAAAGGAAAAAAGTTTTAACAAATATCTGAGAACTGTAAAACACAAATTCCTCTTTATATAGGTAAACTATGAAATTTTAGGGACCTGAAATCTGAGACAGGCTGTAACACTAATTCTGGACTTAACCTAGTGCTGTATGTTCTAGTGGCAGACAAGAAGTTCTAATGAAAATTTATAATGTGCAATAGCTCAAAACTGATTAGAGAAAATTACCGCTCCTTTTAATTCTGCTTACAAGTCTTTTCTGCAATATCGTTTATTTTTCAGAGGTAAGTGATAGTATCTATTCTTTCTGCAGTTTATCTGTAAGTTCAGTTTGCATGGTGTTTTTAGAAGTCCACTGAGGTCCAGAATTAATGGGATTCTGATATCTCCAGAATAAAGCTAGTTCTGTAAAAGTTTCTGAGAAAAAATCTGGCCTAAGGCTGATCTTTCTGCTACTAGATGAAGACATCTATTACTGTATTAGTGACCTGATATACTAGAGGACAAGTTCTGGAATTGTCTGAAACTAGAATTCAGATTGTATCTGGCCAATTGCTTCCTTTCTCCAGCACTAGCTCTTAAACTTCCAGAGCTGTGGCTAATCAGCAAATGTGCATGAAAAAAACACGATGTATGATTTTGTTTGCTACCCTAAAATAAGTTTGATTTTTCTTTTTCTTTCATTTCAGGGTCTGTCACATATAGAAATCTTCCAAGAGATAATGCTAGTTTTGTGCTGAATGTCGAATCTTTGTCTGTGTTACATTTATAACATATGCTACACTGGTACTAAAAAGGAGTACAATTTGAAGGATTTTTATGTAGCCAATTCAAAATTCAGATGCCTCAAACCAAATTTCTTTGTAACAGGTCTAATTATTATTTCCTAGATTCCCATGCTGCATCCATGATATATGTCTAAAAAAAGAATACAGGTATTGTTCCCACCTATAAATTTTAAGCATTGCTTCCTATTCTATTTTTCCAATGCAAATGCTCCTAAATAACAATGGGGCAGTAGGTATTATAGAACGTACCTTCAACAGAGTGCTGAACACAGTCTAAGTGGCTGCAAGGCCAGATACCTTGGTAGTGTGGATGTGAGCACAAAAGCACTAGAAGTACCCAAATATAATGTCAATGATACAATATAGACAAGTTTATACATCTTACTTTGCCTTGGTTTCCATTCTTTTTAATACTTTTAGTAACAACAGGATGTGCCTATCCCTGCTGTTCACTTTCTCCAAGACAACCAGCTCTCCTTTTGTTTAAAAAAAAGCCTTTGAAAAGCATAAGCGTGAATGCTTACAGTTTGGCTCTGCCCTACATCCCCTTTCACAGAATAAGCTGTACATTAGGCAGGCTTTTGCTCAAATGCAGTTGCAACTTCATAGGCACGGCCCTTGTCCAAGGCTTGCTCCTGCACGATGTCAGCAGGAGCCAGGAGCTGGCTGAACTGAGCCACAGTGTGGGCAAACTCTCAGCGCCCAGGGACAGCCCTGCACTTCCCTCCAGGAAGCAGAGCAGGCTCGCACTGACCTCAGTGCCCCACCATGTTGTGTGCTGGAGTTTTTTGGTAACAATATGAACCTCCTTGTAACATTTGAAGGTTGAGTTAAAAATCAGCCTAGAAAGAAAAATGGCAGAAATACATTATAGGGATTTGCTTACTTCTCACCTCACAAGCCTTCTTCTTTTAAGCTCAGGATGCAGTTTGCTACTACCTGTGAGAAAACAAAACAAGACAAGAGACACCCTTTTCTCGCTGAAATAAATGACCTATTTTGTCTCTTGAGGCTCACAGACAGCCTGCTCCAGCCCCCAGAAGAAAAGAATTTGGGTTCTGCAACAATAGGGAAGACAATTATAAACTAGTCTCTCCTTCTGGTCATTTTAAATCCACACAGTATTTTGTAGACTATTCTTTGTGCTGACAGACATACAGGAATTCTACTGTGTTACAAAAAACCTATACGCTGTAAAACTGAGCTTTACTTTTTTAAGTCATGTCACAGTAAATTGCCTTTGAGTGTGTTATAAAAATTGCCATACTTCCTGCGGGAAAAGGAAAGTGCTGGAGAGGTAAGTTTCCTACCCTGTTTTTTTAATTTCTATCTGATGTTTCAGAAGAAAGAAAGTCTGCAAAACTTTAAATTATGTTTATCTATAAAAGCAGTAAATTCAGAAATGTTCTCTGTATTTTAAATGTATTCATATGAAGTTCTAGGTTACAAGAGTGGCACAACTTCCAAACATGTTTCATATAAACATAAATTAAGGTAAATGTAGCAGATTGAGCTAAAATTACCAACCAAAATCTTAATGCTTTGACTTACTCAGTTTCTGGATAACAGCTTAAGTGATATATGTTTTCAAGAGTTATGTCCCAAAATGAGGGATGTGTGTGCCTTAAAACCAGGAGACCAAGCGCAGCATGAGTGAAAATCAGTAATAATTGTGCAGTGGCTTATGGCTACATAAAAATTATATACGCCTCCATACGTACTGTCATACCAGTGCCTCTTTGATTAGGAGCCTTAGCAGAGAGGTCAAGGGTTCTGGGTGGAGGTAGACTGAGTTACCTTCTCAGGCTTTGATGGACTTCACCAAGTCTGTCTCTGTTACCATAGTTTCCATTTTGTTCTCTAGGTAAGAAACAGAAGCATTTCAGTGTGTAGTTCACAAAGGCCTTGATCAGTCGGTTGACATAGGGTCCCTGCCTGTGGTGAGGTTTAAGGGAACAAGAAGTAGCTGTTCAGAGGCCTGTTGGTATGTATATAAAAATCAGTCCTTTTCTTTTTCCTCGCTTGCTTGCTTTTAGCCATATTCCTTTTCACAGAAGTTTGGTGGTACACATTTGAGTCACCAGCTAGGTAAAGGATATCTGCAGTGCAGTTTTATAAGACGTATTATCTAATTATTGTGTATTCCAGAAACTCAGTTGTTATATGTCCTTTAGTGACCCCTTTTGGCTATGGACATTTTTATTGTATGTCATATTAACAGTGCTCTTTTTTCACCACTGTTCCCTTTCCTTTCTTGGGCTTCCTATACTTGCAAATCCACTCTAAAATTTCAGAGCAGCAAGGACAATACCTTTATTAAGAACTTATAAAAGCAGTGGATGTAGTGAAACGCTAATAGTAATACCTTTCTCACAGAAACCATAATTGCCTTCAGACATCCTCTCCAAAATCGCCATTCCTTCCAGCACAAGAAAGGCTATGAGAAGGGCAGGGGCAAGCCTTTGCTGCCCATCACTCTCCCTATTTTACTGTCAGTGGCAATTTCAGATCAGTTTATTCCCATGTCAGCATCATTCCCCCTTCCTTCTTTGTCTCTGGGCAGTGGCCAGAACTTCGGAGTTAATGCAAGTATTGTTGTGCAGAAGCAGCATTCTCTGTCAGTGTTTCTTTTACCTTAATAAATAGATACTATCTGCAGGAGAAGAAAATCAGTATGTGTTTTCTTTTAATTTATTTTGCAGGCATTGTTAAAAGGTAGGGAACTCATTATGTTTCAGTCAGACAGGAAGTTTTATTTACAATTTCTTACCTCAATGCAGCCATGGCAAATTATATCAGCCCTTCAATTTATGCATTATCATTACTTTCCCACTTTCATACCCTTTCCAGAATTACGCTACCACTGACCTGATGAACCCATTTTCTTTTAAAATCACTCCTATTTTATATTTAGAGATTGCTTGGGGAAACTCAATGACAGCAGCTAAAAGATCAGGCAAGTTGGCTGTGTATAATCAGAAGGTCAGAGTCTATTTTCAGGTGCTTGTTTGGGGCCACTGCTGAAGAAAGCAGGGAGCCACCCATACCCTGTACCCTTGTACAAACAAAAGTTCGTTCTCACACACAGTGGGCAGGGCAAAGCCAGGAAAAACAGCCACTGACTCACCTGACACCTTCTGTTTGATAATAGATGCTGGAGAGGGCCTAAGAAGATGCTCATCCCAGGACACAACTGATTCACCTAGCACCTGCCCAGAAGCAGTGATTCAATTTTTGTGCTGTCACTTTGAAGGAAGGGGACTCTCATTCTTTCACAAACACTGGCAGCTAGACTGATAGATGGAGCTGGAGTGGAAGAGTGGCAGTATGATAGGGATCAATGACTCCTTGAGGTTTACTTAGTTTTTCTGCAGAGATCAAAACTTTCAGTATGAACTGCCAACACCCTGCTGCTTGCATTTTACCATTCTATTCAACTACCCCTGTCAACTACATCAGCATGGGGCAGTAGCCAACACTGTGCTGGGACTATAACCCCAACCCTCAATTCTGCTTTTGTGGGCTACATCTATTGCCCCAAGCTCCAACATCACAGAATCACTTCCCTTTCCCTGAGACTCCTTTGCCTGTTTGTCTCTCTACCTGGAAAACAAACTTTAACACTGTAAACACTCAGCCTCCAATTCTACCGCTGAGTAAGGCAGTACAGCAGGACCGAAAGCTTTGTCTTCTCCTGAGTTTTCAATAGTTTTCCCTTTCCAGCCTGAGCCCCTCTCTGGGTCCCTGCATCTCTGTCTTCATCATCCATTTTGTGCTCTTACATCTCTTCCGTTACCTCTGCTTCTCCAGTTTCTTGGTCTTCCTCTCTGCACCACAGCACAACGACATCCCAAAGACCACTCTAATTACAAGCTCAGCTGCCTCATGCATGTGGAAAAAGGACAGTCACTTCTGGCACAACATTACAGGCTATCTCAGTGTTCATCCTTACTATCTGGATTAACAAGGTAACAATAAAAGCTATCTCATACCTGTCTTTTTCCCTTAGAAGAATGACTAAGAGCTTGATTCGTTAATCATCTACACTAACAAAGCATGCTGCCAATAAGGAAGTAGTCTGCTATTATACAGCAACTAATATGCTAAATTATTAGAGACTGTACTGGAGAAATGTGCTCTTTTATTGAGTACACTCTGAATTGCTGCTGCTCAATTTGCTATGAGTTGTGAATTTGCTCCGAGTTATTTTTACCATTTGAGAATTGCCAGGCTTTATACCATGTTTTGCACAAGAACTCAGCTGCCCTTTTGCTGTTGTGTTTGTAGTTCCCTTCCAAGGAAGCTGCCTGCTGCTCCCAGGTTTCTTTCTCTCTCCCTCTTAGTACCTCCTTTAGCTACGAGAAATGCAAATAGCTTGTTTAAATTCTGTCTTTTGCAGGGAAACTTCCTGCTGAGACTTGACTCGGGCCAAGTGATGTCTTCTCGCTGCCTGGAGAAAACTTTTGTCCTCCAGGCTGATGGCAAGCACTTAAAAGGAAACCTGCTTGCTCTGTTCCCATTAGCCAGCAGTAGGAAGGAGAAAATTGTCCTTTCCATGTGTTCCCCACTTGTACAGGACTGGGACTCTTTGTTCTAATTGCTTTCTTCTTTCTTATCATCCAATGGGGCAGACTGAGTCACATCTTGATTCTCATTTCTCTTCTCTTTCCCTTGCACTGCCATAAATCCCAAGCAATGGTCCTGTTCTTTTCCTCACAGCAGTCCCAATGTTTACATTACACCTACTGGATATGCAGTCAGAGAGAGTATTTTCATGGGCTCTGAATTCCTCTGCTCAGGATGATGGTGGAAGACATCAGCATGACCTGCCATTTGGCACCACCTGGGAGAATTTATGTTACTTATTCATTGTGCTGCCTTTCTTGCAACAGGGCCAGCCTTTGGTGCAGATAAGGGTATATTAAGCGACTGGTAGACATACACTTGTCACCAAAAAGGTGTCAGTTCGCTGTTACTGTAGAGGAGTGACAACTGTTCTGTTTATGTTGTTAAGCCTAAATAATTTTAATTGGGGTTGTTGATCATCCTTCTTTGCCAAACGGGACCTCATCACCATAAAGGATATATTCTGTTTAATATTCTGTTTCCCAACCCTTTGTCTTTCCTTCACCCCTCGTAACTGCCAGCAAGTTTGTGAGTTTTTAATTTGAATGAAATTTCTCTCTAGCTGTGGGCAGAATATAGAAAAAATCAATAGCTATTAAGATTTGTAATACTGCAGGATATGGGATCCTACTGGTAGAAAAAACAAGGACCCTTTATTTATTCACATTCCCGAGTGCCAGCATTTTATATCTGACCTCACTACCCACGTCCCGCTCTTCCCCCAGGTTTTCAGTGTTTTTTTTGTTTCCAAAAGCTGAGCAGGGGACGTTTTGCCTATTGCACTCTGCTGTATTCTGTGCTGGTTCCTTGTGAAAGTGCCTTCAGGTGCTTTCCCAGGGCTCACAATTTTTGTTCAAGAATAAGCTAAGAAAAAAGAGTTACTGTAGGTTTTAAAACCCATTTTCTTTTTATCTAGCGAGTGTTCTGTTAAGGCTTTCCTCCTAAGCAGCTTACAATAATATAAACAACCTGCAGAAAAAAAATCACTGTCAGTCTGCTGCTATAAATTCCTACAGGTCCAGGGGCTTCAGGAGCTGGATATTGCACCTACAGGCCTTGGAGTCAGAGATAAGTATCGGATAATTCACTCCTTTAAAAAATACTCCCATACATTCAGAGCGAATGGAGAGCAGAAGGGGGAAGAGAAGATGGGAGGAGGTGTACTGAGAGCAGAGGCAGGAACAGTGTACCTAGTGTGCCAGAAGAGGATGGAGACCCATGGGACTCACAAGTCCTGCAGCTGAGCGAGCACTGGCCTCTCCCCAGTGCCCATGGCCAAGTGCTCTAGTGTGTTCCTCAGCTGTGCATCTCCTTCCTTGGTATAAAGCACACACTTCCTTCCTTCAGTCTATGAGGGTGCAGACCACCATCCCAGCCCATGGGCCTTTTTTAGCAGAGAGAGCAGCTGTGTCGGCAGCCACAGCTAAGCAAGGCATCAGCTGGGGGTTCCTTCCCTCTGCTGGGGGTTTCCCCCCTCAGCTGGTGTTGCTCTGCTGGTAGCAGGCTGACAGCACTACAAGGCGGCTGCTGGGGCATGCTGCACATGGCAATGCTGTGCCACTACTGCTTTTGGAGGTGCTCTGAAATAGTGAGCAAAATCTAATTAAGAAAAGTGAAATACATCAGGTTAAGTCAGCTGCATCAGAGTGTGAAATGGAGCCATTACAAACCAAACCAAAACAAAACACCATACAGCAGCATCTCAGGAGCTCCACAGCCTTACAGTGACACTGCCAGACTTCCTTGGCACTGGAGTGGGCCTGCACCAGCACGAGCTGTTAATGTGCTGGACTGCAGCTCCTGCTCAAAATGGAGAGCAGGAGGGGCAAAACGTGGCATGGGCATCACAGCAGCATGCCAGCCTGACCATGGTGGGACAGAAGGAATGGGGAAGGGAGCAATGAGAAAGCGTTAGTTCAACAGAAAGAGAAGGGAATGGAAAGAAAAGCTGGACAGTGTGGGGGTGAGCATGGAAGGCAGGTTTGGCACAAGGCTGAGCTTTTCTCCCCCTCTGCAGCTATCGGAGCCCATGTTCATCAACTGAAAAGCGAAGCTTGGCCTAGCCCACTGGTAATGGCTGTAAGGAAGCTGCTCTGCTTAGGTGGCAGAGGGTGTGACAATGAGCATGGGCCACTTTGCTCTGGGAATGATTCAGCAGCTGCACAAGTGTGCAAGTTTGCCTCTTCAATGACAGTTTTTGTTTTGTAAAAAAGACCCACAAACCAACAAAAACAACAAACCACCACCCAAAAAACAACAAAAACCTCCGACTTTTTTGAGATTGAAGCCTTCTGAGATCAGCAAGAGTACTTTAAAACAAGGAAACCATATTTGTTCTTCATTAAGCTACTATGAAATAGTAGAATTCTACTATTTTTATTGAATTTTTAAAAAAATCTGAAGAAAAATTTTCATCTTGCTGGAAGAGCATCTTTTGAAATAGGCAGCAATGGTTGCAGAATTCTTAAAATATTTTTAATAGTAATAGTTTGCAGTTCCCTCTCTCTAAAAGTTGAATAAAGGGCATCTTGAATGTATGACAGTAAGTTCAGCACAAGCAAAGCTCCTTTCAAATATGCTAGAAAGGATATTCACAGTAATAGGATTAGTACAAAAAGAACATGTTGTCTTTGTATCTAAAAATCCTGAGGCTAATTTGTCTTGGTTCCACCCCTCCAAAAACTCTTGTAACAAATTACTTTTGTCAGGAACACTTAATGATGTTTCACTGTTAAAACGCTCACAAGAAATATCTAATACCTGCTGGGAAAATTATCTGTAAAGGTTATCACAGTAAGGCTTGGATGTAAAATGTCGAAGGACAACTTTTTCTCTTTCCCCTTCTTCACCCTCCCACCCCAGCTACAGGCAGGAAAATTGGGGGAGCTTTTGCAATGCTGTCAGCCAGGCAGGTGTCTGTCTCCTTCCAGCCTCTCTCCACTCTTGAGAGAGCCCCAAGGTGCGCTTTATTTAAGCTAACAGGTGATCTGAAGGTAGAAAACTGAAGGCAGAGAAAATTAATAATTCACTAAAACTTTGCTAGAGAACAGTCTGACAGAAGAACTCAACGTCTGCCATCATTGCCTGAACGACAACTTAACAGCAAGGCCAAGAGGCGCCTACAGCTGAGAGCTACACAATGCTCATGGGGAGGGCAGCACCAGCCGCAGACCCTGCTGCCACGCGGAAATAGACACAGAGAACGATTACCTCCAGCTTCAGGGTGGCAGTAGTTGGCTACAGTCCCTTTTACTTCAGGTCTCAGTACTCTACCATTTCTCTACTCAGGCAAAAATGTGGCTGAACACATCACTCTGTCACCCCCACAAACCCCAGTGTATTTAGTGCACCAGCTTTAGTCTTCCTGGTTTCTAGTGGGCTTTCTGATCCTGCCACCTGAACCAAGACACTGCAGAGCAACTTTAAGATTAATATTTCAGTAGTGATTTATTATTTTTTTTGTTATACTTAAGCCTTTTATTTCAAACAGATGCAACACACTTAGATGTTTAAATTTTTTCTTTGATAACTGCAAATATTTGTTAATGAAGCTATTCCTGTAGGTGGGAGACCTACACATGTGATCAAAGTCATGCAAGAGTCCTTGCTGGGTTGGGTCTATGCCATATCTCAGCCCTCTCCAAAGCAGCAAGGAAGAAAACCTCTGCATGTTTCTGAGATCAGCCATTCTCCAAATTATTCTGGGTGTTAGTTATTAACATATCCATCTGTAATCTGTTTGCAGGATCGAGATAAGCAGCAGACATTATGGTCAAACCTGGCTACAGTCTTTGGCCTTGATTTTATTTCTGATCATGTCAGATTTGCAGGAATCCATCAGTCCAAAGATTGACATAGTCTGCTCTTTACAATGGTCTTGCTGACCTGTGTAAACTCTCCCCCTTGGACCTTAGACAAGTAACTCCTGAAAGCTGAGTGCACTCTTCATTGCCCCCACTCAGCAGCTTTGCACAATGGTAAAGTTCCTTCATGTGGTTGGTCATTCTGGCACCTCTTTGTGAGTACTAGCTAGGGCTGACAACTAACTATCCATGTATCTGTGTACTGCAAACTGGTTAAAATAGGAATGTCCAGGAAAACAGTTCAGAGAAACTGGGTGGCTAATGAAGTGGTGGGTTGTGTGACAGTAGTGATTTTTTCATTGGTAAAGGCAGTGCATGGTGTGAGACACACACCAGGACTTCATCTTTTTTTTACCACCTCGTTTCCTGGTGTTTCTCAGACAGATGAGTCTGGTTTTGTTTTTTCTGTGATTTGGGTTTTACTTATTTATTTGCTTTGTTTCATTTAGCCAGTGAACAACCACAAGTGTCCGATTACCAGAGGTTCAATCACATTTGGTGGGTAAGTATTATAATCAATTCTCTCTGCTCTCCCTCTTGAGTATGCTGCACTATGCATTGACTTATCAGGATAAAATACTTCTTGTGTATCTACACATCAGAATCAAGACAAGGTAATTTTGCCTAACACAGTCTCTGTCAGTACCATGTTTCCTATCTTGATGTTTTTTTTCCCCTATGTAATATCTTCATAATCACATTTACTGGCTTTACCTGATAGAGGCATTTTGCACCTATAGTAAAGAATCTTGAAGAAAGTCTTTACAAAACCCAGAGGCTGTGAAAGCTGTCCAGGTGTATGTTTGATGTGTGCCACGTGTATGCACATTCTTGTTCGTTGTGGTTTTAGGTAACTGTGTTCACAATTGGTAACAAAAACACAGAAATACCTTGGGAGTAAAAAGTGACTTGTTTCTGTTCCTTAAGCCTTGATAATGTGTTGATGTCTTTTGTGAAACTGCAGAAAGGTCAACATCCTTTGCTATCTTTTCCAGTGGCATGTTTTGGAATATTTCTCTCTTTATTCACATGTCCTCTCTGTTTTCAGGTGAATACAGTTGTATCTGCTCTCTTATGGACAGCTTTATTGGGTTTTGTGCTGTGTCATACAGGTACAGATTTCTGACAGCTGCAAAACATGCCTGAGATAACTCACTGAATGCTGGTGGTGTGACAAGCAAAACCCTTGAAAATCCCCACTGTTTTTGAAACTGCATAACAGGAAACCCTCAGTGTTGGATTCATAAAAGATGGCTTTGCAGGACTATAAGAAAATCCTCACTGTGGTTTTTGAGGTCTTATAAAAAGAAATCTCTGTTATTATTTTTGTAACAAACAAAGTTTGCATCTCTTTCCAAGTTTATGACCTTGACAACACAAATGGATACAAAAATTCATCATGGGGAAGATATCTTGTCACAGTTTTTTCTTCAGCAGTCATTTTCCCCTGAAGATATCCTTGTCCCTTATGTCAGTCTTTCCTGCTTCTTTTTTGCAATATGTGAAATCATTGGCTCCAGCTGCTCTGTTGTTTGGAAAGACCTCAACACAGCTGGTGATTATAAGGGGAAATGTTGTTTAATGGGTACAAAAGGACCTGTCGGCTGCCAGCAGCTCCCTGGTCAGTAAGCAGCACTGCTGCTGGCCCACAGGGAGAGGCCACGTGCTACTGTCATCTCTGGGGTCTGCCTTGGGGCACGGTGGCACCAGCGTCTGCTGCCTTCTCCCAGCTCCGAAACACAAGCTCTTCCTAGCCTCAGTAAGTCACTTCACTCTTCTGTTTGTTTTTGCCTGTGTGTAAGATGGGTGAGATAAATCTATTCGTGCTGTCTGCTATTCAGCAGTCAACAAGGCAGGTTGTGTACAGAACTTCCTGAGAAAAGGCAGCTGGTTATTCTGGACCCTCTTTTTCAGAGTGTTGGGAAGGGAAAATAAGGTGTAAACACAGCCTTTCCTCTGAGCTGGGATGGCAGTGAGCAGTGTTATGGTGGCATATTGTGTGCTTTCTCTCGGTTAATCTCAAAACTTGAAAAAGGTTTCTGATGAGGCTGGTTATGGTATCAGATACCCTTGTGATTACAAAAGCATGAACTGCACACCTGTACTTCCCAAATGACTCTACTACAAAGGAAATTTCTCATTTTATTCTCACATAATAAACCTTTTACAACCATTGCCATATTGTTAAATATTCATCAGGGAAGGACACTGGCTATATGGGGACCAAATAACAGTGTCTGCAGAAGGATTATGTATGTAGTCATGTAAAGCAGAAGGGCTGTCTCTTGTAGGTGGAGAACTGTGCATGTCCCATAGAAGTCCCTTAAATTTGTGCAGAAAGGCCATCCCTGAAAGGTAGTGATTCTCATGCACTAAATGGACTCAAGCGTGGACTCTGTCACTCACCTACAGCTTTCAGATGGTTATTACCTTTCTTGCTCTTGACCTGCATATATTTGGATCTGCTGACTTGGAGGGGAAGGGCTTGTGTGTGAATGTGGCTTGCAGAGGAGCCAGCTTGCAGCACGCTCTGACACTGCAAAAAACTCCTCTCTCTGAACATTCTTTGCAAGAGTGACTGAAATAATTGAGCTTTAAAAGCAAAAAAAAAAAAAAAATCCAAAATCCAAACCCTCAAACTAAACTTTAAAATGCTAGCCAGGGCTATTTCCAACCTCCTTCAGCAACGCTTAAGTGAGCTGAGACTTTTTTGACAGCAGAAGTCGTAGGTGGAAAAATTTCACAACAACAACAAAAAAGCATATGCACAGCAGTCCTCTGAAACAGCAGTGCTAGAAGACAATTTTTAAAGGTCAGAATTATTATAGGACGTTAATTACCAATGAGATAATGTTTGTATTGCCTTAGCAAATTTAGACACTGTACAAGGCCACAAGTTGCAGAGGGTGCAGCCACCTGAAAAGAATTTGGACACTTTAACAGAAAATATGACTGCTCAGAACAGAGCTAGAACATAATGAGAAAACAATATGACTTCCCTGAAGTAATTAAGAGGTAACGAGAGTAAATAAGTTTTTGCAGAACAAAGTATGATTGAACCAATGAGAGTAAATAAATTGGGACTCAGGTTTTCTGCAAGTGCAGGGAAGAAAAGGTAGATAATCCTGTCTTTTACCAGCAGCGCTTGAGATGTTACCAAAAAGCAGAAGTGTCTTTGCAAAGAGTGGAACCTATGGAACAGATTAAATATACTTAAGGAAGACTTTCTTTCCTGTGAGGGCGGCGAGACACTGGCACAGGTTGCCCAGAGAGGTTGTGGCTGCCCACTCCCTAAAAGTGCTCAAGGCAGTGTTGGATGGGGCTGTGATCAACCTGGTCTAGTAGGAGGTGTCCCTGCCCATGGCAGGGGGATTGGAACTAGATGGTCTTTAAGGTCTGTTCCAACCCAAACCATTCTATGATTTATGAACATTGTCTCAAGCTACTTGTTACAGGTAGATGTGAAAACTATAGCTAATTTGGCTTCTCAACTGTGAGAATACAATTCTAGTTAATATTTTACCATGAATATTGTGATAAAGAGTATAAAAAGAGTTGGGAAGAGGGTACGTCTTCTAAAACATGGTACAGGGAGTTAACTGTGTCTGATATTTTTCCACTGAATGAATGAGTTTTCACTGAATTGACTCAATAGCCTGAGATAAAAACAGCTGAAGATTTCTAATTTTTTTTTCTTTTTGATGGGGACATGTAGATTGAGGTGAGAACTCTCCAAAGATTATTTGCTGAGTGCCAGCTTTTAATGAATCCCATTTGTTTTCTTGATTAAGTCTGCTATTACCCCTGTTTAGTCTTGTCACGAGCCCATTAGCCGGATTTTTCATATCATGGTTTAGAAGAGAAATTAGCCTAGAAGAGCAGCACTCATCATCAGACAATTTTCAGCGTATTTAGTATAGTTTACAATTTATGAATTCAGGAACCTGTAGCCTCATACATACATATTAAAAAAAGAGCTGAACAACTGTTCTTTGTGGTGAAATTCACAGGCCAATAAGGGTTGCAGTCAAATATCAGTTTGCTGTGATAACATATATTGCTAATGTACTTACAGCTACAAGGTTTCTTTGGTGAACTTGTATCTGACAGGCTATGTCAGGTCTATGATTTGCGAGACAGAAGCTTCTTTAAGAAGCGACTCTCAAAAGGTTTGACCTCTTATTTTCAAAAGATAAGCATCCGGAGGCTTGTCAAGCCTTGTGGTCACAAAGTACTCAAGAGCTTTGGAAGTGCTTAAAAGCCCTGTGATGGGTACAGTGTAAAATGCTACAGGTGTGGCAGGGTTTTCAAATTCTTGAGTTTCTTGAAAATGCTGTGAGAATAGCAATAGGAGATTTAAATGTCTCCATCCTTTTTCAGATTCTCTAAATGAAAGGAGTAGGATAGGGCAAAATGTACATTTTAAATGACATTTTGCAAATTTCAAGAGATGCCATTTCAGTCTCTCCTGGAAGTGAAGACTTGGACAGTGGAATTTGCAGAGCAGCCACAGAAGTGCTTCATCAGTGGAAAGAGCCAGAGAGGACTGTGGTTGAATCCTGGGGTCATGCTCTGGCATTATTTTGTAATGGGAAACATGACTTTGCCAGGTACTTGAAATGAAACATTGCAAATATTTGGACATTATGCCATTACTTAATATTACCCATTCAATGCCCTCTTTCTCTTTTCTTGTTTTCTTTGTGCCACCCTAAATGATTAGGCTGGCCTGTTGGCATTTCCTTTTTTCCTTCTGCTTTTTCCCTTTTCTACCTCCTTTTTCTCTAAGTCCTGAAACAGAGCAGGATCTTATCACTCTATCCTCTTCACTTAGAGCTCCAACATCATTTTCTATTTGATGAACAGTGTGAGAAACATCCTGTAATCAAAGCTAAAACAACTCCAATCATATCGCTATTCCACAGAAGCTCGCAAACACGCCTAGAAGAATTTGCTGCAATTCTGGGCCCAGAGGCTATTACAGAGAACACCAGTTGATAATCATAGCTTTTTTTTTGTAAAACTGTCTGAATTATGGAAAATCCTTTCCCATATTCTTACCAGGGTTGGATCAAAACACAAGGACCTATTTCATAACTAAACAAGTCTAAAAATTCATCTCCCTGCTAAATTTCTTGGCTGGATGGAAAATAAACATCTTTATAGAACTGGTAAATAACCATGACTAACTCTCCAAAGAATTCTCTCTTAAGAATAATTCAGCTGGTGAAAGATAAATGTACCTCTCACAAAAAACAGCTTTTCCAAACCCCTGTAAGTTTTCCTGCACAATATTCTCTCTACAAGACTCTCTTCCTTCAGCAAATGTATTATAACCCTTTCAGTCTGTTCTGCTTTACATACTCGATGCCATGAATCTCAAACAAGGTTAGGGGTGAGTAACAATTTAAATCTACTTTCAAATACAGCTGAAAAATCTATTATAGATGCAACCTTGAACTTTAATTGTATAAAGGCAGCTACTTTCTTAGCATTCACACAAGTGATAAGAGTTTCTTGCTTGTAAGTCTGCCTGGACTTTCTGGCTGTGTTGGCAGCTATTTATTCTGCCTCTAGACTTTCAAAAACGAAATGCATAAATTTGCACACTATAACATTACAAAATCTATTGAAATTTTTAATGATTAAGGTTTTTAACATATTTGAGTTGGATAAGTCAAACTGGTTAATTCCATGTTATGCTTTCTGCTATTTTACTGGGCTATACAAGAAGTTGCTGAAATCCAGCATTTTTTTTGAGATATATATTCATGCTTTTTAAGGAAATGATTGTAAAGAGTCTGAGAACGGTTTGAGGTTATGTTGGGCAAAGATTTTACAGCATTGGTACAAACTAGGGAAATAAGGGGAAGCTCAAAGGATTCATGAAAGGTAAACAAGGCTGGTTTGTAGTAAAAGTATTTTTGTGGTCTCGTAGTGTTAAACCTGTCTGGTACTTCTGATCAAACAAAACATCACCACAAAAAAACACCACTAAAAACCAAAAAAACCCCCTACCAAACCCCAAGTCAGTGTATCTGGCTTAAACACTTATGGCTGAAAGCTCTCTTCACAGGAAGGATACCTCTCCTATGGCTGTAGACATGGTCTTGGTGGAAAGGATCAGTTTCAGAGCTGAAAGTTTGTGCTTCACATCTGAGAAGTTTCCCTTAAACTTTACAATCAGTGTAGCTGCAGCAAAGGTGTTAACATCCTTATGGAGGTGGAAATGAGGCCACTACTAATTCAGTGGAAACAGCTGACAAAGTGTTCTTAACCACTGGTAGCAGCTACGGATCTGCTCCACTCTGAAGTAGCTGTGTAAAAGACTAGATGAGATATTTTTCTTTGTTGTTTTGTTTTGTTTTTACCAGCACTGTGCCATGTTTTCTCAGGCCCATTAAGCATAGATATAAAAATTTTGCCTTGAAAATATTTGATCAAATAATTCAAACAGGCTATTGTTTAGATAATAATATATTTATGAAGCTTATTAATTTTAATGAAATCAAGGATAATGTTGTAGGAGTGGATCTGCCCCTCACTAGTCCTTTTGCTCCCAGAGAGCTAGAAAATAGAAAGGAGAGCCCCATAATCCTTCTAGCACTGCGTGGAATGTCACTTGAGCCTCAGAGATACAAAGCAATGCTCTGAGCCATTGATCCCTCTGCAGGAGTACATTTGCTCTCCTTTAGTTGAAATTTTTAAATAAATTTGTAGGCTTTACAGTTTGATACTATCATTTTTTGGCCAAGATATCCTAATTAAAACATATTAGAAAACATAGAATAGCACTTGGAAAAAAAAAGCTGGATTCGGAGGTACACTGAAAGTTTTTGGTCTCTAGACAGAGATTGGAGATCTCTGTATTTCCTCTTCATTCAGAAAACAAGGCACAAATTTTAAAAATTAGTCACATTTTTGACGATTATTATCTAATTTGATAATTCAGCTAATGAAATGCAGCTAATGAAATGCAGTATATAACACGTTATTAATTAGCAATAAGACGTGTGTCCCCTTTATGATACTTATCAACAACATTAGTGAAGAGATGTCAGCAGGAGCACTGTGCTGTTAGCACTGGGAGTATTGTGTAATGTTGCATGCATCAGTCCTGAATAATACTGACTAATGCTAACATCTAAGTCAGCTCAGCCCCTTCCTCTTACCCAAAGACTTCCCATCTGGACAAGAGATTCATTTCTAGGAGGAATGTAATGACACAGTCCTCATTGTATGGGCTTTTGACTGATTAAACAGTCATATGCCAAGTCCCTTTATGGTGCTAGAGAAGGAAGAAAAATTAATAAGTAAATTTCAATTAATATACTACATTGAATAATAAAGGGTGTAGCTTTTCAGCTATACTAGCAAGCTACTAGAAACTTCTAAAAATACGAAGAAACATTTTACTTGCTTAAATATTTTTTCTTTTGAGCTGTATTGAGCAATTACGCCTCTTCAGAGGTGGTTAATTTTGTGAGCAGAATATTAATAATTTATTAGTGTGTTAGAGGTATTGATGATACAAGGGTAGAAGTATTATGATTGAGTTCTTTCTATAATCCATTAAAAAGGAAGTAAATTGCTACAGTTTCATATTAAGATATAAGGCTAGCAGAGTGTAGTTTAAAATATATGTAAAGTTGTTTTCCTGTTTAAACTGCAGTCATCCATAATTGATCTGGTGTAACACACAAGGATTTGTTGGGACTCAGCTGCAGACATTCAAACCAGACGCTCTTCCTCCTCCTCCTCCCAGTGTCACTCCAGTGCCCCCCTCCCATCCTGCCTGCATGACTGGGCTGCGTGGCCGCGCTCCCCTCTGGGCACAGCTCTGCTTACACCCTCGGGGAACAACCTTTTAGGTGCTGATATTGGTAGCTGTGGCAGTAGATCTCCATTTCTTCTGTTTGTGACCATGTTTCTGGGCTTGGGACACTACACCTGGAGGTCAAGAGGCTCTATGTAAATTCTCCTGGGGAAATGATGGGGATGTCTGCTGTGGGACCAGAGCTACAGCTTTGCCTCTTTTTTTTTTTTTTTCCAGCTGTAGCCATTTTCTCATCACAAAGTCCATAGACACTGCATTTATGTAAGGTGAGTGCTTGCAGCAAAGTCCCTACAGCTTGTAGAGATCCAGGAATCCACCTCAATGTATGTGACTTTTTGCTGCACTGGGGAAGTCAGTGTTTTCTTGACTCTCAATTTTACCCCCATTTTATCATGGCTGCATGAACAAAGCTTTAACCCTCAGACTCAGGACTGTAGTATGTTTGTGACAGGAAGAGACTTTTGTGGTGAAACCAATCAGTACAATACCTATTCTTCTATTCCTGTTCTTATATAGAAGAAAGAATGATATAAACCAGGGGAAATAAATAATTGGTGAATAATTTTATTAATCAGATTCCTTCTGGAGCACCACTCTCATTATTTGTTTACCAGTCAGGCTTCCACTAAATCTATTCACAATTAAAAAAAAAATTACCAAGTGAACAGTATTGAACTGATCCTTAATTAGGGCAGCTGAGATGTCTTGTATAATTAACTGGGCTTTGTTCATAATTATTTCCTGATAGTTGGAATTGTTTTCCACAAGTGACGGAGCAATAGTAATGGTGACACTAAGAAATCTTTGATTTTTCAGGGTAAAATAATGGCCAGGCTTACTGTGCTTAAGTTGTATAAGACCTATTTGTTCCTGCTGACAGCTAAAAGTAATCATGTCAATTTGGCTGTACCACACAGGAAAGTTTTGCAAAATCAGTTCTCTTAGTGTAAAAATAGGTGTGCACCCAAATCTTTAAAATGTAACTCTTCTAATTTGTGATTTATGATGTTCAGCCTGAGGTTACTTCTCCAGCAGCCACACATGAATCCTGGAACATCGGTTAAGAATTTTCTTTGCCAGAGACCAAGAGCTTAAAGCTAGTGCCCATGCATGGCCACATCAGGTATGTTCAGTGACATCAGCGAAATCAGCTATTGCTCATAAAACCAAGGTGAAATAGCTGCACCTTGACAAAGATCTTCACAGACCACCTAACTGGTGAGGCCTCTGTTGCTGTGCTCCGCACATGGTGCTTCCAGAGTTGCAGCCCCATGGCTGGGATGCCGGAGGATGATGTTCTCCAGGAGGTGTGCTCCACACCCATGGTCATGCCACGCATCACAGCTAGCCCCATGCAGCTGGCCTCCAGCAGACATGGGACTCTGCTTGGAGTTACAGTAGGGAGCACACATTGGTTGGTAGCTCTAGAAACCTGCCCTGATTTCTTAATTTTAGTAAGACCTCACTGATGTAAATAATTCTTTGAGAGAAGCTGGGAGAGATGTAGACAGTGATGCTGGCAACAGGGCAAATGGGTTCTATTTGCAGGTTATCATTACTCCTTTCTTCCTCCCTTCTGATGCTGGCTTAGGGCACAGCTTCAGAAAGCCACAGGAGTGCCATAGGTGGCATTTCTTACTCTGGAGCACACCAAGCCCTCCATGGGGAAGTTGCAACAGACTTTAATGTATGGGTTTCTTGGAAAGAGGCCTTTGCTAAAACGTTACATCTGATTTCAAGAGAACTAGTATCTGCTCTAATCTAGTAAAATAATAGTCATGTTACAACCTGAGGTTGTTTGGGATTCATTATGAACCTGTGTGAAAGAGCATGTGGGTTAAACAGGTTCACTGCTAATTAATACCTTTATTCCTAATGAAGCAGCTCCCTTGCTCCCGGGGTTAGACAGAGTGTGAGAAGAAAAACAAGCAGGGAGCTGTCTGCAGGCTTTCGGGACTGAAGCAGTAAATGAATATGTGTAAAGTTTAGAGAGCTGAGCACCAGCTCCAGGTGTAATTCACAGCTGCCCGACAGCAGGCAAGTATCCGACTCCCAGCAGCATCAAGGCGGTGGGGCTGAACTTGCCTGATCAAAATCAAAGTTTGTTTCTAAAACTCTGAAGTTCATAAAACCAACAGGGATTTTTTGTATAATTTTCTGTGAGATTTGTTTAATGTGAATAGTCACCCCCAGAGAGATCTTGGACTGCGCTGCACTGCATTCAGGCTAGGAAGTGCAGAATGAATAGTTGAGAAAATTATTCAGCTGCCTCTGCTCTCTGCCTGGCAAAGACTCCTCTAATCTGCTCATTTTTAAGGAATCTACTGAATTTGGCTCATTGCTTTTGGATCACCGTGTTGCCAACAGAGAAGCCAAAGTCCATAAGCAGTAGAAACCTTTCAAGGCACCGGGATGATGTAAGCAAAGCAAATCCCTACTCCAGGAGAATTGAAAGCAAGGTGGTGCAAAATCATTCCTGTTTTTGTCCTGTTCATGAATCAGCTGACCTATTACCTATGCATTTTATGTTATTAACGAATGTCTAATTATTTTTTTCACTGCTGAATTACTTGCAACTCTCTTTAAAGTTTAGCCAGTAAGAAGATTAAAACATAAATGCCGTTAAATATGCTTTAAATATCAGACCTATTGAAAGACTTCCAGCTTCTGTATCCTCTTAAAAAATAATCTCCATTCAAAACATAGAGGAAATGTCATCTGCATGAGTGTCTTTTGAGTTTAAGATTGGATTATACAGGGAATTATGTAGAGTAGCTTTGGAAATCTGATAATTAAAAAAAACTTTGGACTCTTTTATTTACAGCATTTTAAACCCCTGTAATATTTGGGCAAGTTTCCAGTGTTGTATATGTGCCATTAACCTCACGTGTAAAATTTTCCTGAGTAACTACATGTGAATTAAAGGTCATAGAGCCCGAATTCAGTTTCAGTCAAGCTGGATTTGCTTGGAATTGAAGGTGATTCCTGGATCTGCATGAGGTTAAAGTGAGGGTGCAGGCAGGTCAGCACGTTGCTCTCAGCCACCTCATGTGGAATGTTCTCCTGCTCCATAGGGAAGTCAGGGAGAGTAACCAGAGGTTAATGCTAGCTGTTACGAGCATCCTCCTGAGCCATGCTGTGTGCAAATCTCACGGTATCCCCAAATAGAAAACCTCAATATTTCAGTGCCCATTTATTAACAAGTACTATGAGTCCTGGAAGTATCTCTGAAAAGGGCCAAATAAAGTCCCATTTACAGCCACTCTAGTTTGCACATTTAAGTGTAGTAGACAAAAGCTTGCACTTGGGTAGGGCTTCTTTGCTACCCCAAGCCCTGCAGTTCTTGTTCAGCATGGGGTGCCAAAGCAGCTGTGGGATGTCCAGGACAATCCCAAATCCCACAGGCCTGCCACCACAGCAGGGCAATGAAGGGCTCCTCACGTCAGTCTGACAGGCCAAGGAACAGGACATATTTCCAGGAAGAAAGGATTTTTCTCCAAGGTTGATGGATACTCTGCTTTGTGGGGCAGAGTGTAAAACCTTCATACCAGCTTGGATTTTTGCATCAATGCATGCACAGCACGGGTTTTGGCAAAATCTCACACCACTGGGAGGTGAGTACTGCGATTGACCCTGGAGCTTGGTTGTGGGCTTGCCATCTAGCTCTTCCCAGTATGTACCAGACCAGTAAAGCTGTTGTTATCTTTGTCTCTGTGGTCACCTCCATGCTCTGTGTTTATTGGGCTTGCTAGTGCCTGACTCCCTGTGCTATTCCCCTCAGTAGCAGCTGAACTGGAAGACATGTCCACTAGTGTGGGAGTGCCTCCAATAAATATTGACCAGGGAAATTATCATAAATATGCAATGAATCTATGAACTACTGGGAAATGTTAAAGCAAACATGTTTAGGACAGAGGCTTTCAAAACAGGCCAGGAAAATTCTTATTCCAGCAAAAGGTGACACGCGCCTATTCTTTCTTCAGCTGGCTAAGCAACAGCGGGAGTGTTTCCTACTAAACAGCCTCATTAGCATAAGAATAACTACAGGGTAAATTTTCAAGCTCATTCCAAGTGAATTCAAGGAGAGGGGGGGAAATATTCCTTTAATATGCACAACTCATGCAAACAATGATATGAAACTAATTCATTTCATCATATTATCACCATATCATATTAACTTAAAAGAAATAATAATGCAACATGGAAATGTTTGCATATTAGAGAGAACTCTCATTGTACCCTATTAGCACCATATCGTATTAGTATTGCATTAGGCTATTATGCTCCAGTGCTAAAATGATGAAATCCCACTGTGAAAACTGATATTGAATTCTTGTAATGTTTCAGAACCATTTTTAGCACTGCATATAAATAATTCATGGGAGCAGATCTAATGAATTGATGAAAACCCCCCATCCCTTGACATTGTGAGAGTATTTATGAATGTAAAGTCATGAACAGGATTTTTATTTATTTATTTTTTTTTTAATGGAGATGGGCTGGGACTGAAATATCTGGATTATCACCAGACCCAGCTTGCCCGTGTCACACAGAGCCTTGGGTTGGGTGGCCACATTTCTCTGTTAACATGGCAAAGAGAGTGCCTAAGAAGTGGCCTGTCCCACGGTCAGGGTGCAGGGCTCACCCTCCAAACATGCTGACTCGAGAGCGCTCCATGACATACTGAGATGCCTGAGTGGGGAGACACTGCCAGACACAGGGTCACTGCACTAGGGCCGCTCTGGTCCATCACCATCAGCTTTCTGAGGTGTTAAGATCTGAGACTAATATCACATTGTTAATGAGAAAATAGGTATCTAACTCAAAGGGTTTTATGGAAATAGCCTTTCACTTACATGGTATCTGGGTATTACATTGTGATTGTAATGGTAGTTGCTAACATATACTAGGCTGAACTTCGTTTTATACAGCTGTATTTACCAGCAAACCAGATCCTAGTGACTGTTTAGGAGAGCAGAGGGCTCTATGATGAGCTAGTGAGAATTAACTTGGCCTTTAAGAGCCTCATGAGGAGCAGCTGAAGGAGATGGCATCGTCCACCCCTGTGCCCAGGAAAAGAACAGGTGACCCGCGTGCTGTTGTTGGACTTATAGTCACGGATTTACAGTCTGAGTTACTGTCACCTTGAGCCTTTCTTGCTGTTCTCCAGTATCTCTTGGTTTATGCTTCAGCTCTCTCCTGTCTCCTTCGGGTTTCATGTCTGATCCCACACAGCACTGGGGACCCTCAAGCCAAACCATGCTGCTGTGTAAGCTATAGGAGGAACGGTAGCATAGGACCCCTTCACAGATCCTTTAGCTTCCTTTTCACCGAGATGTAAATTTAGGGTAGGAAATCCATGGAGAGCAAAGCTGGATTACTGTTTCCTTTGCTTTCCAAAGGCATGTGAGGATCCTGGCATGCTGTGTACCCTGCTGCCAGGCTCAGAGACAGGAGCCCTTCTGAGCCCATGGATGTCATGTCTTGAAAGTTTATTGTGCTTTTCAGGCTTGTCCTTTCTTCAATCTGGGATGCATCTGCTGTGCTTGCGGAGGGAAGCATAAATCAGGCGGGGGGAATAACTATTTTCAGCAATGTGGGAGAAGTTTTTCTAAAGGTCAGCAGGAGTCATACACTCTCAATACTTTCCTCTAGTCTGGAGATTTCAAGGAAAAAAAAATCAACAGTGAGCTATTCAATGTTTTTGGTTTTGCAAGATACAAGGCCAGTGCATTATGACCTTGTTCTAAGCAGAGAAGGAGCTGATGTGGTGTGAGATCCCAGGAACAGCATTATGCAGGGCAAGAGTAAGTGAAGAAATATGAAATGTAGGGTATCTGTGACCCTTTACAGGCATGATTTACACATGGTTGTTTTCCTTAAGACTGGCTTGAGAAATGGATCCATTCAAGAGAAGTTTAATAGTAGAGTAGTAGAGGAGTGTTTGTTTTCTCACTGCTCATTTTTTTTTCCCCCAAGCACACTTTTGGTTTTCTATCCTTTCCTCCAGAAAATACTGCTGTAATCATTGAGAGATGTTGCAAGAGCTCTGCTTAGCTCCCATTTTTTGTGTCCAAAACTTGAAAAATTAGCAGTGCTTGGAGTTTATCCCAACTGGTTCAGCTACTTCTAGTTTTCACTGGTGATACTAAGTTACACGTATGTTGCTATTGGAAATAATTCAGTTCTCCCTATAGTCAGTATATGAAGTATATAAATAACATGTTACAGAGTGCTTTATTTATTTATTTATTTTCCAGCTAAGTTGAGTACCAGAATTCACATTTACTTATAAGATAGTTATAGGAGAGTTTTCATCCGTGAGCTGCAGGGTTGCAGAAATGGTTGAGTGTTCACCTAATTCACACTAAAAGTAATGGATTTCTTTTCATGTCGATGTATGAACCACAATAGTAGCACATACCATCTCTACCCCAGCAAATAAAAACGTGTGCCTATTTCATCAAAATATTTTTAATATATATTGTTAGGAAACGGACACTCATTTAGCTAACCAGTCAGTAAACTTTTTTTTTTCTGTGCTGCCAAAGTATCATTTTAAATAGATTTCAGCAGCTTGTTGTGGTTTACTGAATTTGTTTATGTGGGTCAGTATGGCCTAATTTTTCTTGTGGAAACCCTTCTCCAATTACTACCATGAATCATTTTAGGTGAATATGACAATTCATGAATTGTTCCACAGCTATAAATATTGAGCATTTAGAAAATACACCTTAACCTCCAAACATTTAGTGCTATAATTACCAGCAAATATTGTGGTAAGCTGGGAACAACTGTTCCTAGTAAAGAACGCCATACTTTATTGGAAAGCTGAGTGAGAACATGACTGAGATGCTCACTGTGCCTGGGGAGGACTTTGGCAGAGATGAGATGGAGAAATGAAAAGCTGTGCTCCTGCAAACACAGGAATGGCGTTGGGGTCATGCTTGGTGCTGGTGGGTCCTGGGCTTGGGGTACAAACTGACCCCTGAGAACACAGCCCAAGGGTGGTTTGTGCCTGGCTGCCATTGGGGCTGGCTCTGAGCACTATGGAGGGTATGTCCCCTGCCTGTCCTCTCACCTGTCCCACAGTAATCCTGTGTCAGGGATCCAGGCGAGGCTGGGCAATGTAACCTCAATCTAGCGGAAAGCCGCCCCAGAGCGCTGGGTGTGCAGAAAGCGCAGAGCTGGCCGCCCTTCCAGCACTTGATGTTCTTGCTGGTATTGTAGGTTTAGCAGTTATCGATGTCCACCAGACAGAGTACGTCCTGCTCTCTCCTCTGGGGCTCAGGCACTGAGGGACCCTAGTGCCCCAAGCCCTGCCTTTTAAGGTCCTTCATCTTGTTAAGTAGTTAACCTTATTATTACAAAACAATTAACACCTGAGTGTAATGGTCAGTGGGGCTGCTCTATCAATCAACAATCAGTTAGCACTCTGATCAATCTCTACACCATACATCTCCTATAGCCTTTGTTTCCCTGCTCATTCCTGTTTCTGATGCCAAAAATCTAAAGTCAGACCACCAGCAGTATTGACCTCCTTGTCCCTGTCTCTGTTTCTAGACAGCAAAGGGGAGAATTTCTATCAGAATTAGAAAGTACACAAGTTGATGATGTCCATAGCCCTGTGTTCAACTGGATTGCAAACAGTACAGCTCCTTAAAAATTTGGTTAGGTTTACTGTGGTGAATACAGCAAACTCTCCTTGATTTCCAGAGCATCTCTCAGACATGTGTGCACTCAGCCATGGGGACAGACCTCAACCTGAGCTCTCAAGCTGGGATGTGAGCTGAGGTCCCCAGGAGCCAGAGGAGCCTGGATCCAGTGTGGCATCAGTGCTTGTGTCCGTCTGTCCAAGTCATAGTAGGAGAGATGTGGTGTAGTGGCAGGGAGGTGAGCTGACCTCTCTTCCCAGCAGCTGGCAGGAGCACAGAGGTGAGCCCTGCCACTGAGTGCAGACAAATGCAGCACAGTAAAAGTATCACTGTTGTGCTCTGAGGGGTAAAATCAGGGTGAGCCTGCAGAAGTTGCCTTTGACTTTCTTGAAACAAAAGCCACAGTGTTAAGAGGCTCCAGGAATCTGAGCAGTTCCTCAGAGCATTTGGGTTAGGTGAGCAGGAGTCATCAGCATCATCTATTTTTGTGTTAAGTATTGCAGGTGTTCATCTGATAAAATGCTGAATGAGCTATGCCATGTCTCTGCTGGGAAGATTTCACTGCATGGAAGTGCTGGGTGCTTGTTTACTGCACACAAAAATGCAAAATTTGTCAGAACAGTGACTCCCTTCAACAGTTCTAACGTTTGAAAGGGACATCAAGATTGGTGCTGTGATAGGGGACAAGCATAAATTTGTGAACTCAGGGTGAATGGAAAGACTATCGTGGAAAAAGGGAAGGAAAAGTATATGAGAATGTAGAAGACACCAGGTTGGCAATGAATTAGGTAAAAGAAATGCTTCACAAATCATGTAATAGGAAGATAGGAGAGCAGCTCAAGGTCTGCAGGCTGTCTGGGAAATGCTCTTTGGGGGGGTAGCAGAAACGCCATTTGTCTGTTGTGTGTACTGCAGGTTGCCATTCTTTCAGAGGAACAGCAGTCATGCGTGTGATTATGAGAGGACAAAATCATGGATGTGAAGTGGGTCACTAGGCAAGTAGTCGAGGTATTTCTGAAAACAAAGTTGATATGCATCAAGGTTAGACTTTCAGAGGGATTGTAAGATTGTACTGGTGCCCAGATCATAAAGGGACTAAAGCAAGGGGGGAGGGCTGCATCCGGAGATCAGTGTGTGTATGGGTGGACTTCGTAATACTGCTGGAGCTACCTTTGGTTGTGCCTGGACTGAATTTCCTGGCACTGTGCAAGGTGTCTGATACATGGAAGGAAAGCAATGGCTTGGAAAGCAGACCAAAAATTGTCATTAAGAACATAACCCAAATCACAGCCTGGCCCTGCTTTGGGTAAACTCCCAGGGAGAGCTTATATTCACTTGGGAGCAGGTTTAACCCCCGCACCTGGGACAGCACATGCCCTAGCAGGATCCTGGCAAGCAGATGATGCTCTGCACCTTCTCCAGCACAAGGCTCTGCCAAGTAATACAGCAAAGCCCAATGGTAGCATGCCTATGGATTTCATATGGATTTCATGCAGCTTTAACAGGCTTCAGCACAGAGAAAACATCCTGCATTTGGCAGGATAATAGCTGAATTGCTCAAAGTCCAATTACAATCAAATCTTGCTAATTTGTGCCCATAACTGGAGATTCAGTGAGAATGACAAAACTTTAGCAAGTTATGGAGTAAGTGGTACACACATTTTAAGAAGTGTGGCTAATGCATTACAGAATTCATTATCACCTTACAAACTTCTTCACACTCTGGAAAAGGATGAAGGCTCTTAATTCATTTATTTTGACAAGGTTTGTTTCTTAAACATCTTTTGTTATAGCTGATAAGTTTGTACTGTTAAAAAAAATGTAATGAATTGTAATTAAGGAGACATTATAACAGACCCTTCTTAGCAAGTCTGTGCCATTTTTTTGAGTATAGACTGTGGCAGGCGTGGATAGAAGTGAACGTGCAGCACTTCATTCTACTCACAAAAACTGCTGACGTAGCCAGTGCCTGGCAAGTCCTTCCTGCCAAACATCAATACCAGTGACTCCATTTGTCTTCCTGTTGGGGAACTGTTGCTTGTTTTTTTTTTTTTAAAAAAAAAACAAAACACAAAAAAACAAACAAACAAAATAGCTCTCATTTTGCATAATATCTTTAGGGGAAAAAAATTAAGTTGAAAAGGAATCTTTTCTATTATGAGGATGTTATCTCTGGCACCCTGAGAATGTGCCACATGGAAGAAGTTTGACTGAATGCTTGTTACTATTCTTAAAATCTAGCTGTTTGTTCATTGCTAACATATTGTATTTCATTGAATAAGAAACACAGTTTGGGGGAAAACAGATCAGATTTGCAGGTCAGCGGCTCTGTAAAAATGGGATTTGAACCTACGTGCAGCAACCTTGAGGCAAGGCTGCCCTTCCTCGAATGCCAGATGCGCAGTGAGGGTAATTACCATAGCCCACACCGGCTCGCTGATGGGGATGGCGAGCAAGGCAAAGGTCAATTCATGGCATGAATCTTCATACTGATACCTGGGCCACCCCAGGCTGCAGACAGGTGTTTTTCTGTCTTGCCGGTAGCGCGGTGGTTGCAGATACCTGTATCTGCCTGTGTACCACTTGTAAATCTATAATTAATTACCATAGGTTAAACAGACTAAGGAAATAACGGGAGTCTTTTTGAGGAAACGTAATTGTCAATATAGCAAGACCCCTGAATTATGGACTCAGCAATGATTGCTATTACAGAGATGGTGTTAGATGAGTATCATTTTGTCAATTAACCTTTTACAATTCGTAGTTTATTATAGCCTAGAACAATCCATTTTTAAAGACTTTTTTCTTTTTTTTTTTTAATACAACTCTTGCTGCTTTAAACACTTACTACCTGCTCTTTAGCCTTTGAACATAAACTGTTGTACTTGCTTAGCATAATGTATAACCCTAGGTCACAAAGCTAAAGCAAACCCTTTTAATTTATGGAGGATATAATTTTGGCTGAGTATTTTGAAGTATTTCCTAACTTTCTGATGGCACATCAGGTCGACCAAGGATACAAATGTATTTGCGTTCCTGGGTCCAATCACTTTACCCTACTATACTTCAAGCTTTAATATCATAACCTACAGTGCCCTGGCAACTTAGCAAAAGAGAAAAACATTCTTAGTCAAGACTGTAATAGAGAATTCTTCTGCTACAGTAGATAAAATGACAATGACAAAGTAGTTATCATAAAAATTATTATTTTCTAAAAATACTTTTTAAAAAAATATCTATTGTAGGAAAGGGAATAGACAGCAGTTTTGATGAAAAACACTTGGGAAAATGGTGATATGGTTTCTTTGCTATACAATTACAGTTATTTCTCTGTTAGTGTTGCTGTAGCTGCAATGGTACGAGGGTAGGAGAGAGGCAAGGTTTGCAGGGAGAAGTAGTATTTTTTATTAGAACAATTGATATAGTTGAAAAAACAAACAAACAAACAAAAACCCCCCAAGAACCCCAAATGCTTTCAGGGGACTTGTGTCTCTGAAAGCTTTTCCCTTTTTTTTTTTCCCCAACTATATCAGCTGGTCTAATACAAGATATTCTCTCTGCCTGCAAACCTGGCTGTTTTCATATATAGCCATTTCAGTGCATGTGATTTGTCTACTAAGAGGACAAAGAATTCTACTATTCTTACAACTGGTATAATTTGGTTAAAGTTTAGTCTCAAATACTGAAAAAATTAAAATGCTTACTTAGAATGCTTAGAACTTGAGATTGGCTTAGTGTTTTAGAAAGAATACTTGCAACTCATGAAGGGACTACACACATACGATAAAATGTGGCCAACTCTTCTTTTTAGTAGCTTTGAAGCAGCAGTAATCTAACAAAGCACCTTGCTCTTGCTGTGCTGACAATAAGTCCAGTGTACAAAAAAGAAATTAAACAAAAAAAAGACATTTTAATTTCAAGGTTCACTGGAAAAAACATGAAAAAAAAAATCAATGTTTGCCAAGAGAAAAACAAACTCTGAAGGGAAATGAAAAAAAATGTATTTACAGGATTCAAAGAGAACTTTATAAATAATGGGGCAATAAAAAAGGAAGTATTTGTCCCTCTTAACTGTAAATATGCAGGTAATATTCCCAACAAATCTATCACATGAAATGACCTTAAGGAATTATCCAATTATATTGTTATCAAGAAATTATTAGGAAAAGCAAAAGAAGCCTCAAATCAAAACACCCAGCTGTGATAGTATTACTGACTGAGGCTGGATCAGGCATTGTCCTTGCCTTATGCCTGTCATTGCTCCCTGATCCCAGCAGCTCTGAGGCTGTGGCCTCTCCTTCTCTTTCCTCTAGAAATGTCCTGACTGCTCCTCCCTCACTGGTGTGCCGGGAGCTCATTGAGGAGTGTTTGGAGCAGTTATCCCTCCACTGCATGGCTGCATCACCGCAGAGCTCAGACGAGGCTACAGAACCTGCCGGGGTGGCCCATGGGACATGCAGAGCTCCTGTGCAGCTCTGTGCCCCAGGAGTGATGGCCCTGGCCTCATGGAGTGTGTCTTGCACATGTACATGCTTGTGACTTTTGGGATGTGCTCGAGTCTCCTCGGCTCGGAGCTCCCTGGTGTTTGTGCTGTGCCATTGGCCGTGTCTGAGCCCAACGGTGCCTCTAGCACGGCTGCATGGACTGCAGTCACCCCCCACTGCAGCAAAGACGAGGTCCTCCACAGCAGGTAGCCCCATCCATGCTCACCCACTTTCGCCCCAGGATGGCTACATCCTCCGGAGGCTTGGCAGGGTTCTCATGCAACTGAGCTGCGGTCACCCTCAGGGCAGGCTTTGTGGTTCTGCCCGTCTGGCTGTGACTGCGCAGCTACTGTACGTGAAGCCTGTAGAGAGAGCTACAGCTTCATCTATGCATCAGGCAGAGCCCCACTGTCACTCTGCTTCAACCTAACCATAACTGGTAGATTTAATAGATTTATCTAAATTAACACCCACATTCCCTGTCCATGTGTTCCCAGAGGTGGAGTGTAAGTGATGGTAGGGACATGAGAGATGAAGATGAGCAGAAGAAGGGCAGCAATGGCTGTGGCCATGCATCCCCTTGCCGCTGTAGATAGATGTGTGCAGGGCTGGCTGCAGAGCTCCAGCAGACTCAGTGCCCTCCTGCACCCTAACGATGCCTGTGAGCACAGATCAGGCCTGCCCACTATGTGGGACTGGCTAATTAACTGGAAAAGGTTTTTAATTAGATTCCTCAGACACAGTCTCCTCTAGCAGGTAGCACAGGGATGACCAGGATCAGCCTGGGAGCATGGCAAGGGGTGCTGGGCAGCACCTGCCTCACCTGCACCTGACCACTGCCTGCACCTCCTTCCTGAGGTTGCTCTCTGCTAGGATTCAATTGATTTTCCACAAGCACCAGCCTTCAGGATCAGACCTGGTCTTTCTGCCAGGTCTGTAATGCCTTTCTCCCCATTAGTTTTCTGACATTCAGCTATCGGAGCTTTCTGTAAGGATGTTTAGGTTTTATATATACTTTGTCTGACATCTAAAACACTTTATAAACTTTATCCATTTAATTCTCTACAGTGTGCAGTGTGCTGTAGCGGCATTATCTTTGCTTTACTGGAAAGGAGATTTACATTCACACAAAGCCAGGCTGGAATTGGGGTAAGGACCGGGCTCAGCTCCCGATGTGACGATAACGGCTGCCTGCTTACGGCGGTAGCTTGTACAACTCTGTCTCTCCTCAGCGTGACACTGCAGGTCAGGCCATGGATTTCCTTCTTGCAGGCACCTTTTTGTTTCAGATTGGGCTAAATCTCACTGATTGTGTGGGGTTGTATGGACCCTAACTAAAGGCTACCCAATGTTTCAGATAGTAGAACAGGTAGTTATGCTGCTTTAGGAGAAGAAAGAGGCTCCAAAGTAAAGAGACAAGTATCACCCCCTGCAACAATTGCGTGTGTAAAATCATTCAGAAATGTGAACTAGGGGTTTTGCTAGGTGCCTGTGCACAGTGATGTGTGTCTACATGAGCGAGAGAAAGAGAAAAGAAAAGGAAACACAACGGCTGAAGGAGGGAACAGTGCAAAGTGCTGTCCCCTAAATGTTCCCGTGACTGTGGCCATGAGGAAAGTGACAGGGACAGAGTGTTTTGGCTAACTGCTGACATGTGGTAAGGGACCTTAAGAAAGACCTCATCTTTGGTGTTTAAGTAGGTAAATGGGAATGCATCCTGAACTAAAAAAAATCCAAAACATTTCATTTGATCTTCCTAACTAAAATAATCCAACTTTTTTGGTGTTCCTTTTTTTGGGGGGTAACTGCATGTGTCAGAAGGGATCACAGTATTTAATTTACAGCCACTAAGCTGGACCACCTGATCAGTGTTGAAAACATTTTACAAACTGTGGGTTCACCTAAGCACATCAACTATGCTGTGCTAGCCTCAGCCCTCCAGAGCATGCACTGATGCTCTTGGGTTTGGAAATGATGTTGGTGCTGCTTGGCTGGTTTGCATCTTGCTCCAAGAGGTTTTAAAGAGCTCAGCTCCTGAGATAGGTGGAAATTTAATTATTTAAGTGAAGCAATGTCTTGTCAGTTGCAGTTGGTTCAGGGTCTGTAAATCTGATCAAATGCATGGAATATGGTTAAGGCTGGATTCACAACTGGGAGGAGAAATCAGGTCTTACTGGACAAGAGGGTTTTATACCCAATAATTAGGCTAAATGAAGCTGTTACACAGAATGGTGGCAAAGAGCCGCATTTCGCTGGCATGCTGTAACATCACATAATACATCAATGTGGTGTGTGCAGTAGGTGCTGCTTTCCCCTTCGAAAATTTTTATTACAGCTCTAACCACTGACACTTCATTCTCTGCCAATTCCTCTGCTCCCTTCTTTCATGCTGGCAAAAATACAGTGGGACACCTAAAGCTGTAGGCCTTGGCAGGATCATGTGAATATGCTGAACACATACATGCTGATTAATTCATTGCCTTAGCAACTGAAAAGTCTCAGATTATTCTGCCTTGTTTATTGGCCCTTTCAGAGCTAATGTGAGCAGTAAAGATTCTCCACAGGCAAAATACAGCATCCATTAACTGCTTGCACCTGCAAGGGCCAAAAAACTCCTTTGATCCCAAAAGATTATCTGTTCCACACAAGTCAGATAAGTGTTTGAAACACCAGCCCAATAGCCATGTATACTGACTAGGCATGCTACCCAACTAAATATTCCATGATGCCACCAGTGGCAATGCACAACAGTTTTCCTTTGCTCTGTGGGCATACAGATGATGGCTTGGAATTCAAGGGAGGAGGGAATCTTGCTATTGGAAAACAGCATGCAGACAGAACCCTTGATGGTGCAACGTCACCTTGGTTTCTCCTCAGAAAGCTCATAGATGTGTAGAGAAAGAGATGTCCAGAGTGTTAGTGTAAGCAGGGTGTTTGGGTCCCTATCTGCATATTAAACAGCAGCAGCAGCCTCACAAATCCCATACCATCTGTAATGTGGCAGTTGCAGCTCAGTAAGGCCCAGTCCTACACAGCACTGGCCCTGCAGCCAGTGGCCAGCACACAGTGTCCTGCAGCCATGGCTGAGGTGCTGCTGAGAGAAGGTGGTGCTGAGCTGCACCGTGCTCGCGTGGAAGTGGCTAATGAGGGAAATACAGATGGGCTTGCTGGGTATTGGGCAAACAGCACAAAAGGAACTGGCTCATTAGATGGGGTATCTCAGTTCAAGAGCAAACATTATGTTCATGTTTCATTTATTTATTTTTTTTTGTTTTAGCTTTCTTAGTGCTCAGTAAAAAAAACCTCATTGGCTGAATCCTTGCTACGCAATGAGTGTTGCTTGGTGCAAAGTCCAAGTATCACAATCTCTCCAGCTCTACAGCTATAGACCACTTTTTATATTCTTTTGAAACTTCTGCCTGGTTTTCGCACTAGAGTGACCCACTGTCCCTATTTGGTTGATTTTGTTACTGGGGGCATCCAAGAGAAGTAAGCAACTGCTTCTTCCTCCTGGCTGTCCTTCCTGTAGGTCCAAAGGTTTCGTGTGCGTCACCACATGCATGAGTCCTAACAGAAGTCTTGTCCATTTCTCCTGGAAGACCTTCCAAAAGGTCTCCTTTTCTCTGACAGTCTATGGCTGTGGAGTCCCAGTGCAGCTCTCCCCAGACACATTGTATAGTGCATTAAGACCCTGGAAATGAACAGGAAAAAAAAGCACTCCTCACTTTTTGCCCTGGCATCTTTTGAAGCCTGCCAGCTCTGTGGCAGCTCCTGCAGCCTTTTCTTTGGGAGCCTGCACCAGCAAAAGGTCCTATCTCCCCCAGAAAGGATGGGAAGGTCACAGTGCTTAAGATGCTTTCTCTACAGGACCTTCGACAATTTCAATGCTTCTAAAGTAGCTGCTTCTCTGGTTTTTTATTTCTATGCAAACACAAGCTGTCCATTGGTAAACTGAGCTTAAAAACATCTAAGTGCTGTCAGGAAGAACCTACATTTGCTTCAAGGAAATTAAGTGACTCATTCCTGCATCCCCTTTACTGCTGCACAGAGTTAAATCAAATCACCCCATGGCTGGGATGAAGCCAACTCCTGGTCATCCTTCTCTGAGTGAGTCCAATACAACTGCCTGTAGACGTTTCACAGACTGAACTCAGAAATGTGCTCCTTGACACAGAGCCACCATATTAAAGGTGTTGAAGTACAGGTTGTGTAAGCCTGAGGGAATGTACAGAAGTAATGAAAGGAGTGCTGCATACTCTGGGCTTCGTAGACCACAACATGAAATAATATCTGGATTTCTTTACAGTTTTTTTTCACATCTATGAAAACCCTGATTCCATATATCCTAATAAATAACTAAGTAACAGCCTTCTGACTCTGGCGAGACAATTCCATACTAGGAAATTTTCTTTAAATTTGCACCTGTTGGCTATTAGAAATGGTTTGAAGGGCATCAGTTTTGAAAGCAGGCATTCTACTTCCACTGCCTTTCTTGAAAGATGCACTGTTTGATGCAAGTTTTTGCAAAAAATGAATATTTGAGTTTCAGGCTATGGCTTTTTATGAAAAGAATGTAATACATACTGAAGCTCAGAGCCCACTGGGGTTGTATTAATTGATATCCAGAGATGAGCTAGTCTTCTACCTTAAACCAGTCCTCCTCCTGCAAGAAGCACAGAATAATGAGGGGGGCTGTCAGCAGAGTACCAGGTAAATATTGCCATGGGCCCAAGGGCTCTCCCTTTCTCTAGAAACTCTCTCTTGTTTTTGGAAACAAGCAAGTGTTTCCTTGTTTGGAAACAAGCAAGTGTCATATAAAAGCATATTTACTTGATTCAGCAGTGAAAATGCTCCTTCTATTTCCACACACAGTATGAACAACAAATCGCTGCATCTGATAGACTGGTTTCCACCAAATATATTTTTACCTTTTTTCATTAATTAGCTAATGGAGGGGGGGAAGCTAAAGCTTTAGAAGCTCTCCTCAGCCAGAAGAAGGTGAAGAATTAATACTATTTCAAGGCAATGCTCTTTAAATAAAACTCTGATAACAGTAGTTAGTTAATCTTTTTGTCTCCACCTGTTGGTGGGAGATCACATTGGTTTTGTCTTTGGCCTGCTTTGCCTGAACAGCAAAGAAAGCCTAGCTCAAATACTTATTTTGGTCAAGCAGCACTTCAGAAAATTACTGGTGCTGCCTTTAAAAGCCCTGCTTATTTTATGGGGTGGTGGGGAGGGGGAAGGAAATACTTAAAACTCAATGATATGAAACTAAGTAGGGATATTTGAAATATTGATTGCATATATCTTTTGAAATAGGGTAATGGGATATTCCTGGTTGCTATTGCATGTTTATGTGTCTCTGAAATGCTTGATTAATGTGCATCTAATCTTTCTCCTAACAGACCATCATATTTCTTGCTAAGAAATGAATTATTCGACCACTGATACAAGTGGCTGAGAGAAGAACGTTCATAATGCTGCATCTTCAGCTAGTGTTTCTTCAGTAAGTAATCCTTGACGTGAAAAGCTGTTTCACTGAAAATGACTAATTTTGCCAATTTTATTTTCTGCTTTGAATATGTTTTTCTGGTGGCACTTTAATCTATCCTAAAAGACTTATTTTATACTTTACAATATCAGTAAAACATTAATAGAACATAGACAAAGTAAAACCTTCATGAAGTAAGGCTGCAATTCCATTTGTGGAGATGTTATCCCCGAACTTTGAATTTGGAAATGCAAAATTATATATTGGCAAGTGGAAAGAAAACAAACAAGCAAACCAACCAGAATTGTCTAAACCATGCTTTTCCTAATTCATAAAAGATACTGTAATTCTGCACTGGTTTTGATTTTGCTTTCCATTTTTCAAGAATACCTCACATTTGACTATTTTCATAATTTTCTGTATCACTTGTTTTGAGCAACACTGCTTCCATCTCTCTCAAAATTGCTTAGTTAGGAGATTCAACAAATCACAGATAGTGATAACAACAGTTGCTCTCTGCCAGCCTCATCTGTATCAGCCCCAATCATGCCATTTATACGCTATAAGCAGCACTTCTCCATGCAATCATTTTCAAAATTACAGTGCTAAACTTTAGGGAACAGGAATGTTCACCACGTTTGCACACTCAGTCGCAAGCTTAGCTGAGAACACTATTGCACAGGCAAACAAACCATGACAACCTACAGCTGTGGGACAGGATGAATTTTGTAGAATAGCTGCTGAGTGTTAGTTTGATCCTTGGCAACTTCTATAAGAGAAATTCAGCATTTGCACATGTATTTTCAAGAGCTTGATATAAAGATCAGTAGACAATGTAATCCTACATCACTGACAAAATGGTCCAAGTGCTCTAGAGTTTGGGCCATGGCCCTGAAGATAAGTCCTAGTGCCCAAGTTCTCCTTCCAAGCAGCAACTAAAAAGTGGTAATTTGGAATTTCTGTCCACTTTAATGAATTGCACAGATTTCAGCCTGCCCCACATCTGACAGTCAGAGCCCTTTAGAGAGTATCCAGTTGTCACTCAAAAGCAGGACCATTTTAAAATGTAGGCCTTTTTTTGAAAATAGGAAAAGCCCACTGAATGCATCTAAGAGTAAAATCCAGCCTTGCATTTCAGCATGACTTCAGGTTCAGTCTGGGGATGCCTGAGCCTTTTCTGCAATAGAGTTTTCTAGGAATGACATTCACTGGAAGTAACAGTAGGTTACATGGCATCTTCTGGCTTTTTGGATCCATTTTGTGGATTAAAGTTCTTCCTGTTGTGTCAACATTGACTTTAATAAAACTTTAAATGAGGCTCAACTCCTACCCCTGTTTCCAGCTTTCTCCAGACCTTAGATTTCCCAAAGGCTTGCACGAGGTGGAAAGGAAATAAGGTTTACCGTGACTGGAGAAAATGGGGTGCAGAGTATAAAGTTTTCAGAAACCAGCTGTGTAGGAAGAACAAAGGATTATGCAGAGTTGGAGCAGGTGAGCTAACTACCTCCTGTCCCAGGAGGCTGCTAATTAACGGGAGGTGAAGGGACCCACTGAGGAAGTGCCTGATTTAATCCATATCAGAGCAAAACAGGATGTATGAAGCCTCTGTAAATTGAACACAACTTTAGGAAAGCGTGTCACTCTCCGGGTTTCCTTGTGAGACAACAGCTCTTGATATCCAGCAAAGCTGAAGGAAAACCTGGAAAAACAATGCTAAGCTTTTGAGTGAAAAGTTCAGACACAAGAGGCAGAGAAATGTAAATACTTTCAGTTTTCCTCCTTGCTTAATTGCCTGCAATTTTTCTTTTACAAAGCTGTGATTCATATGTTCATATCCTCTTCTCTCAGGAGAGACGCCCGGTACCACAGCTGGGCCTTGGCTCTGGGCAGGAGCAAGTGCTGGTGCGGCTGAGCTGTGCTTACGTACCCAAGGGCTGGGGGGGACAGCAGTCCCAAGCGGCGCCCCTGGTCTGGGGGAACATGATGGCACAGAAGCAGCAGGCGAATCTGCAAGATGGAGCACAACACCTGCCACTAGTGCAGAGTAATAGGCACCTTCCCACAGAGGCAAATTTTATTTCCCTGGAAATAACAGATTGTCACCATTTCTCACTTCTATAGATTCTTTTTCTCTCGTGCCCATATTGATCTGTTCCACTTGGTTTGGTTTTAGAAATAACTTTTTTATGCATGCAGCTTATCACCCTCGGGTCCCTGCTTGTCACTCCTCAGCAGCCAAGGAAGGGCAGGCCCAGGCAGCATCCTGGCATGCAAGGTGGGCAGCAACCTTCCTGGTAGTTATACAGGCACGTCTCGAACTGATGCCGTTGGAAACACTCCATGGAGAGCAAACAAATATAGCTTGTCAGGGAATAGTTATGCTGGAAATAATGAATATCAGCTATTCCAGAGGGAAAATTTAACTGGGTGCTTAGGTGTCTGATAGTTATACGATCTTAATTTTCTTCAGTTAACTTCTGATACCTCTCCCTCCTCTGCATTGTGGCTACTAGCAGAAAGGAGATGGGGGACCCTAAAAGGTACCCTACAGAACGCTACCTGTAAAGCCTTTGCATGTCACAAATCAAGATTTTTATCCCCTGCCCCCTCAAGTAGAAGCTGTTTCAAATGACAGTGAAACAGAAGTAGGGAAAGATAGGTTTTTTCCTTCCTTACTGGTTTCTGAAAAGCGTGATTTATAAGCTGTCAATCATTTCCGATGATCTCAGTCCAGTGTTTATTCAAAAATCATGTTCGGTGTAGCTGGAAGTGGTGTTACTAACTGATGAGCAAGTCTGAATGCTGAGAATAAGAAATGATTGACATTCTTTAAGGTAAAGAGGGAGACTCTTCATCCAGCAGAAGCTGCCACTGCAACAGATGCTGTTATAGCTTCTGACACTGATCGTGATGAGTGGTGTGTAATGTCAGTGAAAGATGAGAGGCTACAACAACAAAGTGAAAAGGAAGCCTCTGAACACAAATCCCATGGCACCCTGGTAGCAGTTAATAGCCATGACTTTCCTGGCTAGAAATATGACTTTAAAAGGTCAGGCATATATTGGTTAACTTATCACCTATTCAGTAAATAAGCACAAGAGCTTGCTAATGAGTGATCTATTATTATTTGACTCTGGGTCAATTTATATTTTAAAAAAATTTTTTAGTTCCATTTTCCCATGGATTTTTTGCAGGTATGTTGCCTGGTTCGCTTTTTTATTTCAGGTTTTCCTTTTGGTTAAATGTAGTAGATACTTATAGAGAATAATTCATAGCAGAGCTATATGTGGTCCTGAATACTGTGATGTACTTGGGGTGTAATATTGCATTTTGGGCATCTTGCTAGTAATATGAAAGAGCAAGTTTCCACATGCAGTTATAAACTTTCTCCCTAAGCAAGAACAGTTTAGGATTAATACTCCCTGCCTCAATTTGCTGCAGAAAATCCCTTGCCAGGTGTACTGTAGCAACACGGGTCTGGTGCAAGGCTCCCAGGGAGCAGTTTGAGAGCTGTGCAGAGTCAAACCATGACTCTCAGCCTGAAGGAAATTTCCCTTGAGCAAGAGGCCTTGAGTTACCATGGACGAGAACCCTTTTGGGGAGCAGCCTTTCATCAAACCCCAAAATTGCTGACAGAGTTCAATTAAGATGACCAAGCTTGTCCTTCCAACTTTGGTCTTACAAGCGACATTAAGTCTTTAAATTGTTCTGTATGTGGTATAAATATTTCCACTGCTGCAATGTGTAAATCAGTCTCTTGTACACATTAGTAGTAAAATTTGATCTGATTGTATTTGTGTACCCTCTTGACATGTGTGCATATGAGAAGAGTGAAGCGAGCGGAGATGCAGGGCTGAGAAGTGAAACACAACCCCTTGTCACTCTAGAGAGCTGTAGTCACACATCTATCCCCAATATCATGATGTGGTCATGGCTCCTGTGAGGGGGGATGTGTCTCTCTGTTTGCTGCCCCCAGTGAGCTGGGGATAAGCCACTCACCACCCCTATGGGTCCCACTGGTCACCAGTGGGAACTGGGCAGCACAGCCTATGAGGCCCCATCCTGCCCACCTCACCAGGGCAGAGCCCACTGCCTTCACTGGGACTCAGCTGATGGCGAAGCACCCTGAGGTGCTCCTCTGGAGCCAACTCCAGTGCTTAGCTCTGCTCCCAGTGAGGATATGCCACAAGGCTGAGCAGGGTTACCTCTGCTTCTGTCCATTGTTTCTCATTCTCCTCTTCATGTTCCTTTTATGCTTCAACTTCTTTAATTGCTAGACTTACTGTTGGACTGGGGCATAACTATAATTCTGTATTCTTTAAATGTGAGAACTCTCCATGTCCATTAGTGTATGGTATGTTCAACAATGCACTATTTCTTCATAAAAGTGCTTTCTTTCATATGGGGAATTTCACATGTGCTTCTCCAGGAGATACAGCTAATGCAGTTTGAGGGTGCATGTTCTCATATGTTCAAAGTTTAAAAAGCCCACTATCTTCTTTGTTTTTCTCTTTCCCTGCTCGGCTTCCTTTGGGTCTCTCTGGGATCCTTGCCTGTATCTATCCACACCCAGGGTGTGTTAGGGATCAATACTTTGTGAAGGGCTGGATTACTGCTTCCCATTCTCTTCTGTTGTTATGCTGCCCCATGAAAATAGCTATGGAGTTGGATGCTAGGATCTCGGTATGTTTTAAGTGGTACCTTCTGAGTTAGTCGTGCTTAATATTTGTAAACAAGAACACAATTTTCTTCTTCCAACTGTATAGAGGGTTTGTTACTGTGGGGATGTTTCTGAGAGGCTGTGTGTATGTACAGACTCCCTGGATGCCCACAAGTGAGCCAGGCAACCTAATTTATTTTCTTTCCCTCCCATTTGGGCTGTTTGCCGTACGAGGTAGGTAAGCTTAGCATTCTGCACCCTAAGGACCATGCTGTGATTTGTAAAGCATCTTAACCTGGGTGATAAACTCTCACAAAGTTACCAGTCTGCTAGTGGAGATGTTGGCCAGCCTCGTGTTTTGCATGCTGTTAACTCTGAATTTTGCAAGCTGCCTGCTGCATAGTGTCTGGAGGTTAACAGCTCTTAGCCCATAAATTCCAGATCCCTTCCAGTCTTCTGCACTGAAGTGACACTGTACCTTCTCCTCCACTGCAGGACACAGTGGTAGTATATTTTTGTTACTTGTTTATGAAACACAGACAAATCTAACTTTCTGGAAGGCCTCTTCCAGAAACCCAGTAAGGCATCATTGCTCTCCTGCTAGATGTGACACTTCCAGGTGCTGTATCTTTCTGGAGTTTCTGTTGCTTTCTGCACACCAAACAAGGCTTCCCTTTCTACTCCAGCCTTCCCCTTAGGAATCATCCCTAGTTCAAAGATCCCTCTGTAGGACCATGGGCCTTCAAAGGAGACCCTTCCTTTGTATGGTGGCTTTAATACAAATGAACCTCAGAGGCTTAACTGCCAGATAAAAGTAGAGTGCATTAACCTCCACAATTGCTCTAATGAAGTCAGGGTGAAGTTTTGAAGTCTGGGTCAAAACTAATGGATGAGCCATTAACACCTCTCAGGCATAGCAGCACTTAAAAATATCAAACAGAAAATGCATTTAGTGACTTTCAGGTGCAGAACTGGTCACGGTGTTTTGAGAGCAAGCAGTCATGGAAAGCTTGCAATTTCGCTGCCTCTCCCCCACTCTGCTTCCTGCCATCCACATATTTATGTTTAAGGTCAACTCTACTCTGGAAGATTTTTGCCATCATTAAGCTGCCAGGTGCCAGGTAACATTTTTGTTGAAGTGTTTAACACTTCAAAGACTTGTGTTGATCCAGAAACTTTATTTCAAAACTCCAGCTCTGAGCAGCAGTTCTGTACCGGTGGTTATTTTTGCTGGCATATTCACTGAATTTATATAAGAAAGGTTTGAGGTCCTACTCTCTCTTAGAAAGAAATTCCTAGTGGAAAAGGTAATTTTTTCTTCTAGTACTAAGGGACTGGATTAAGACCAGTTGCTTTCCACAGTGAAGCTGAGTGCCATGGGTGGAAGGGCTGTTGGAGCTTGTCCCAGCAGAGTAAGATCTGTAGTTTTTCTGCTGCAAAATGTCTTGCTCCCACCCAGAAGATTGGTTAAACAACTGAGATGATGTTTTTGCAAGATGGAGGGTTAGCATAGCAGGCTCTTACTGGCAGGGGCTTGTCTTCTTGGACTGGAATGCAAGCTTCAAATATGGATTTGTGGAGGTGAAGACCTGGAAAAAAAAAGGCTCTCCAAAATTACTTGGGATTGTGTCTTCTCACAGGATCTTTCACAGAAAGCCTGGTCATGCTGCACACCTTGTCCTGGCCCTTTGGCACTGACTGCAGCCTGGATTATGTCCTCTGTAAAACAAAGTTGGTGTGTGGTTGTTGGGTTTTTTCCGTAAAAAATTGCTTGAGCTGCAGTGACCCTGTGTGCAAACCCTCCTATGCTCCGTGGCTGAGTCTCTGCGATGCTTGCAAGGCCAAGCCTCTCCCCACATGGGGGGTGTGCATGGTTGGGGTGCCCTGTGGTCTCCTGAGCTGCTGCTGCTGAGGGCACTGCTGCTGCCAGCACTGCTAAGCTGGTCCTCCTGGGGATCCCATGCTTGGCCCTTATGGTTGCTAGGCTCTGTTACGCTTTTGTCCCAGGCACTCCAGAAAGACATTTTATTGCACTTGGTGATCACTTCCAAGCTGTGGTTGAGTGTGTGCCTTGCATCTATGGCCTAGTTGAAGCTCTGAGTTATTTGTAGCTGCCTGGGAGAGGAGGGGAGGTTCACCGGTGAAAGTTGGGGGTGGGGGAATTCCCTCTTTAACTCTGCTACACTGTTATAAACTGTTCCGGGTGTGTTTAAGCTTTCACCTGCATGTGAAGAACCTCTCTTCTCCATCTTGACCAGCCCATTGCAGATAATGTTATGTGAAGCCCCTGTGAAAGCTGGCATTGCTGTGCTTGCATCTCCTGCCGCAAGAAATGTTTGCATGAAATGCTCTCTGCTGATCCCTCAGCGTACCAGGACATACAGGTGGGATTATGGAGCTGTAAAGGAAAGATGAATGTTTTAATTTCCTGCCAGCAGTTTGTTAGTCTATAAAACTGAAATACTGAGTTGTTATTTAAGCTTTCTTTGTATCATTGTTTTCATACTGAACAAACATTGCATACTAAATTCCCAAGGTGGGACAAGAACAGAGTCACCAGCATTCCTGTTAAAACCCTGCATGGTGAGAAGGTACAATCTTGTGTCTTATTCTCCACTGGTGTCAAATTTGTACCACTACCCACATTCAGAAGAAGGAATTGCTGCTGTAAAACTACAAAGCCTTTAGGCTTCCCGATGCATCCTTAGGGTATAATTTAAGGAAACAGGGTCATGTGTTGGACACTGTGTCTTGCACGGTGGTGTCATTATCTCTTACGTATTAGCAGGCTACTAATGCTGACATCTAATTAGTACCAAGAAACTGATTAACTCTCAATAGGGTCAAGAGAAAGGAGAAAAATAGATCTCAGGCAAGCAATTAGGTCATTTATTTAATAAATTAAAATACTTGTGATTATAAGCTCACTCTGGCAATTTTTTTCTGTACTGCACAGCTGATGACAGAAACAATGATAAAATTCAAACAGTAAATGTAACACCCTGTTAACGGCAGCGTAATCAAAACAGATAAAACACAAAAAACCCCACTTGAGCTTTCTTGAATGGACAATTTATCATCCAAAATAGATGCATTTATTAGGGGAAAAGTTGCATCCAAATACCATTAAAATAAATGGAGTTTGTTCAGATTTCTTTTTCTTGTGGCTGGCTTGTTCCACGCTATGGAAGCCAAGTACATAAAAGACACTTCAATACCCACTTGTTACATGGTAGACATTTATGTTTATTGTGTACCTTTTGCGAACTAATCTGAATGCTCAGAAATGGCAAGTCAGATAAATATTAAGCAGGCAACAGTCATAATCTTTTTATATGTCACCCTTGTCAATTAATTTGTGTGTTTCCTTAATAAGCCAAAAGATTTTCTTTTATCTGTGACAATGAAATGTAAAATGCACTTACCTGTGCTACTGGGCAGTGTGTTTGACCCACAGAACCTGGTGTTTACTGCCCATGCTATAATGCCCCAAAAGTGTTTGGCTTTTCATGCAGTACCACTCCAGAGCTTTCTAATAGACAAGTCACCCATGCTCCATTCTTGCACGCTCAGTTTAAAGCATTTCTTAATTAGGTTCATTTAAATGCTAATTTTATTGAATGCAGACTCCTCTAAATCACTGAGGTGAGTTCTCGCCAGACTCCTTCAGTGATAATAATATTTCAAAAGGTTTGAAATTCAGGTTAGGTTTGGACAGGCACTGATGGGTCTGTTTGCATGTCCAGCAGTGACTGCAAACCATGAGGCTTCTCACGCCTTGCTTTCTTCTGGCTTCTGGTGTGAGCTCTCCTCTTCCCTGTGCAGGTTCAGCTCCTTTGTCTACTACTTTGAAACCCTCTTGCCAGAATTTAAAGGCCACCTTTAGAAAAAAAAATAAATACACATCTCCACCTGATGTATGGTACACTACAAGGAAAACTCCAAATTCCTGTTAACTGAGAGCTATGCAGCCCTTCACAGCCACTTTTGCAGTTTACAAACAGAACTTTTTGGCCCGAGAACTGCATTTTATTGCACAGCTGATGACACCATGTAGTTACCCAGTGTATGTCACAAATGCTCCATAACAGGAGCAAGTGGCATTTAGCACTGTTTTGCAGATACCTGTGGAGGCTTTAGACTGTGCTGGAGACTTCAAGTCTGGTTTTCTGCTTAACTTAGAGAGTAAAGCCTGTCATGCCTGCAGTAAGGGTGTCTGCTGGAGGGGGCAGCTGATGGCATGCTTTCTCCCTTTGCTTTTCCTTCCTGGGCTGTACCTGTGTGAAGTGTGGGTTCTGCTCTCGCTCAAAATAAGAGACCTCCCCGAGTTTGGTTTTTTGTTTTTGTTTTTTTTTTTCACCAAAGATACCTTTAGAAGATGAAAAGGATAGTCAGACCTTTTCAAGGCTCAAGATTAGTTTGGAGCTGGCAGTGACGGGCTTGGAGGGAGCTGGTTGCTTCTTCCCAGCTTGCTCCAGTTGCAGTGAGGACAGGTCTGGTGGGGTCCTGCTCGTGCCCCGGTGAGCAGCTTTCAGCAACAGCCCTCTTCATGCTGCTGCCCCTGATTGCTCTTGCCCCAGCTGCCAGTGTCACAACAGGCACCGGGATGATCCTGGTTCTCGGTCCAAGGGGAAATGCCTGGGGCGAGCGAGGCTGAGTCACTGCCTCGCTGTCAGAATTGGTGGTCCTCCAAGAAATGGTCTGGTCGATCCCTGGAAGCAGCAGCAGTTTCTGACTGCCTCTGGCAGGTCCAGAGTTAATTCAGGGCTAACATACCTATCTCTAAGTGTAACAACCAATGCAACAGAAGTCGTTTAAAAGGATAGGAATATAGCCTCTCAAAATGTTGTTCTTCTCTTAATATTTTCCTGTTGTTATTAAAACAAATCTATTGAGGGTGAAGTACAGTATGTAACATCAAGCAGTGAGAAATTCGTCATTGGTACCTAGTATTAAACAGTTGAATTTTTTTTTTAAAGTGTATTGAAAAAGTTGTCATAAACACCAACGAATGCAAATCAGCTTTCAAGATGACTTTTTGTTATAGGCATATTCCTGAACTATTCATCTGTGTTAAATGCATTTTGCCTTGAATCATATGTCATGTTGCCAGAAAAGAGTTGTTTCCATGCCAACTCATTTGCAACATGGGGGAAAAAAATCAAAGCTACTAACATCTGCAAGATGTCAGTACTGATATAAGCCACTTGCAATGAAAAACACAGAACTGCGGGAGGGTTTGCCAAATAGGCACTATATATAGGGTAGAATGTCATAAACTAATCGCCGAACAGTGCATTTCCATTCCTTTTTTGGCTGTATTCTTGATCTAATCTCTTTGCCAGAAAAGGCTTGCAGCAAAAGGAGCATCAGTGTCTTCCACGTGTATTTCTCTTGTAAAGCAGGAATTACTTGGATTATTTTTATTTTTTTACTCAAGCCTTCACAAAAGCCACTTAATTTAAAACACATAAGAACTTGTACAAGAAACTGCTGCTTCACTTTCCATACCATTTCCTTTCAATTCTCTCAACTGCAGGGTCTCCTTTTATAAAGATCCTATTCATCAGCAAGATTAATGAGACCTGGTGTCTGAAACTGTGGATTCCATTTCATAGCTACTATGTCCTCTGCGTTTTCCCCCCTCCCCCTTTCTTTATTTTTTTGATAAAAAAAGATTGTTCGTTTATTACCTAAGTATTATGAAATGCCAGAGGCTGAGGCTCTGAAGCCTGAGCAGTTCAAATATCAAGGTATATTTAATTTTGAGATGATCCCAGCATTGCTGTATTGGGAGAACCATTGGAAGCAGCAGTACCTTTTTTTCTGGCTTGTTTTTGCTTGGAGGTATTAACACAGTTATAATTTTCAAAACATTTTTTTAATACAATGATGCAAATTTGTTATTTTATAATTGGAGCATATAGCAGATGCTGAAGTTGCCTGTTGCATGTGTTATACACCACAGACGTCGTCATCTTACCTCTGCTAATTCCGTGTCATGGCATTTGCTTGTTGTGATGCACAGGGTTTGGTTTCCAGCGTGGTGTGTTTCGGGACAGGACTGAACTCAGCCCACACCAGCAGACAGTCCTCCACAAACATGTGCCCCGGGAAACACACTGTGTTGGGGTGCTTCATACGTACCCACGGTGGGTCCCTGCAGCCGTGCCCTGCCCACCCTCCCTGCTAGTCTAGAGTGTGAACAAATGAGAAAATAGTTTCCTTCCTGGACAGGCTGGCAGCCAGCACCCTTGGGCCAGCACGTTCCTTCCAAATGGCTGTTTACAAAGCCCGTCCCCGTGGTGCGGTGCTGGGGATTGTGCGATGCAAGCCTTCCACTTGTGTGTAATTGCTAAATTTCACAAAGGAATATTCATGCTTTCTGAGTATTGCTTACCCCATGAAAGCAATTACTGAAGTTGTCACGGCAGCGTTATGTGGCGGTGAATGGAGAGGAGTTAATTTCATGGGAGTCATCTTTGCATAAGAGATATTTGAAATAGCAAATTGAAACATTTATGGCAAAACCTTTTGTAAAGGGAAGGTCCTGACTAGCTTTATGTGCTGGTAAGGTAGAGGGGGGTGGGAAGTAACTGATCTACTGCATTTCAGCTATTTCCATAATTTCACTTCTATTATTTTTAGAATGATAAAATTCTCATGCAGGTAATTTTTATACTTCATAAAGATCTCAATCCAAACTCATATAACTTTACTTTATTAAAATGCTTCTGCTGAGACTTTTTAATAGAAGGTTATCACAGGCAAGTGGCATTGAGAGCAAATGCAGGAATTGATTCCTACAGCACACTATTTATTTCACTGAGTTTTGAAAGTTAAACCTCAAGTAAGACCGCTTAACGATATGCAAAATTACCCAGATTTTTTTTTATGACAATGAAATGCCGTGAGCTTTGCTATTACTGAGCAGAAGTTAATGTTATAGCACCAAGGGCATATAGCACACACCTCATAATATTGGTTTTCTGTGCAACTTTAGTGTGTGTGTATGTATTTATATGTATATACACACATGCATATCTTGCTAGTATATTAATATGCATATTAATAAATGTAATAGGTTGGGTAAACAAGGTGAAATTGGCTTCTGTCTGAAATACACTGTAGTTAAATTTTTGAGACAACTGTAATGGAGAAAGATTAGAGGGTATTTACTTTCTCCTTAAAGTGTATGTGCTTTGTACAGTGACAATAGCATCCTTACAACTAAGCAGTTTCTTTTTTTCCTGTGTGTGTACTACCTCAGCAGAGCAGGGAAACATCTTTAGAAGAGGAAAATATGACTGTAAAATGATTTTTAAGCATTCATTTGAACTCAGTCAGGCGCAACACCTAGAAATGCTTTAAATTTATTTATTTATTTTTTAATCAGATTTCAGGTTGACAGTGTCCTATACTGTTATGCTTAGAATTATAACCTCGAATTCTGTCGTGCTTTGCCTGTTGCCACTCTCAGACAAGTGCTGCATCTCTCTCTTCGCACAAATTTTAATGCCACAAGAGTAGCTCAGTTTGAACATGCAGAGCCTTGAAGAAGATCAAGTATATTTTAAACAGGATTTCAGCTTCAAGAAACTACATGATGAGATACTTTTTATAAGTCAGGGCTGGGCACGGTGTCAGTTCAAATGGAGGACCAGCTCGGTGGGTATGTCAGGGAGAGCCTGTGAACCCCTGCCTTGCTGATTGCTACCCAGGCAGGAGGAAGTCAGCCCTTCATCTTCTCACCTTTCTGACCCCGCTAACAACAGTGTGGGTGAAGCGAGGTTGTGGCACAGCAAGCACAGCACTGGCCTTTCCGTGACAGGGCTTAAAGTGCTCCTTGGGGGATAATTGATGCAGTTCTGTAATTATGGACACTTAGCATGAGGATGGATATGCTCTTGGCCAAAGGGGTTGATCATGTCATGCTTCTCGCTCGAAGTAAATATTCAATACTGCTTAAGTATACTTTGTAGAGGAAAATGGGCAGCAGTAGGAACCTGAAGACACAAGTTTCCGGATTAGTATCCTGTATGGGCTCACAATGTAGATGTGTGCAGGGAAATGCGTATTGACAGAAGTGCATGGTCTTGAGACACCCCAGCCTGTGCTATAGCTTCTGACACATGCCACTGTACCTGCAGCATTCTCTGTTCTCGTTCTGGGTTTGGCTATGAATAACGTTGATCCAAAGCATAAGCTACAGCAGTAGGGCACAGTTGTGCCCTAACAGACTATTCTGGTAGCTAGGATTTCTTAAGAAGAAACTCTTCTTCCTCTTTATTTTTCAAAGAGATGAATAATGGCAGATGAAGGAAATCTGCCATTGACTGTATTTAGCATTTTGCTTCATGTGAACTCCTGCTGCTTTCCCTCTCTGAATGTCAGGTAGTGCCGTTGCCCAGGTCCTGCTCTATCACTGTGCTGAGCATTTACCCTCCATCTGATTCATTGCAGTGATTTTTCATCTGAATTTGAGATGCGAGCTTCTGACTTTACTGCTGTGTCACAGCTGTCGCTAATTTGGAGTGACTTGCATTGTGGTAGGTTATTCAGTCTCTGTTTTTTCTTTTTAAGAGTTTTGAACATGTGTCTGCCTGCTAGGCAGGACATTGCCCTCACTTAACAGCAGCACTTCGCTGATTTTGCTGTGTTGTGATCACAGGGTTAGTTTTAAAATAACATTTGTGTCTACTACCTGCATTTTCTAAGGCAGTGGTCACTTGATGAAATCAAGGATTGCTACTAGGCTCTTTTACTGGAAGTACCTTCCTCGTGCTTGCTGTAGCAGGGAGAATCTACTGTCTTTTTTTACTTAAAAAAATAATATCCAAGCTAGCTTGGTTTTTATCAAGAAATATATTTTCTATAAATCGGTTGCTGTTCTAAATGTCTTTGATCCATCAATAAGATACGGTATTGTTATTTTGATGTTTTCTATTTTTCTTATCCTGTTCTTTCGTGTAGCCCTTAAGCATTTATTTTCTTAGCATATTGCCATGGCTAAATTCATGTTGATTTCTGTGATCTTTCATGGCTCCTCTTTATAGTAAGAAAGTTTCATTATCCTTTCACCTGATCATTTAGTATTTTTTAATCTCTTTTGGAAATTACCTTTGAACTCGGAGCCTTTGAGCATGTTTTTCTGATTTGGATGAGCTTTCAGATACAGGCTTCAAGAAAATACTTTCTAAGAGGGTTTCGAGCCAATAATTCAAAAGAGTTCTTTTCAAAATTGCTACTTCATCACTTGTTTGAAACTGGAATGGCTTTTATGCCAGACCAACCGTTTCAACATAGCTGAGCCCAGGGTGAGCATCCTGTAACTGTCCTGTTTAATCTCCCAATGGACTGCACACTATTGTCTTTGTGAGCTTATGTTTCTGTATGTCTTTTTTTGGTATTGCTTCGAGTGAAGCAGTTGCTCCTTTTCATTTAGAGAAACCTGCATGTTCCTCAAGTTTTCATGTTGTGCTTTTTACTCTCCTTGCTAAATGTACCAGCTAATACTATCAGTACTGAATCTGAACTTCTTTACCATTTAGGGGCCCAGGATGTCAGGTATTATCCCAGGATGTCATGACTCATACTGTCAGTATTTTTGGCGAGAATTCTATTTCTTTATTAAAAAAAGGCATTCCCATCTTAAAGAATGACTTTCAAATCCTGGCCCTTGCTTCTTTACTCCTTGTAAATCCTGTTTCTTTACGTCTTGATTTGATCCTTGTGAGCTGCAGTGGGAGAAGATTCCTGCTATAGACTTCAGTGGGTTGCACAGGGCTCTTGCTTAGGAAGCCATTAAGACCTCTCTTCTTTATGTTCTAGTACTGATGTTAGGGTTGTTTTTTTAAAAAAAAAAGCAGTAAATCAGGTTGTCATTAGCAATACACTTTTTCAGGGTGACTGCAGGGAGGTTTCTGTACCTCTTGCAGCTCTTTCTCACCATCCTGGTAGTTTTGAAGGAGCCTGCTTATTATTTTGTTCTTTTTTTTCTTTTTTTCCTCATCATCTTGTGCTATAGGAGCCTTACACCTATATTTTGGATCAGCTTTTTTTCAAGTGCTCAGCCTCACTTAAGCTAGATGAGGTTTTTGAGCAGGTGTACTTACACAGTTTCAAAGTGAAAGCAAGCTTTGAAGCAAGCTTCTTGTCTGAAGAAAGATTTGTATGCCTGACTGTTTTTCTCCCTACGTTCCCAGATCTAGTGTAAGATACTACTTCAGCTTACAAAACTTGTTTTGCTTGCATCTTTAGATCATTATGGTTGTAATCATTCTCATTGCTACAGATATATTTAGACATTTAACATTTATTTCAGTTCTAGTAGTGCCCACAATGGATGCTAAGTCTTTCCAAAGTTAAATGCAGTCTTGAGGAGTTTATAATCATCTGTTCCCAGGAACTAGCATTCAATGCTTGTTTAAATGTCTTACTGTCCACTGAGGGAAGTACCCGTGCTGGAGAACCATGCAAGCTCTAAGGGCGCCTGAGGAGACTGAGGGGTGACCTCATCCACGTTTACAAATATGTAAAGGTTGAGTGTCAGGACGATGGAGCCAAGCTTTTTTCAGTAATGACCAATGATAGGACAAGGGGCAATGGTTGCAAACTGGAGCACAGGAGGTTCCATGTGAATATCAGGAAAAACTTCTTTACTGTGCGAGTGACAGAACACTGGAACAGGCTGCCCAGAGAGGTTGTGGAGTCTCCTTCACTGGAGACATTCAAAACCCGCCTGGATGCGTTCCTGTGTGATGGACTCTAGGTGACCCTGCTCTGGCAGGGGGGTTGGACTAGATGATCTTTCGAGGTCCCTTCCAACCCCTAGGATTCTGTGATTCTGTGCCTGTGTTCCCTCTATATCTAGTGGATAAGAAGCATCTCTTGTGTGTCTGCTCAGATGGGTTTGCTATATAAGAAAAGAGGGTTTGATCAAGCCTGGTCTGTTTAGGTTGTAGTCAGACTCAGGTACTACCTGATTAAACAACAAAGTACAACACCTACAGTTCAAACATTATTTTTGCACGGATTGCTCCTTCAAGATGTTTCTGAGGCACTGAGCTTCCAAATACTGAGTTGAATGAGTATTTACTTGTGCATTGATGAAATCAAGCTCTCGCTACCTAATGGAACTATTCATCATGCTGTAAATAGCATTGCTCTGCAGAGATGCTGAGCACACCGGCTTTGCTTCCCTCACATAAACCCAGCGTTGTTCCACCAGGCTATCTAACACATGTAGGGGAGTCCCTACAGCAACAATAAACATTCTGCTTTTTGCCACTTTCTGCTTGCAAATAGAAATGTGTCTGCTTTGATTTCCCTGTGTAAATGCTTTGTTCTGTATCATCTCAGCACATTTCAACTTTCTTACCCTGTGTTAGCAGTTTAAACTTTCAGATTGGAGCACAGGTATTATGGAGGAGGGCCATAATTAATTCTGTGCTGAAAGAGCTGTTCTAAACAGAAATACTGCTGATGCACTTTTCCTTTTCACCTTACAGGGGGAGATTATACATGTATCACCTTGGTTTTACTGTAGCCTGTGCAAATATCACTCTTGCAACAACTTGAGGCTATGTATGCTGTATGTTGTTATGAGCATACTTTACTGATGTGAAATGCTTTGATCAAACGTGTATCAGATATTGTCACTGAGCAGCACAGGAACTCATAGAGCATTAGTTGATATTGCTAGTGGAAAAGAAACCCAACGACAAACAAAGCCAACATTATGTAGTAGTACAGTCTACTCTGGAGATAGCATTCCTATTAAGAGTGTGGCTATTAAGTTTAAAAACACCAAATACATATATTTCTTTTTAAAGTTTAATCTGGTCCTTGAGAACCTTATACGACGCCATCAACACTAAGAAGAAACCTACTGTCAAGAAATTGCAGTCAGGGACTAAATTGAAAGCAGAATGGGAGAGTCTTATTGCTACACTGTGCCAATTATATCACTACTTTTGTTTCTTTACTGCAAGACTGATAGGGACCTACAAATGCTTAGATCCCAAGGGATTTGAGCATGTCTGGTGAAAATTGGAAATCAATAGGAGTGTATAATCGCAAGCAAACTGCATCAATTTCATTGGGGTGAATGATTGGCAGCTCTCCACGGAGGTGCTATGGACGTGGATCCACCAAGTGTATTTGTTGGAGCCTTCTGCTCAACATGAGAAGTACAAGGACTCAGTTTCTTGGCAAATTAAGCACACTACTTGCCTATTAATTAGTAAGAGAAGAGGAAAATGTTTACTGACCTTTCCATTTAGATGAATATTTTGTAGCTTAAGAGAAAAGAGGAGGATTCATTTTCTGGATGTGGATTATAAATGTATTGGCAGTCCTGCTGAGGAGGCAAATGTTGTTTAGTTTCCAGTCCTGTCAGTAGACTGCAAATTCATCTCGGGTCTGGCTTGAAGCAAACTTCATCTCCAAAGCTGAGAGGTAATTTAGTTTCCAGGGTTATTCTGTCCTGGCTTTTGCTTAAGCAAAGACTACCAACTCAATGTGACAATGAGAATGACTATCCACTAGGGGCCAAACTATGCCCACCAAATGCTTGATTTCCTTTCTGAAGCATTTTTCTTCCCCAGAAGTGGAAATTGCGTGATTTTTTTTTTCTTGATTTTTTTTGTTTGTTTGTTTGTTTGAGCCCACTACTTGATGTATTCAATTTCAGATTGTCCTTGAACTCTCCATGTCTTAGACTGAAGCTACAAGGTACAATTCACTTGTTCTAGAGAAATATGCATCAATTATGAATATTATGATGGTATTTGTCTATAGGGCAGGCAGGCAAGATATAAAAGTCACTCTAGTGATGGTGAACATAAAAGAGATGCTGGTTTTCAGAGATGGGAGAAATTACATCTATTAAAGGCTCAAACCCAATTTTTTCAATGTATGTAATAGCTGAAATGATCCTGCTCACTGTGTCGAAGAAGGGATTGTGAAAGGTCTCAATAGGGAATGACTCAGTAAAGGTCTGATTCAAAGCCCAGTGAAGTCAGTAGGCAGCTTCTGAAGCTAGACATGCTCCTAGACCATGTGCCTCATGTGCATCTCCTTGCTTCCTCTAGTGTTTGAGAAAGATGATGAATGGAGGAAAGTGCTACTGAGACACACTGAAGCCCACACCTGTTTAAATGTAGATGATTTTTATGACCATTGGCAAATAAAATCCAATGCTGTAGGCTTTGAATGGGAATTTGGCATAACTAACATCCTATATCTCCGCACAGAGTCCAAAACCAAGAATTCTGAGGTTGTTCTTGAGCTTTTCTTTCTCCCACAAGGTGCTAACAAATGAGCTATTGGATTAGTTACAGTTTTCATTAAAATGTAATTAAAAGATGTCATACTTTTATAGTTGGACTCAGCTGTAGCCAAACATATGAGCATAGTAAAACATTTCACAGAGCTGAAAGATTTTGTGGTCCTGCTGAGAAAATGATAGCCTTACAGCTTCTCATTTAATTATTCTAAAATTAATAATAACAATTGTTAAAGTTCCCCTCATTCTAACAGAGCAGCTTTTAATATTCCTGGCTGGAATGCTCAGTGGTGAAGGTAGTTACTCTGCCGTGGATACAGAGAGACTCCAGAGCAGCTTGGGGTCCTCACTCCTGCTTGGTATTTACGAAGAGACACCTTGCCACTCTGAGCACATGGACGAAACATCGCACACATTCAGGGGAAAGGACCTGAGCCTCTGCCACCTCCAGTCTGGAGAGGGCATCCTGGCTGCCAGGTCTTTTGTGCTTGGTTGCATTCTCTGCTGCATTACTCTGGGATGGGGACAGGCTGGGATGCTGCATGTTTAGGTCACTTCCCTGGAATGGGGAAGAAATGTCTGGGGCTTTGTTCCAGTCATTTGAAGTTAGTCATATAAAGTCAAGTAGCTGCAGGAGGTGGGGAATCTATGCGAACCCAGTCCCCATGCAGTCAGGGTATACAGGATTGTCAGTTCCAGTCATTGCTCAGGAGCAGGGATGTGAGCAGGGGCTTCCCCATGCCACAGCAGCACTTAGGAGGCTGTAGGTTTATATAGTTTTTGATGGCTTTGTGCCTTGGCTGTGGATGCATAAATGCCAGGGCCTGGGTGGCGAGGAAGGTGTTTCTGTGTTGTTGAGTCCTGCTCTGGGCTGCTCGTTAGATGCAGCTCAGCATGGCTGCGTGGTCCAGCCCTGCCCAGCACCAGCCATGCAGGTACCTGTCGAGGTGGGAAGTGGCTGGGAAACTCTTTTGATGACATTAGCAAGCCTCCAACAGTGGGGCCTACACGCATATAAAGAAGTGGATAAGTGCTGCTACCCATCCAGCCCACTCCTCTCCACAGAGCTGGCTAGAGGTGTGAAAAAGTGGTGGAAAATTGCAGGGGAAACCACCCGGAAATCACCCAGCAAGGCATGGCCCTCAGCGGTGATGGGAATCTTGCCTCCCTTCCCCTAGGCATCCAGAGGCAGGGATCCAGGCTGCCACTGCCCCAGGCCAGGGCTGGGGAGGGAGTGATGGCAGCACGGGGGGTGCCACAGCTGCCCCCACCTCGGAGTGCAGGGGTGCCCAGTGGGTGCCCACAGCACCCCATGTCTGTCTTCTCCTCTGCACCACCATGAATGCCAGCTGAGGAAGGGTACGTCTTGGGGAGGCAGGCTTTGTTCTCTTCATTTTTTGGAAGACAATAATGTTTCAGTTCCTCTGAAGATCTTATCTGTATGCAATGGCCTCTGTACCCTATCCTGGGATCCAGCCAGGGTATTTTGAATTATAAATGCAGAGAGAGATCATTCTCTGAAAGTAATTGGGGGGGGGATGCTCATTTATTCTAAAAGCTTCACAAATTTTAACATGGATCCAAAAATTTAATTTAAATATGCATTACTTATTGTTATTCACTTTTTCCACTTGCTTGTAAAACTTGTTCAGAAATGAGAAATTGCATCATGTAACCATAGCAGGTGAAAAAAAAAAAAAAAAGAAATATAATAAACAACCTACTGCAATCTATTTGCATGGATTACCTGAACATTTATAAGTAACTAATCTGTTCAGAGGAACCAGAATCATCCTGCATACATGAAAAATGCAGGAGTTGCAGAAATAATTTGAAATAGAATTGACGACTTTCCAGTAGCGTCACGTATTGCTAGTCCCAGGAAAAAAGACTGTCATCTTGTATATAATACTGAGATACTGAAAGCACTTGCTCAGCATGAACACTGCAGTTGGTATGCATGCAGCACAACAAGCGCTACTCATATTGGTGTTAATATTAATTAATTGGCATTAATAGCTGGGTCACAAAGTAGTGACAACAAGGTAGAGGGAGTTTCTCAGCGCCAGCATCTCCAGCTCATGTGCATGTACCCACACACCTGGGACCTTGCAGTGCCCACACCAAAGTCTCAGGCATCGGATCCTTGGTTAGGGGCGAGCCCTGCTCTCCCTACCTGTGCACAGCTGGGTCTGTGAGAGTGAGACTGTCACTGCTTGGGGCCAAGATAAAGGTTTCAGTGGGAGAGTAAGATCAGTAGTGTTGACAGGATTTGAAATAGGAGGGAGACGTACATTTCTGCGCCCTTGTGACTGGTACATGGAAAATGTTTCCACATCACAAGAGCTGCTTTCCTGGCGAAACCTATCAAAGCATTACTTTAAACAAACTTTCTTATTCAAAGGACTGTACCAAATCTATTTCATCATGAGTGTGTGGTTTCCAAACGGCCTGACCATGAGCCCGAGACCTCCAAACGCTGTGAATCAGGGACAGCTAGGATGTAAAAATGGCTAAAATATGCAGAGGTTTGAAATCAAACTAATTGTAGTAAAGTCAGTTTTATTTGGGGTACGAATTCCAAATAAATGATACAGTGTGAGACTGATTGTTCAGATATTGTGGACATCTGTCTGGAGATTATTTCCAAACAAAAGAGTCTTAGAAATCATTCATATAGTTTGTATTCATGTCAGGTTTTGGTCACAGACAAATTCACACATTCAGCAATGTAGTTAATCTCCTAGATACCCACCACAGAAGAATAGGGATTAATACATTTATCTTGTAAAACAATGCAGTCCTCCTCTGAATTACAACCAGAAATTAGACTGTAGTTATCAAATATGCTCAGTGAGGTTATGAATCAAGTCACCGCATTGTTAAAATTCTCATCTCTTATCAGCTCCCATTTTGAAGGCTGCAGCCATCGGAGTGTCAGCTGCCAACTGGATTTGCTGGAGGCAGGGAAGTGCCTTCTCCAGCAGAGAATTTCTGTGAGGGCAGAGAGAGAGCTTTGCCTTGCAAATGTCATCCAGAAGTCCAGAAAAGATATCGGGAGACGCCCCTGGACTCGGTGATCCATAAAACCTTCATGAAAGTCAATGACTGTTCCGGCAGGGATTGAAGCCATCATTTACATGGCATGCCAACGGTGATAAATCTGTCCCGCGGACACACGCAGGACTAGTGGGTGTCACACTGCACACCCGCTGAAGTCTCTGTTAAGCTCAGAAAAACATACTAATCTCAACCTAAAAAAACCCCAACCCAACCCAAAACAGAAATCAAAAAGCCACTGCTAGCTGTAAGGGAAGAAAAATACTAGCTTGTAGTTTTGGAGAGGGAAGAGAGGAAGAGCTCTTTCATTTCCTATTCCTTCTAAATGTATGTGGCCCATATATTTATAGGTTAATGGTACCTTTGAGGAAATGCAACTCTTGCACTGATTAACAGAATATTTATTCTCTACAAGCAGTGTTATAAAATCCACATAGTTCCTGCCTCCTAAATGATAATTAATCTGTTGGTGTGCATTGCCCATTTCAAGACTTCTGCAGTGCAATGCTGGCATTTCTCATTAAAATGAATCCTGGAGGCACTTTGTTATTGTTTAGACTGTGAAAACCACTGGTGGGGTTTTTTTTCCCCTCTGTGTGTTTTGTAAGTGCTAAACGCAGGAGGAATTTAGCACATTCTTTAAAGGACTGCACATTAATAATACATTCTCGATCACAAAAAGAAAGTCAAATTGCTGAATGGTAGTTGTATAAGTCAACAGCATTCAGGAAAAGGCACTCTCCCTTTAATCTTTGCTACAAAGAGATGCCCTCATAGTCGAGACTGTATCCTCTAGAAGTTGACCGATTCTTGCTTGATGTGCTGCTCTTGTGCCTTTCAACAGTGCTTTAGGGGGTTATTTCAACAGCATTGTAGATGACAAGGCTTGGATTAGTGAAACTTTTCAATTCCGTCTTTGTTTTTTAAAAGGCTGCCTGCTGTATGAGAGCACTTGTATGGCCTTTTTATGCATCTCTGCCTCTTGCCATAGGTAATTATTTATTAACATAAACCCTGCAAGAAAGATTGACTGTGTCAAGAGGAGAGCGAGGAAATAATAACCTAATAAAATTCTGTCCTGATGCCCTTGTCTGATCCTAGTGTGAGAGTCAGTATTTCTGTTTTTCACCACATTGCATCAGCTAATTCCCAAATTCAAAAGCAGTTTTGTTCAGCAGTGCTAAGACTGTACCAAAACATGCCCGCTATTAGGATCCTCTTTCTGTTAATTGATCAGAGTTGATAACATTAGCACTGTTCTGCATATAAGCCTGTGGCAATGCTGCAGTATTTACACAATACAGAGGATTAGGGTTAGTGGAGCCACTGGTAGTTGTCTGAAATCAGCTGTCACATGAATAAAACGAACAGGGGAATACATGCTAGGGAAGTAGGTTTACTTTGGGTTTAGGTTTTGTTTTCACTCCTAACTCCACCAGTGCTACAGGCTTCTCTCACAAGTTTCTTTGATTGCGACATTTTCTACTTCGTGCCTGGATAGACAGTGCTGCCACTCCTGCGTGCTGGGGCTCTGGCCATGCATATAGATCTGTGAGCAACATCTTGATATAGTAAACCTTGGGATTCAAAGGAGGGGGCTGGAAAGCTCATCACTCCATTTGGCAGTTTGGTTATGTTTCTGGTTATCTGTATTGCCTGTGAGCTACAATCTTCTGTCTAGGTTCTGATATAGCTGTTTATGGGCCTTGTTGTCCATGAATTTGTTTGAAAACTTCTTGCATCTGCTGACATGGTCCTTCTCCATGTGGAGAAGTGTGTGCCATGTCAGCAGGTTCCAGAAGTTTGCTGCTCACTGCATAAGAAAGTGCTTTCTTTCAGCCCTTGTAAATGGGTCTTCTTCATGTTCCACCAGGTGCCTCCTCATTCTTACACCACAGGGATAAATTTTGAATAAAACCAGGATGCTGCTTTGCACTTGTTCCAAGCACAAGCAGTTGACAGGCTTTATTAAAAACAAATTTAAATTTTACAGCTCTGCGGCGAGTGAAGGCACAGCAGGGTTTGCATGGACTGGTGAAAGACAGGGAGGTTTGGAGCTGTCAGGAAGTTTTGCAAAAGCTCTTAAATTGCAGACAAATTTTCAGTTTCAAATTACTCTGAATTTAGTTTCTTTTGGTCACTTAGGGAGGGCCACTCAGACCACACAAAGCATTGGCTTCCTAATTTTACTTTGTCTTAGAATAGCTGGCAAGTCAGTTGTTCCCTCAGTCACGCTGTGTGGCAGAGGGACAGTATGACTTCATCGGGCAAAACTTCCTTTATACATGAAAAACTTTGGGTTAGTAACAAAGAAAAACTTAATTAATTCCTTCTTAGGTTTTTCATTATTTTTTAAATTTTTTTCCCCAATGGCAAAATGCCCAGTGCAACTCAAATCCTTCAATTTGGTTTCCAAAAAAGACGAAACTATCCTGTATGCCTGAAATATTAATTAAAACCAAGCAAAAAAAAAGAAAGATTTGGACAGATCCCAAACCAGCTACTCAAATATAAATGTCTGCAACTGTCATATGAACTTCTCAGTAAATGACACTATAATCCTTCCTTCCTAAAGTGGAAATACTACTTGATTAGCCCAATTAAGAAGGGATTTCTGACAGAATATTACTTGAGAGTGTAGTTTCCTAAAGGATGAAAAGGTGCCAATTTCGAAACAACAGTATGTTACTTATGTTGTTAAAAAATAGAATCAAGGAATGACAGTAAATTAACCATTGGTATTACGCACTGGCTTGAGTTTCCCTTCAAAGCAATATTAAAGATGTAGAGCAATTAGGTTATTTTTACACTGAGTGAATTGATAAATCAGTATTCTCCATTAATCTTTTAATTTGCACAGGCAGAGTGTGATCACTGAGGTATTTTGGCTTGTGTTGGGTTCTGGGTTGATTGGTTGATTTGTTTTTTACTGCTCCATTTTAAGACCTTCTCTTGGCACATTCTGCTTAGAGAGTGGAGGGACTGGGGACCCTTTCCTCCTGGCACATCCTTCCCCAGCAAGCTCTTGCGTTCAGAGACTCCTTTTCCTCCTTGAATGATGGAATATTTCAACATGGCACAGAACTGCTCAAAGCTGGAGCCCTTCTCCCAGCACAATAAAGGAATACACAATTTCTGATGATGCATTGGCAGACCAAGGGGAAACAGTTCACAGGAACAAAAACCTTCATTTGACCATGATAACCTCTAGTTTCTACAAATTAATTTTTGCTGCCATAGTGGTCCGTTTGTTGATGAGAGTTATTTTAAGAGGTCTGTCATTTTAATTTTGGTGAACATGCATGTAAGCATCTCTGAGCTATCTACCTACCCAGTTACCTTCACATGAAAGACTGGGACCATTACTGATCTCCCCTGCCTGTGCTTCAGTTTGTTTATTTTAAATACTCTACTTTGCTCCGCCATTACCGAGTTAGCCGGAGTTGAATTCTGCGTATGGCACAGAGAAAAGCTAAAGGGAAGCCATGCCTGTTTGAAAGGCAGCATGCCAGCCACGGGCAGTGCCGCGGGGCTGCCAGGGCTGCCTTCAGGGTGAGGCAGGAGGATGCTGCCAGGTGGTGCCAGCACCCGGGGACGTGCCAGGCACCCACGGGAGAGACCCTGCTCTTGCCCCTGGCACCGCAAGGCTCTCGTCAGTGTCTGCAATGCGGGGAGTTGATTTCAAAACCTTTCTTGTTTTGTGCAATGTAATGTAAATATTTTACGGGGTTGCTTAGAGTTCCCCGTGTTTGTTTAACTTCATCAAGGCAAGGAACATTAATTTTCTGGGAAGATTTCTGCTCTGCACGATCCACAGAATTTCATATTGAAAGATTGTCTATCCGTGCAGCCACGCTTATTTTCCAGTTGCCCAAATTAAGACAATCTATAAAGAAATGTTCATTTATTAGCAACTGGTGTTTGACAGTTTATTTCATGTAAGCCTCCAGCTTTCCTTGGCAAGCTTATTTGCATAATGTGTTATTATGTCTAAATGGAAAACTAAATGCCTCCATGTGGTCTTTAAATGACAAGTGCTTGTCAGCTTCATGCAATATTCAGAAGTAATAGATCCAAATCACAACAGCACTCACTATGATGTACAAAAAGAAACAAAGCCCAAAAAACTTGTTGCGTATCCTTCCCTGACAAATTTCCGCTTTGATACAGAATTGTCAGTTAGGGTTTTCATGTGTTAAACAGTTGAGTTCAACTGTGAAGGAATTTACTGTAGCTTTATTCTGCACTGCTTTTGAGTAATTATAATTCATGCTGCTTTTTTTTTTTCCCGTTTCCACCCCTGCCCCTCTCAAACAATGCAGCTCAGGGAATAATCTTCAGAGGACCTTGGCAAGATATATCCAAGAATTTCTGCTTTAATTACTTCTGAAAACGTTGAATGCTCTCTGGCAATGGTTATAATAGCTTTGGAAGATCTGTTACAAACTTCACATTTGAAATAGTCCTTGGGTCTGAAATTTGCAGTTACATATTGAATTAATGCTTTCTTAAAATAGAAAACTGGCATGTTTGTGTGTAGTTCCAGGTTATTAGGGGCTTTGGGAATGAAAGGTCTCTGAGTCAAGGCTTCTGTAAACATCCTCTTTACATATTTTCCTTGCATGTGTATGGGGTGCTGCTCCATCCCTCACAGCCCCTTTCCACCTCCAGCACACCTGAAACATTGAAGCCACATCCACGACAGAAGGAAAAGTCTAAACTCGGTGTTTTACATTGTACAACATGATACAGTCAAGGGCAGCTCTGTGCTTTATCAGTGCTACATCTTCTTTTTGATAAATGCTACCATTTTTGTCTCCTGATAAAGGTTAGAAAAAGTACACAGTATTTTACATATCAGATTAATTTTTAACTTTTAAAATAAAGGGATATTGTGTTTCCTATTCATTGAGCTGTGTAGAATATTTTCAGTTAGGTTTGAGGTTAACAAATACTTTTCAAGGTAGCATTAACTGATAGAAATGGTTTGTAGGACGTTTGGTTGCACAAGTTCTGTCTCTTTTCTCTTTACACAACAAAAATCCAGCACGAAGATAAGGAGGAAACAGAAAAATATTAAAGGGAATTTGCTGTCTCTGGCATAAATTTGGAGGGGGGAAGAAAAAAGGCCAGATACTGCACATAATTTTAGTACTAGATGTATTGGTATTGGACTATTGATTTTGTTGCTCCTAACTTGCCTGTTCTGGTTGCTCAGTGTTGCAGGGCAAGGCGATAAGGAGATGGGGCTAAAACAGAAGAAGAGAGGAGACATAAGCTGATAGAAGGAAAACACCATGTGAGGGACAGGGCAAGTAATAAGGGCAAATAACATCCCAAGCTGACTTTGGGGTCAGCCTGCTTTCAGGTACCATCAGTTACCACCATCTGGTCATTTTGTCTCTTAGAACCAAAACAGTGAAGGCTCAAAGAAATGCCCGATGGTGCATTTTTTAGGTAGATGGAGGTAGTAGACAGGCAAGCAAAAACTAATGTCTGTGCTTCCCATGAGCTATCTCCTCTAGCTATCACTCTAGGCACTGAGGCCAAACAAGTTAATGGTGCGTGGCTGGTGACAACACTGGCTACTCAAAAGTTTGGGAGCTTTTTTGTGCCTCTCCTCTCTGCACGTGTTATGTTATCCTTGTGCTCTGCATTCAAGAAAAAGGGACCAAGTTCTGGTTCCAGAAGGCAAAAGAGGCTGGAAACACTCTGGGTTCGTGCCCAGTGTGGGATGCTCAGCAGCTGTGAGCAGCCAGGGCTCTTGAGCAAGCCCTTGTTAGGGGAGCAACAGGAGCTGCAGTTAATGAGGAGGTGGGAGCTCCCAGCTCGGCAGCGTGTCTGCTGTGAAAGAAGGTGGTGTGCGGGTAATTCCCTTTGGGAGGTCAGGGACAGACATAAAGTAAGTGAACAGTTCATCAGTTTTATTAAAAAATGTTTCAGTCCCAGGCCACGGCTCCCCTCGTTAATTTCACCAGCAGCTCTGATTGATGCAATCAGTGTAATTAAAGTGATCATATCACTCATAGCGGGCCTGGTGTCAGCAGGGCAAGAGGCGTTTCCAGCACTGTGACCTGCGCCTCGTGGTGCCTTTGACCGCCTGAGCTGAGCCGGCAGCCAGCAGAAAGCTGACGCGACGGCTGACGCCGGGTTTCAGTCATGAAGGCAGTTAAATAGGCAGCATTTTGTGCTCTGGTGACCCGTCTTGATAAGGACACTCTGTCATTTGCTTCTCCTCAAGTTAAAACCTTGACTCACCCAGTGAAGAAAAAGCAAAAGTGTCAGTCAAAGACAACCAGGAAGGTTAAGCTGGCTTTGACCCTTCCTCCACTTGGTGCTCTCGTTAACCCCAGCGGCACCTCCCCAGGAAAGGCCCTGGAAGAGAAGGCTCCAAGGAGGGTCTCCTGTGGGCTGTGATGGAGCCGGGCTCCCCTGGCTGCGGCAGGGCTGGGTCACCAAAAACCTGCCTTGTGTCGTGGGCAGACAAAGTGGGCAGATGGTGGGGCACTTTGGGCAATGGGAGCCATTGGGAGAATGCTCAAATGTTCTGAATAGCACACGTCTTAACTTGGAAAATGCAAAGACTGGCTCACAAATAAGTCACAAGTAGCCAAAAAGGTATTAATAATCAATAATCTGATTAGCTGTGTGACTGTGCAGATAACACTATTTGCTATAAAAAGTAGAGGTGGATTGCATAGACTTTGACAGCAGTTGATCTGCGTGCTCCATCTCCAGTTGCTCTTTCAGATCTTTGGCTCAAAATACTGTCCAGCATTATGTTCTTCTAAAGCTTATATCCCTGGGTACTTTGAACAGTTGTTTTAAAAAGTAACATAAGATATCATCTTATCGCAAGTATGACTGATGTTTGTAGGTGCATGAAAATGAAGATAAACTGCCAGATGTTAGAAAATAAGAAAATGCAAAGCTTTCTATTGCATCAGTGTGTACCTTTCCCTCAACGAAAGAATAGGTAGAATTATCTGAAGGAAATGGTAATCAGACTGGATCTCAGAGTAAAGTGTCCAACAGGGTGAACTTTTCAAAGTACTGTTACTGATTTTATAGCTATTAAAAACCAAGGCATTTCTTTAAAAATCCTCACCTTTTTATGGTACCCTTATTTGAGATTAATTAAGTATGTAAAATTCTCAGTGAAGAATGCAGCATTCAAGGAACTCATGTTGAGTTTCTGTAGTTAGTCCAGCGATATTAAAATGAAACAGGACCAACTTTGTAGGGGGCAATTATAACACATTACGGTGTGAATTGCACACTGTGATTAAACTCATAGGAGGTACTCAGCAGCAGCATTTGCTTTGAAAGGGGCACTGATTACCATTTGTACTATGCATTTTGGTAATCAGAAATCATTATGGAAAATATTACATCAACTAAACAAATACCCCCTTAACTGCATGAAATATACAGAATTATTTTTTTTAAATAGCTTTATGCATGTAAATAAATATTTTTTTCTGCATGGGATGAGCACTTGATCAGCACATCAAATCAGTATGCTGTCAGGCTGCAGCATGACCATGCATTGTGGAATGAATGGTTTGAAGTTAAAATACCTCCTGGGGTTGGGTTTGTCTCTTGTGTCTTAACTTCAGACTGGTTGCAATTACATTATAAACCATCATTTACTTATGACTTATAAAATAGCCTTGTGAAAGTATTAAACTAGCAAGAGGTGCTAACATTTACTTTGGAAGTCCTGAGTTATTTCTATTAAATGGCTTTCTCTAGGATTTAAGATAGGGGAGTCTTAAGGTTCTTACCGCCTATAAAATACTAATAGGCCCATGTTGCAAAGGTACTATATTTTTCTGGCATGTTTTGACACCTAATATTTTGAGGGATTTGGAGAGAGCTCTTGTATCATGGCATTAACCAGTTTTATTAAGGCATTTCTGCCACTGATTTCTGATAGTATTTCAAACGTGCACATGCACATTCAGAAGGACGTGGCTTTGGCAGTCCTGCATGCCCCTCCTGGTCTGGGGCTATGTCTCCCCAAATGCAGTGGGTTTCATTGAAAAGCAGCAGAGAAGAGTCAGGCTAATAGCAGATCCCACTTGCAATTATTCAAAGCCAAATTTTGTCTCAGCCTAACAGAAATCAAATAGCTGCTCACTCAGGGATTTCTTTATTTCTTCTTTTCTTTGTTAGGATGTAATCTAGAGAACGTGTAATGTTAATCCTATAACATTTCTGGCAGTCGGGTACTATGTGATTGCTTTAAAGATGCAAACTCATCTTCACTGTATCTTGATTATCTTCCTTCCTTTTCATCCTGTCGTACCATTTTGATTGCTTAACATCAGGTCTAGTGTCAAGTAATAATAAAACAATTACAAGAAATACAATTCATTCTGAAGTGCATTAAGCAAGAACTAAATTAAGGCACATAATTAACAACAAAAAAAAGATACATTCAGGACAAAATGTTTTAACCCCTATATCTCTTCCAGCATTAACTACCTTGGCATTAACTCAAAACTGGGAAAAAATATAGATTATATGCACAGATGCAGTGGGGCTTTTAGTGATTTATGTAGGGAAATTCACAGATCTGTCATGCATGATCCTTTCTATATAGTAATATACTCAGTTTAAACTGTCATGCTAATTTTTTTTCTTGTCCATCTGCTCCAATTATTAGAAAATTGTACTAAAGAAGGCTCGAATAACAAACATGAAACAGCTCAATATTTCAAGTTGCCAGTATTTTTCTCATATTTGTTCTTTTTAATTAGAGAGCATACCAAGTTTCAACCACAGGACCCAGGCATTTATTAAGTGATAGAGAAGCAGCACTATTTTATTGACTAATTCCCCAGGCTTTTATTATGTTTCCTAGCAAAATGTGATTTATAGGAAAGTTAATAAAGGTATCCTCACCTACTGCACCTGGAGACAGGATATCTACAATGGGAAGACATTTAGGCTAATAAGTTAAATCACAAATCTGGGAGGTGAAATTGGATTTTATTTCTGGGAGTGCAGCACAGAACTGATGCAGGCTTGGGCATTTAACATCTCCACATCTCCATTCTTAACTGGCTTTGCCTACAAAATGAAAGCAATAATTCCTCTGGATTTGCAGAAACATTATGCCAACTGATTACAGTACTTAAAATTTTTTAAAGTTTTAATGCTGAAAAGCATCATTAAAGTATTGTTTCCTCTATATTACTTTCCTTTTCCTCCCCACAAATGCTTGAGACTCTTTTTTTTATTTACTTCATTTCTGAACTGAAAGTAACTACTTGAAAATTGTGTCCTGTTCCCAAATTCTTGTCACATTTTGACCATTTTTTTCCCTTTATATGGCATTTCCTTTGGCATTTGTGTATGAGCCAAGAGTTGCACCATGAGGGCATCCTGCAGGCTCTTCTGATGCTTAAAGGGTGGCACCAAGACAGAGGCAGGCTGGGAAGCTGGTCTGTGCTACGTACATCAGTCCCAAACCCACTATAACAAAAATCATAGTACAACAGAATTGGACAAATGCATTTTAAAATAAATGCATTGATTCTGATTCTTAATAAGGTTAGGCATGCAATTGTGTGATGACTAATTTGTGTGCCTAATTACCATGATTGTATGTGCAAATCAAGTAATTATGGAAGTAAATAACCATAATCAGTTATTTTCATGGGTAATTATTCAATTTTATGCACAATGGCAATAATTGGGTGTGCAAATTAAGCATGCAATTGTGCATGCATATTCAACACACACTTGTGTGTCTAATCTTTTCATAAATCATCCTTTTTTTCCTGAGGATTTTTCTCATTTCCTATCTGTTACTGTGGTGTAGTGTTACCGGGACATCATTGCTAGTAGTAAGGATTTGGAAACTCTTCTATTTCAAACCTTCCTGACTTTTTAGTGGTTAATAATTCTCCACTGCAAATGGACTGCTCTCCTGAAAGATGGCTGTTTCCATCTTGTTCCTAGCATAGGTGCACTTTTTTCGTAATTGGACAGGGAATTTCTAAAGAGGAGACTGAAATAGATACATTCCATCTTTTCTTAAAATTTCAAATATGGAATTTTGTAACCTATTAAGAACACGTAAAATAGGGGGTTTTTGCACTCATACACACAATTACTTTGGGCTTTTAGACATAAATAATAGTGTCTTTGTCATCAAGAGGAACTTCATGCTGCACTGCATTGGAGATGTCCCTAAGCTGTCATTAAAGGCAAGGAACACACTGTACCTGCTTGCTTACCACACAGGTCTGATTTACAAAAGCACTTTGGCACTGACCTAATTCAGTTCCCACTTAAAACATGTAGGAAGAAATCCTGTTGACCTCAATACAAGAGAAGTTTATCACTGCTGAGCACTTCTAAAAATGTCACCCCATTTTTCTGTCTTAAGACCTGAATTGGTAGGTATATAATTATCTTTAAGCATGTATGCTCAAATTCTTCTAGTTTCGGGAGCGCGAGAGATACTGTTGACTGTGATACGCTAATCCCCAGACTCCAGGTTGGTTAATTCAGTGTCGCTCCGGTGAAGGTCTGTCCCAAGCAAAGCTGCTGGGCTGTCCCCAAGTCATGCTTGTGGTGAGGACACAGCACACGCAGCTCAGACCAGTCTGACAGTGGCTATTGAGGGATCTTTGTACAGTGCCCAGCGCCAAAGGAGCTGTAATTTATTGATACCTTTCCCCCCCGTGTCTGCCCAGAGCAGGGAGGCAGAGGAGGCACCGTGACTTCAGTCTGCCTCAGGAACAGTGTCTCACTGCTCTGTTTAACCAAGGGATTTAATTTCCATTGTTTGTCTTTTGTGTTCTTTTTTGTTCCCGATAGATTTTCCCAGGCTCATTGATGCTAATCTCATTGTCCAGGAATCAGCAAAGGCTAATTAGCCACTGCAATGATGATCTGTCACAAGATCATGGCCCTTCATCACGTCAGATGTTTTCTAACTAAGTGAAGGGATCACTGTCGAGAAGGAGCACAACCATTTCAGGGTGTTCAGTGTCACCTGTAAAGGCTCAGCATGGTGTGTGGGAGCAATTCCCACTGATGGTGCCGAGGCATCTGGCCAGCACAGCCTCCCGGTCCCAGCCTGACTTGTCATCAAACCAGAAAGGATTTTCCAGTGGGCAGAACCTGACCTTCTTTGTAGCTAAAAGAAGTGACAAAACCAACCAAAAAAACCCCTCAACCTATTTTGATATTTCAAAGGAAAAGCTTTTTAATTTTATTTTGTAGCTATGAAGTGACTTTTCTCAGCAGGGTATGGTTTCCTATGGTAAAAGGCTAGAAGGGTCAAAACCAGAAGATATCTTGTTTCATTGAAATAAAACATCTTGTTCATGTGCAAAGCATTTCTCCTGGCTGTTCCATTTCATAGGGAATTTTTAAATTTTAGTTTTTGAAGCATTCTGAAGGGAAAAAAGAAAGACTGAAAAGCAGAACTTTGTATAAAACAAAACAGATTTGCTGAGTGTTTTCCTGGCAGCAGTGTCACACCAGTGTCACAGCTGGGCTTCCCAGCTCGGGATGAAACCTGCTGCCTCGTGCAGAGATGTAGCACATTGTGCTCCTGTCTGAGGCCAAACCATCTCAACTCTACATGGTATCATGGTCTACAATGATGATTTCTCCAGTCAACCGCGAGCACTTTCTGAGCTCTTTCTCTCCACAAAAGACGTACAGAGGTGTCCAGATATTTCTTGATGGGTTGTCTTTAAATTTACAGACTAACCTGGTGTCCTACTTGATGAGCCCATCAGAAGGTTGCATGCTTAGTTCTGCATTTCACATCATTGAGATCTATTCTTTAAAAATATAAAGAACGAGAAACTTTCTGTAAAAAGCTTAGTTACACCTTCAGGGAAGGGCTGTTATCTTTAAGTTGTATATATTCTACACTTAATATTACCACCTTTAAATATACATACACACATACAGAATCATTTTGAATTATAATCTCTAGTAGAAGATAGTTTTCAAAATATCCATAAATGAGAATAATTGTGCTGGGTTCCTACATAGTAATATGGCCACTGAAGTTGAAGTGGAGAGATAAATCACTAATTATAAACAATAAACATTGGATGTTGTCATTTTACAATTCTGCTGACTTCACAGAGCTGCAGCTGCCTTCTGGAAAGTCTTGGTAAATGTTTCTTTGTGTCAGAACAATTCTGCTTATATAGCCTATATTTTCCATATTTCCTTATCCTTATTCTGAGTTACTGGAAGCATTTGCATTAAAAAAGTATCTTTGTTTCTTAAGAGTTCATCTGCTTTGCTGCTTATCGTGCACATGCTGAGAAAATGAGATCAGCAGCAACAAGAAATGCCTGTTTCCCCAGGTGAAGATGCTTTCTAGCATAACGAACAGGAGCGACCCAGAGATCATACCTGACCTGGTGCCCTGCCTTCTGCTTCTTCCGACAGATTCAGTCACAGATATTGCTCCAGCCTGACAGGATGTGACCTCAGGGTATTCCGGAGAATTCAGGACAAATTAGAATTTCAAGTAATTTATTTGGAGTTAAAATATTATTCCAGCTATTCATAATAATCTTCCCTTTGAAGAGGTATTGATCTCCAATAATGGCAGAATAAACCATTGAACAAGAATCCTAGAAAGGCAGTTTCAAATGTATTTCCCCCTTAGGAATGGGGAGATATGGTAAGTTTATGCTCATTCAGGAGCCTTTTCTGAATCCACTCTGTGTGAGGAGGCTGGGTTATGGTTGTCACACAGGAATCTGGGGATGCTTCTGGATATAACTACACTGCACAAAAATATGTTATGTTGCTGCTGTTTATATTGTGGGAACACTCTCAAAGTCCAGAGAGAGACAGTTCAATGCAGTTCTAGACTAGCAATTAATGCAATTGAAAGTGATGCTGTAAATGAAGAGTGTTTGGCCTTTTAACTGACATAAGGGTGGCTCTTGCAGAAGTCCTGGGGGTCAGCTGGTGCTCTGTGTGCTGGCAGCCCTGGGCAAACCTCTGCTGGTAGCGGTTGTGAAGGAGGAGGACGCAGGTCTCCCAGTGATGTAAACAGGTTGTGCATCATACCTTAAGGCAGGGGGCTCCTGACTCCTCTTCGCAATGGAGGAGAAGTGGGGCCAGTTCAGTCCTGACTCAGATGCAGCACCAACCCACCCCGTGGGGAGCTGGGTCTGCTGATCTCGGACAAATGTGGTCTAGTGAAGTTATGCAGCTGGGCAGCTGAAGTTGTCTGTAGAGCAAGGGCTGAAACCTCAAGTTCACAGTTCTTTCATTGAAATTGAGTCTATTCACCTGTGATGTGGCATCTCCAGAGAGCTACGTATAGCTGGTACATATAGCCTAAACACCCTGTCCTGGTAACAGGCACTGGTGCTGCAGGAAAGCAAGGAGCAGCCTGAGCACTCACTGGCACTGCTCTGCCCCGCTGTGCCCTGTACCATGGGTGGCTTGGCAGGGTGGTAACAGCGAGGAGCTTGAGGAGCAGCCACCTCTAAGGAGAGGCTCAAAATAATGTGATTGCATTAGTCGTTTCTGTTAAAAAAAAGGAGATGATTTTGTTGTGAGGAGAACAGGAAAGGCAGGTGATTTCTCCTGGTGAGACTGGGACCTTCTGTTTCTCCATAGCTTACCCAGAAGGAAACAAAAGTACTTGCTGGAGAAGCAAGGATGTTGTCCCACATGTTTGGGAACAGAAATACAAAATGGAGCATTTGCTAGGAAATAAAACTAATGTTAATTTCATAAAAATGTTTCTGAATGCCTTTCTGTGAAAGGCAGCTAAAAATCACTGGCAGTCATATGTCTTGAAAATTACTACTAATCAAATCATGCCCTTTTTCCCCAGCAAAATGCTTTGTGTCCTGCTGTTTGTCACACTTGTCTTGTTACTCCTGATTATACCTGTTAGAGACTTATGCTTTGACGTAAATAGAACAATGCTGTTGTCTCAGTGAAGCCGTTACTTGTTTCTTATGGCCACTTAATGCCATCCTGTGGTGCAAGATCATTCTTTTGTTTGTGCATTTCTCGGCTTATGTAGTATTGTAATTTGAATAATAAATGATGGGCATCCTGCTTCATACACAGCCTTGTCTGTCATGCCAGCAATGACAGGAGTATTCATGAGGTGGCAGTAGGACTTGGTTGATAACGATGTCTTGGACAGCAGAGAGGAGGGTGACCACTGAGAGAACCATGCTAAGACCAGTTGTTAAACTTATCTACAGTGGGTTTCTACTTCATGTGCATTTGAACAGTTAACCTTTACCAACAGCTAATTGTGCTCCCTACTTCATTTTTTTATGTAAATGACTTCTCCATTTGCAGTGGCTGTATTTCATATAAGGTCTCTGCTGCGTGCAGAATGACAGCAGGCTCTGGAGCCGGTATCTGTAGGTTGCCAGGAGGTGCCACTAAGCAGAGCAATGAGAACAAGTACAACAATAAGAACAGCATAAGTAATGAGTTAACCTAGAATACTGGAAAACCGTGAACTTGTCATTTGCCCGTGCTTATGGTCCAGTCTCTGAAACCACTTAAGACGTGAAATGTGAAGCTATGTAAAAGAAAAGTTGTAATCTTCAGCTCACCCCAGAAATCTTAATTTCAAGACAGTAGAATTAGCTTCCATGTGCGTTCCTTATTTCACTTGTGTTGGGGAGAACTTTAAAAATACGGAAATGGGAATTTTTAAGTTACTTGAGACCAGCGGTGCATTTGTAATGACTAGCATGCTGTGTGGTAATGCACAGAGAGAAGCAGGGGGGGAAATCCTAGCCTTCAGACTGCAGAGTTGCTGAGGCAGGTACCACGATTGTGTGGGTGTGATGCCCACTGCCAACACAGGAGAGGATGCAGCTGTAGAACCTCTGCCTCAGACTTCACTTGTCTCCCGTTTTTTCCCCTGGGTGCCCCAGAGAAGAGCCCAGCTCTGTAGTATTGAAAGCTAGAGCTTATTCCTTATCTATAAAATAAATTCAGAGATCTGCTTGCAAGAGTAGCACTGTACTGGAAAGGCAATGAGGAGACTCTGTGACCATTTGCTTGAGGGCAGGTTTTGCCTCTGTATTTCTCTTGCTATCATTTAGCTATAAAACACAGGAAGTAATCTTTTCCTATGGCATAGGGAGACAGGCAGCTCAATTAAAGTTTATGAAGCATGATCCAAGATCCTTAGAGCCAGAGCATTATGGATATGCAAAGCAAGACTTTAAGTTGTTCATTACTGTTTATGATACTTTGCATCTTATTTTTTTTCAGGCAGAACAGTAGATTGATCAGGAAATAGCTCTGATTTCACGGGAAGGAACATGATTTTGAGGAGGAGAGAAATGTGGTAATTATTAATTATGTATTGTAGCTTCCCTAGCACATCCACATACCTGGAATATGCTACACAGATTGGGTGGTAGAACTTTATGAGAGGATTTCTCTGTTTCAACAAACAATGTTCATGTACACTTGTCTATTGAAATATGTTTGAAAGTATTTTGTGTTGTAAAATCTAATTTTTCTGTTGACAGTGATCTGCTTGTGGTCACATAAAATACCTCCTAGCTTAGATCTGACAATGAACACTGAGGATTTGTTTACAAATGGTTTAGAAAAGAAGATTTACTTTGCTTTAAGGGCAGTTGGGAGGGCTCATGTGATTGGATTACGGAAAGTGAGAGCAGTAAATAAAACCTGATCCCCAACATTTAATATGTCAGTGTCATGAAAGAAGAAAAGATTAACTGTCATGTCAAGATGCAGTAAGTCTACTGGGTTGGCTATTTAACTGGTAGAATTAAAGGAGGAGCAAAGAGAACCTATCTGGCCACCCTTTGCTTTTCAGAAAACCCAGAAATGGAAGCTTTGAATTTTGACAGGCAAAATGTTTTCTGATTATTTGCCAGCTCTTTTTCATCTCACTGATTTGAGTGGTCCTGCCAAGCTTAATGAAAACAGTATCTTTAAACTGTCTCCAGACACTCTGTTAGATCATTGTAGCTCCATTATTTCAACAGAGCTATGTAATTTTGAATCATCAGAGCACTGGTCCTCTTTATTTATGCTTGCCATTATACCAGGAAATCCTTACCTAACATATCTGGTTGCATAGCGCTCGTGACATTATTAGGAGCAGGTGAAGCATCTCCAGCTTACTCTCATCCCCCAAATTGAATCTGAGTTTTCTGGTTTGTACTTTGTACAGTTTGTAATGCTAATGCTCTTCTTCTAACTTGATTTGAGCCTCTATCAGAGCCCTGAATCAGTTGTGGAGCCCCTGTAGCAATGAATAAGGTAAATTATGTACATGGGCTAAAAATAACAGGGTAATACACTGTGACCTGTCACAGATTCTGTCTGCATTTATATGAACCAAAATACATTAGTAGTGAATAACATCCTGTTACGAACTCTCATGTTTTTTGGCATCTCAGTAAGAACTGGGGTCACAACAGCCTATTTGATAGCACAGCAGATATGGTAGAAAAGTTCAGTGTTCTGCCTCAGAACCTGCTGTCATTTTCCTGAGATAACCTAACATCTGCGGCTTGAAATAAAATATTTCAATCTGCTTTTGGCTCACATCACTAAGTCCTGGTAACAAATTAATATTTGTTATTTTGATTGTACACCAGGCATTTACAGAAACGTAGGAGTGTGGTCATAATTGCATTATGATGACATATTTCTACCATCTTTTCTTAGATATTGTGTCAACAGGCTCCGTACAGAAGAACTGCTAAAGGCACTTTGGTTGTAGGCTCAGTGCCGCCACTTCAGCTTTCAGGCTTTTGAGCTAAGATTTAGCACACAAAGCACTAGTTGAACTTTGTGGCTATGTACTTAAAAGATGATCAGGCACCTTTAAATCAGTTCAGCCCATGGACCCAGAGGAGAGAAAAGGCAGCTTCGGAGTGCACACAGTTGCACTGAAGCTTTTTCATCCACATGCAGGCAAACTTTTATGCTGAAGCTATATTAAATTGCTGAAGGCAAACAAAGCTACTTTGTGAGGTAGTCTTTTAGGTAGTCTTAAAGTTTATTTTTACCTGATGATGACATTTGCATTGGGAGTGAGGTACAGCGGCAGAAAGCCCACAAGGGCAGCATCAAAGCAACAGACATTGAAAAGAACAAAAAAAGCCCTGTTCTTTTAAGTCCTCTATACTTGTAAATGTGAGACCTATTGCTGCGACAAATGAAAGGTTGTGAGCAAATGCACTGGAGGATGCTGAAATAACATAGGTGTATGAAATATAATCCTGAATTCCCAAAGTTTGTTTAAAAACAGTGCAGTCTGCCCAGCCTGGTCTGGCTTTGCCCAGAGTTTACCTAGGGAAAGGTGCCTAGCACACCTCCCTGAGTGGCTCTGCAGGTCTTGCTGTCTGGTACGGTATTTTCACAAACAACAGTGTATTAATAACTATATACCTTACTGCCTGCCCTACCCTGGGGCCTGCAGCCCCGGCTTTCCACCCATTCCCACCCTTTCCCACTCCTTCCTGTTACCATAGGAGGGTGGAGCAGGTTCTCTTTCCCTCTCTCCAGCCCATATGGCTTGTTCACAAACAAGTGTAAAACACCAATGTGGATCCCACCTTAAGGGGTCTATCTGTGGGCTGTGGGGAGCTCCGATGTGCTTACAGGGCACTTCTGCAGAGAGGTGAGAGAAAAAGCAGGGAGCAGCAATGGAGGATTAGCTGCACCTGCAGGGCTGCTGTCAAAGTATCTGAAAAGGTTGTTTTAGAACACAATCTGATTGCACGTAGGAGTAATTTCAGTGGCCTGCACTTCTTAGCTTTTGTTTTGTGTATTGTGCTATGTGTCAGTGAGCAGAACTTAATAATACTTCACCCGCGTGAATCTCGGTGATTGCATGCAGTTTCAGCAGAATAACGAAATTAATTCTCTGATGACTTCATGGTAGTTTTTGGGGATAATAAGCTGAACTTTTGCATTTATTTTGTACATAGAAAACACTAATAATTCATCAAGCCAGGGTTCTGCAGATTAGCATTGTAAGTGCTATTGCAAACAACAAATTTTGTTATTTATAAAGATTTAAAATGCTACCTACTTGAACCTGTTAGAGCACAAAATTTAAAACACAAGGATAAAAACGTCTTATAAGATTCAAATATTATAGGCTTCTAAAATATACATGCTATGAATAGTAACTACAAATGCCAGTGAAGAATACAGATGATGTAAACAGTTACTGGTTTCTATCCTGATGATAGATCATTCATTAATCACTGTCAGTCTATTGCCTCATTTAAAAATCAGTTACATAGATGAGACATGCTCACTGTTAGGTCATTCTTTTAAGGAATAATTTCACTGGCATATTACCATACAGTGTCGCAAGATGGTAATCAATAAAAATAATAAATCAGTGGCTTATTTAGTAGCTAAACATAACAAATATAATTCTAAGTACCTTATTTCCAAATACAATTCTAAGTACTAAACTTTACTTCCACCAGATTTACATTAAAGCCTTGACCTAAGATTCAATATGCTCTCTCATTTTCACTATTAAAAGATTACAGCTTAAGAGAGAAATTTCTAGGAATGCAAGTTACATCACTTCTCAAAATCAACCGTACATAGTTCTCATTGCTTGCTCTGGGGTATTTCAGTCCTCAGAGGGGGATTATGGCCAATGCTTGTACTATTATCTCAATTGCTTGAATTCTCTGGTATGCTCTTTCTATTAGGAAAAAAACATAGCCCATTTGTAACTCCAACACAGAAATTAGTTGGGAGGTTTGCTGACAACAAATTTCATTTAGCTAGTTTTACTATAAGAACCTTACTCTATGTGTGCATTTTGCATTCAAATTGTTCTTTATTAAGATCCTTCCCTAATAATATGAAAATGTGTTTATAAAGCCTGTAAGTGGTTTCTATAATAAGATTTTTAATGAGTTGGAATATTAAATTAAATTTTGTAGAAATGCTTGAGGTGTTGTTATAACTAACTTACAAACTGTACACCATTAACTTTATGATAAAGAGTAATTTTAGCTTCTCTTCATGCAACAATATACAGCTCTGAAGTAGTAACTATCAGCTACTTTGCACTGCAAATTGTGTTTTGTTGACTATTTAGCAGTAATTCAGTGGTTGTGATAACTGAGCCCTGCTGCAGCCCAGGGAGGTCTTATTCCTGGCTGGCCCCTGGCTGCATTTTGAGGCCCTGTGCTCTTTGCTACACGATGCAAATGAGAGCAGCTCAGCGGCACCACAGTCAGTTCTGCTGGAGCCCAGCTGGGATCAGTTAGCTGTCCAGTGCGAGCTCGGAGATCCACATTTTCTCTCCTTTGCTTGCAGCTGAGATTCTTTGAAGGCAAGCAACTGTGGATGTCCCAAAATGTTTACTGTCTGAGTGGCCAGTGCACAGCAGATGAGGCATATCTTGACCTCACACAGCTCATGTGTAAATCAAAATGATTGATACATTTGCATAGCAAGCTGCAAGTCAGAGTTTTACAGAAGTATTTTTGCATTTTGTAGGTTAATACTGAGATGCCTGACATTAGATGTATAGCTTAGATTGACCTTTAACTACCCTTTACTAGCAGTATAGGAAACTTCCACTCCCAACTTAAAAAGCAGGGGAAAGTCTCCCTTGGGGTCCTCCAGAAAAACTAATCTTGCTTGTGGGTTACTGTCCTCTTTGTTCCTGGCAAGAATGCCATGAATTGTTGCATGATGGCAGCACGCCTGGTCCTGTAACTAGGACTACATGCATGTCCTGTCACATGACCAAATGCATCTTTCCCATAACCTGGAGTATTTTTCATTACTGGTGGATGAAGGAATGTGGTGTGCTCCACTTTTTGGATAAGAGGCCAACAGTAGATGAGGGGTGAAACAATGTGAATCACACCTAATTTGAATGCCAGAAGTTGTCCAAAACAGGTGATAAGTACTTTTCTTAAAGGCCTTCTAAATATTTTGTAAATCTACAGATGTTTTTTCTCTGTTATTCACATTTAATTTCACAGATTCTTCATTTGCCTTCTCACTTCTTGTTCTTCTCTCTGAAGCAAGGTTTGTCATACTTCAGAGCGGCAGGCCACTGAAAAATCTCTCACCGAGCTGGAAGAATAGCGTATGTTTTGTCTTGATTTTTGTCTTCAAGAAGCTTTAGATGGTATGAGAAAAGTTCCTCCAAATCCCTGTGGTGTGACAGTGGGCCAGTCACAATAGCTTGCCCTGTCTCAAGTCCTACAGATATCAAATGATAGCAATGATATGTACCTCTGTCAAGTGCTAGAACAGCAGCATTATAAATGAAAACAAAGCATCACAATGATCTATTATGTAGATTATGCATCCAGCATTAGTTGAAGTTTCTAACCCTGGAGAAGCAAGGAGCTGTTGACTATGCAGGCTTGGAAGTGTATTGCTATGTGTCGCTCTGGCGAGATCTATGTACTAATCAGAGAAAACAATAGATGGGAAAGACGCGTCACGCCACAGGGACAGCAATGGCTTTTTCATTTCAAACAGAAAAGGAAATCAAGCAGTTTTTATTTATAACAATTAGTTAAGCTATATTGTTAATACTGCTCACTTTTAATTAAAAGATATTAAATTTTGCCAGTAAACTGAAAGCTGGCAGTGCTGAAGAATGCAAAACTGCAGCTATTGAGGCACCTACCATTGCAGCAAATGGGCTGCAACATCAGATTATAATATATAGGGGCAATGCTCTTAAACTGTGGCATAGCTCAGCTGTACTGCCTCTCTTCATGAGATTGATGGGGATTCTGCTGTGCTTGCCACACTCCAGTGCAGAGCACTGGAGGGCATTCAGCATGTTGAGAAAGGTCAAAACAAGACTACATCAGCTTCTGAACCTAAAAACTCTGAACTCTTTGCTACCTATTAGGACAAACGAAGAAAAGCTGTGTTTTGATGTGTGACATCCCAAAGAATTGCTTGAGGCAGATGAGAAAGTTACTGCTACTTAAAAGAAGGAGCACTCTTCTGCAAGCTAGATGTCTCAAAACAAGTACCACAGCACAGCTCCAGCAAGCTGCCGTTTCAAACAAAAACTAGGTCCTCAGCGAACTGGCTGGAGGTTCGGTAATGAAGTGCTCATCTCAACAGTCATTAAAATTTTGCCATTATTTAATCTGGTTAAAGGGAAAAAAGCTCACTGTTTATTTTCAGGTATTATGGAAGCTGCAATAAATATTTAAAGAAATACACCATGGCCTGACATATGCTACCAGTAAATCATACTTTCTACATTTTAAAAGTTTGTAATATGCATTGTTCCAGCTTATTGAGATATGAGAATCTCTTTTGGCAGGACATGGAAATAAACCTAAAATAAAGACTGCTTGACCTGCAAAACCTGGACCACAGAGCAGGGGAAGCAGCAGTGGAGAAGGCAGCATCTCCTAGACCTGGGCTAGACCTGGGTCATGCATTAGCTGCAGGGAGGTTCTCCACTGTTTGAGGAGCATTCAGATACTAATTAAGTAGCTAATTTATTCCTAGCCAGGGAACCTCTCTTCTCCTCAGAGCTTTGGACTGAGTGTCACCACAGCTGGACTCCAGTCTCACTTGTGTTACCACTTGCTGGATGAGTCACTTCACCTCCCCAAGCCTGACTGGTTGTTTCTTGTGCCAAGGGTTTTGGAAGGACCCCACCTCGGCCATGAGTTTTCAGCTGCTATCTCTCATTCAGTGATGGGTAATAGACACTCTCAACCTATGCTTATTTGCAAATATTTTAATTTTTTGTGGGTCACTAACTGCCCTGTTTGACTTTGAGAAAATATTTTTCTTGGCTTTGTTCTTTTTCTTCCTCACATAAAAATGGTATTTTAGACCCTGGCTTCTAATATCCTGGCTATTATGTTATCAGCACTGATGTGTTTAAAAATAAGTAGAAAAAAAGGCAAAATAAATGTTTATTTATTTGCTGATGTCCTCAGCCATGCGCACTCATTCTGATAACTCTGATAGTGTATTTATACAAGCTATTTTTTTCTTTTTATATCACATTAAATGAAGCCTGCTCAGAGAAAAAGACAGACCTGTGCTGGTCTGGGAGGAAGGTGGTGCACAAGCCAGGGATTGATTCTCCTAGTGTCAGGCTGCTATTGATGATACACTTAAGTACTGCTTCTTTCTTTATAAGGATATACACCGGGGCAAGGCAGTAATGTGAAAGACTACCACAGTGTGTGACTCAGGGGATAAGTATGTAACTAAAAGCTTGCTGCATCACAGCTATGGTCAGCATTACACCCGCCAGGAATTTCTTCTGGCGGCTCTACCAGGTTGTGAAAGAAAAATACTGTAGAAAGTTTCTGTTCCCCAGCTTTCCCTCTCATCTGACCAGAAGTCCCGTTGCATAAACATAACAGGTTCACACAGGGGCTTTTGTAGTCACTTTGCTTCTTGGTCTTTTCAAGAATGGCATTTTCTAGTTATTGTTAAAATTTTAATCAAGGGTGAATTAATACAGTGTATAATGTTTTTCAGTTACAAGTCATGTTAGAATTACTGCTAGTCCAATTACATTTAAACTAAATAAAAACCTGGGCATAAAAGCAGCTCTCCCTGCCTTCAAATGACATTTACTCTTGTGACATTCAAAAAAAGTCCTGTGTATCCAGAATTAAGAACAATTTGAATTCTGCAACCAGATCTGTGGAGCTCTACTGGAAATTCTACACCACTTTCAGCCTAATTAAAATCTGTATGCTTTTATTAATAAGCTATGACAATTGCAAATGTAGAGAATAAACCAGAACATAATTTTCTTTCCAGCACTCCTCTCTCTCCTTTCTGCATGTTCTGCTGTCTGCATGGCTCATGCAGGTCATCCAAAGGTACTTCTTCCATCACCATTGCTTAAACTGTGCAGCTCATCTTTCAATACCTAGGGAAATGTAGTGGGCACTGCAAAAGGGCTCCACTAACCTGCATTTATGGATCACTACAGCTACTAAGATGGAATGGTGTGATTTTAGCCACTAACCTTGAAATCTTAGCTGAAGCCATGTTGAAGTAAAAGTGAAGTATTTCTTTACAAAATCCAAAATAGTCCAAGTTACAATGACAAATATAGAAAAAGAAGTACACTTAATGTGAAAATCAAATTTAATAGCTTGTCCTTCTTATCCTCTCTACTCTGTGTGCAGCTGATAGGCTGTGGGTGGCTAACAAGTCCATGCTGTAAGGAAATGCCCTCCCTTGGTCTCTAGGCTGCAATGACATCGAGAGCCACCAGCTGAGACACCTGCCAGCTGGCTTCCTTTCCTTCCCTCTTCCCTGTCTTGTAGATTGCTCAGTGGGTCATTCAAAATCAAATCTCTCTCCTCTGCTTTGCCTCATGTATTTTTGATTTTTAGCTGATTTAGGAGGCAATTTCAAAGTTCTCCTTCTGTGTGATTAAGGGCCTCTACTTTTTCGGAGATGCTTATTTCCCTTTGGTAGACTTGGCGCCAAAATCCCCCGCACTTAATAAGACTCCTTAAAAACCATTGACTATTGAGAAGTGATGTACTTTCTTGGTAAAACAATGTCCAAATCTGCACTGAATCTATAAATGTGTCATGTTTTATACAAGCCTATAACAGAGATTAATTCTTGTGGCTTATTATTGCCTCTTGATAGATACTATGTATGATAGTAATCAACCATTTTAGGATGATAATAAATTTGGGGTGTTTGACTTCAAGTCTTACCTTTCAGAGATACTCTGATAGTCCCTAAAACAGTTTAAATCTTGATACTTGTATCCCACTGTGAGTATTGCAGTTTTAAAGGTACCGTTGTGGTTACAATGGAAGACTCAGGACTCAACTCTAAACCTCTTTTTCTTCCTCTGCTACCACGCTGCTGCTCTGTGACTTGAATAGAATCAGCTTGCCCAACAATAAAAACAGATAATAATTATTATTATTGCATGTCTTATAGAGGACCTGTGAGACTTAATTTATACTGGTACAGCATTTGTGATCTTTGGGTGAAAGGTGATTATGACATATAATTGCACTGTGTTATTAAGTCTTCACATCCTGTTGCAAGCCTCTCTGGAACGGAGTGCTCCAGTCAAGCCTTCACTGTACATGCCTGAGCACCTTAACTTTAGCTAATACTCAGGCTAGTTTGCTTCAAGAAGTATAAGCCCTAACACATGAATGCTATTAACTTGTTAATTCTGGGGAATCCTAGCCTGCTCTGTTTTACTCTTGTTCTTACGAGAAAAACAGAGCAAACCCAACTGAAAATGAAGGAGGCAGAAGAGTGTGAAAATTAGTCCTGAAGCTGTTGGCTTAGTATTTTTGTTACTCTCAACCTGTACTATTAGTGCATTGCTCAACTGAGTACGGATTTAACAGGTGCACTGCATAGGGTGTCACATTAAATTCCAAAAGTGACAGGCTGAGGAAGCACACTGCAAGTAAGGAGCAAGCTGAGAAGCAGGCATACCTTGGATGCTATAATGATAGCCTGGTGGTTTATTCTACTGTTTACCTGTAACAAAAATATGTGGTGTCTGAATAAGAATATGTTGTATACTAAAACTTTCCCTTTATCAATCGAGTATGTGTGCTTGCTGTTTCTCTACCACTAAGAATATGCCTTTAGCACTCTTAGACAATCAAAAGCTAGCCTTTTTAAGTTTTGGGTCTGGTGGTGCCCAAGCTTTAAGTCTGGGATGATCTCAGCAACATTTTGAAACATAAATACAGTTTATGTTTCAAAAAAATCAGTGCAGAGCAATTTGTGTCTGAACTAAAACAGTAATACGGAGCTGGAAAAGGAGTCTGGAGATATGTAAAGAGAGTCTCTACAGCTTTTAGGGCCATGTTTGTGCAGAGCTATATTTTGTTCAGCAGTGCATGTCTTTAATAGGAGGGAGCTGCATTGCCTGAGGTTGGGTTGGAGCTGTGAGATATTTTGTGCCTCCGAACACTGTTCCTCCTGATGAGCACTTGTATGTGTCAGTGGCCTTGATCCGTTCTCACTCATGCCAGTTCCTGTGCCCTGAGGCCAAGGCTTAACTCTGCCAGCCCTTGTGCAGAAAGCAGGAGGGATAGGACTACTGTGACACTCCAATCCCTTTGAAAACCTGCACCAGGACTGCAGCAATCCAGTATTTTGACTACTTATCACACGATGGTGACTTCGGCTTTAGATGTTCTGTGCCTATAATGGTTGCAAATGATCAGTTTCGCCCTTTTAAAATCATATTTTACATCTGCTAAGTCACCACATTATACAGCAAGCACAATATTGGACTGACAGCTGAACTAAAAAATAAATAAAGAACTATAGACATGTAAATTTGACATAAAGATGACTGCTACAGTCCCAGTCTTGAAGAGTCAACATATCACTGGACTACATCTCATACTGCTGATGGTATTTGTTAAAAGTTGCTGCTGTTCATGGGGGGAGTTGAGATGATAGCTGATGTTTATTCTCAAAATGCAGGTATCTTTGTTGGGTTCAGATATTGCAAAAGGTTAATGAGATATCATGTCGCACATGGCCAGAAATTTTTTGAAGTCTGCAAGCAGGCGCTTAGTGATGTGATGTGACAAGCTGCTCTCCTTCTCCAGCTACATCAGCATACCTGAAGGACAGCAGGCTACACAGAAGATTACTCACAAAATTATGAAGTATGTTATAATGAATTTAAGATTAGGATTATTTCTGACTTCCATCTCTAATCTGTTGCTTTTCTGTCCAGCACTCATTTTCAGATTTTCAGAGTGAGTTGATGTGCCTTTTACCACATAACATTTCTGAAACTCTTTACGCTACATACAAAAGAAAACTGTATCTGCTTTGTATGGATGATAGAGCAAATCACAATTTTCAAATGGAAAATACCATTTAGTCTAGAGAGGAGTAGAAAGGCTGTGGAGTCTCCTCCTCTGGAGACATTCAAAACCCAGCTGAATGAGATACTATGCCATCTGCTCTAGGTGAACCTGCTTTAGCAGGGGAGTTGGACTAGATGATCTCCAGAGGTTCCTTCCAACCTCTGCCATTCTGTGATTTTGTGATTTGCGACCTCAAACATTTGGATTTTTCTATTATTTCCAAGTCACAAAGACAAGAAGATATAGATTTGACAAGGAAAATTACTGAGATGCCCCTGATGTATTGTCCTTGCTTTGCCATGAGAATTTTTTTTGCTGTAGCAGGTCAGCTTTAAATTTAAGCTAACATAGCATGAAATTCCTGTGGAGCCTGAGGAGTAGAAAAAAACTCAAAACATTAGTTTATGGATTGCTTCTGGTGCTTTCTTAGACTTGTAGCCTAAGGCACAGTAGAAGTCACTAGTGCTACTTGTGATAGTGAAGTCTCATCTTAAGATTACTCAGGCATTCGTGCTCATGACACCACAGCTCCATGCTCACCAGACCATGGAGCCATGCCAGAGCTGCAGGGGTACCCACCTTGCTGAAAATCTTCTTTGGAGAGTGGGAGTAAATTTACCAGTCTAAGCTTGAGCAGGAGCCTGGGAAGAGGCTTTGGTATTTCTCACAGAAACTGGGTACAGTGCTAGGAGAGTTTTAGATGTGGAAAACCTCGATGGTGGCTCTAGTAAAGGACCCAGACTATGACAACTCTGGGGGCTGTGTGTTGGCTGCAGGAGGTGGGAGAATGCTGCCAGGACGCACAGCATAGGCTGCACTCTGTTTTGGTACCCACAGAGGCAAGGAACTGCGTCTACACTGGCTTCATGGGCAGCAGAGGAAGCCTGTAGCCTGGTTCAAGAGTTTTGTTGTTTTGAAAGACTGTGCTACAGAAAGGTTTTTATGTGCAGCTATTTTGGGCAGATTGTCTGCAAATGGCCTCACAAGGTATTTGTAGCTTTTACTTAAATTCTCTGAGGGTTGCCAGCTGCATTGACTGTATTTATTCAGTGGCTGAAAAGACTGTAATAGCAACTGAACACTGTAATTGGTCCTCACAATCTGGATTTTATTTCTGTTATTAGCAAAAACACTGTTCACGTCTACCTTCTAGCATGCCAGCAACTTCTACTTTTTGTGGTTGCCTGTTTTTCTAAAACTCAAAACCAGGCCCCCATTATAAGCGATTATTCAAGAACTCTGTTGTATAGGGTATGCCATTTGGGTCCAATTTGCCTCCTATGTATATGTATTGAATCCCCCACTACTGCACACTACAGGAATCACAGTTCTGTGAAATTGATATGCTAAAAAGTATTTCAGCTGAGTAGATCTGAAAGAATAATTTTATTTAGAATGTTTAATACAGAAAGATGTTTAAGTGCTCCCAGTTAAATGGCTGATAGACAAACCGATGAGTGGGAAGAGTATGTACAATAAAGCAATTGAAAATCAGAATGCCACAATGCATCACCTTAGCTGCATTTTCCTAAGGTTGTTTATGATACCCAAATCCTGAAGTGAGGAGCATGTGAGTACAGCATGAGAAGACAGTAAGGAAGAGTGGGGGAGATGCTATGTTGTTCAATATTCACTACATATTTCAGTGTAGGAACTGTGTGAAAGTGGTTGTTCACCGTTGTAGGTTCACAGTCAGGAGCAGAAGCTGACTAGAATGCTGCTTCAATGAGCCTCAGAGGTAAGAGAGAAAGTGGCCACTCAGGTAGGCAAATATGTATTTTATCTTCTAATTTCTGTATTTTTCAATTCAAATGAGACTGCATGTCTTCAGGATGCTTTAAAATCCAATGTCTTGCCCAGAAAATAATTTTGGCTTGCCCTTGGTTTTAGGTCAGCTGCAGCTCACTCACACTCCTGACAGCCTCTTTAAATGACTCAGAGCAATGCCTCAACAGCAGTCACCTTAAAGGCCGTGATGTTTCAGTATGGCACAATGAACAATTTGTTTTTTTCATTGTTTCTTTTCTACCTTGTATATGCTTTGATTTATTGTTACATCCATAATTCTACATCAGATTCCTGTAAAGCTTTTAACCAGAAATGACTTTATGGAATGTGCTAGTTGGAAAAAATTTGGAAATGGATTCCCATCCCAGAAAAATAGTCCAGATTCCAAAACCCATACTATTCTGAATTGAAAATAGAATGCAAAGCTTTCATTTTCTGTGAAAATCCTTATTAAAAAAAGAAAAAAAAAAGAAAGAAAAAATTCACAGAACTATTTCCAATAAGCTCCACTCCATGGATTTTTCTTACTTGTATCTCTAAAAATGAAGAAGCTGTTTTCAAGTCAGCAGTGTGTATGACACTGCCTGTCCAGTGATGAAAGAGTAAACTGTCACCAATACCTTTTATTGTTAAAAATGTAATAATCTAGTTTAATAACTTTGTGATAATGAGAAAAGGTTTTAAAAAATCTTTATTCCTTCATGTAAGAGGAGTAGGGGTTGATCACCTCTATAGCTAACAATGGTTCAGTCATTTCTCCCTTTAAGAACGCCCTATACTCTGCCAAAGAAATATTGCCTTCAATTTTAGGAATGGTTTATTGCTTTCAAAGTTTTCACACCAGTTAAGAGATTTCATTTTCAAAGATTCTCACTCTGAAGGAATGCCCCTTTGAGGATTTCCTCATAGAAAGAGGTGCCTGCTTTGAAGATTTTAATTTTTTAAAAAACAGTCACATTTCTGGGGTGTCCTCTTTGAAGACATTTTTCTGTAGCACTTAAAAGGTTTCCATTTTTAATATCTTTCACCACCATGGACAGTATCCATTTGAAAATATTTTTCCTCTGTTGTGTTCTTTTTGATAATTTATACAGTCTTGTAGGAGTCCATAAAATAATCCCTATTAAAAAGGCCCAGGAACAGAATGCTGTTCCTACCTAAGGTGCAAAAGGGTTTGGAAGAACTTGTGTAGGATGGGATGTTATGAGAACACAGTTTTGGGAAAATTGTACAAAAAATAATTCCATTTTCTAACACCAAAGAGTAAAGTGGAAAGGTGAGCTCATCTGTCACTTACATGACCTTTTAAAATTTACTGTGAGACAAATTTTACTCCTTTTAAATTATTTGAGTTCAGAGTTCAAGTTCTAGTATTCCTGAAATCAATAGCAGAAGTCGCATTTCAGTCCAGCTGTGCAAAGAACGTTCTTAGAAATTGCTGTGAGTTTTCTATCTCTGTTTCAGAACATATTGCTTTAATTTACTATGTTACTGGGGATTTGGAGTCTTTTGCTTGCTGTTGTTGAGGGTTTTTTTTAAATGTATGTTTTCTCTATTTCTTTCTTGTCACCTTTTTAGTAATCATAATTATCACATCTGTAAAACTAGGCAACCTCAGACTTTGTGCAAAACTGGGCGCACTGTGTATGTCACATAAAGTCTTCTGTCTGATGTCGATCTGAGAGTTAGACAGGGGGTGAGTCAAAATACATTTAAGCAGCCCCTTAAGCTTACACCTAAGCCTACTTTTGAGACATTTACTCAGGCTGTGGCTTAAGCCTCTGGCCTAAGCTTGCTCCTGTCTGCAGGGCACAGAGCAGGAAGGGTTCTCAGACTGCAAATGAGCAACTGGAGGCAGGAATGTTGGGTTCTTGGGGCTCTCCTTTCCTAAAAATGACTGTGAGTCTGTCTAGATGGCTTCAGTGCAAAGTCAAACCAGATGAGCTTACACCACCTGCAGCAGTGGATTTGCTTGATTTTGCACTAGAGAAGAAGAAAAGTCCCCCCACCAAAGCAGGCATTTCGGATGAGGAGATTAATCGTTGCCACCTCTCAGCTGCCAGTCATGACCTGCCTGCTGGGACATTATGCTAGACTGGGCACTACTTGCACAAAGCAACAGCTTGCCAGGGAGTCACTGGGCTAAATGCTTGAGCTCAGTTGAGTTAGCCATACCCTTCTGTAAAGGTACTACTAGCTAAAATTCGGGCATCTACCCTTCAGCTCAAAAATAAAACAATCTTGAAGTCCCTAAATTTTTATTTGTCAGATCCTGAAATGGAGAACCTTTGTTAGCTGCAATACTGATTGGCAAAATCTACTGCAATAATGAAGGAGTTTTTAAGAATTAAAGCCAGTCTTTTCTGATTGTGGGTCTTTTATGTAACCCACACATAAAACTAAACATTAAACAATTATTTAAAAAGTATTGTGCTTAGAAATTTTTTAATGGGTTGCATGACTGTCCAGTAGGTGGGACAGCTATGCTGTCTGCCACAGAAAGACCCAGGCTGGTAAAAGCACACATCATTAAAGGAGCAGTCCTCAGCAGTACTCATCAACCATATTTGAGGCAGGTGAAAACTAGGTTCTCACAAGCAATTAAATTACTTTACTAACATGCCAGGAGAGCAATCATAGCTTTAGCGTTGGAGTATTTCACCCGTGTGTTGTAGAGTGCCAGTCCAGCATTTAGACACCTGTTCGTGACAAGAGAAGGTTCTATACATTTTTTTAGGTTAAAAAGCAGAGAACTTCCTACCCTTTGTCTTACAACCTCAACCGATATCTTTGTATTTGTGAAAAAAATGATTCATTTCACTTCTTTTCCATGACAGAATACAGCACTCTTTTCCTAGAGTACATGACCCACATCATGATCTTCACTCCACTACCAATCAGGCAGCAAACCTTATAGTATGAAAGATGTCTGCAATCACCACTGGCATATAATGTTTGTAATAAAAAGTAAAACTGATCTCCAGCCCTGAAGAAAGTACATGTACGTGTATTTAATCACAGTGGTAGAAAAAGGTGAATTCACTCTGGAAAATAAATTTCCAGATGGATACAGTACAAGCAAGAGAGGGAAAGTGGGCAGGCACATAATAATCTAGTTGTCAAGAATAGACCTTTGGACCCATGTTTACTGAAGTACAGTATGAGCTATGTCACATGTTTTGGTGTTTGAGATGGTAGAGAGCAGTAACACCCCCAGCCCACCCAAGATAAGCTGTCTTTCTAGCAAGGATGCTAGAAATAAAATGCCGGAGAGCAGCCTGCGGGATTCAGACCAGCAAAACGAGTTCTGACCTGAACTTGGAATAGAGACATTTATTTAGGGCATTGTGCTTGTAAGAGCTAGTTGATGGCTTCAAAATTTAGTTCAATAAAACAAAGTAAATCAACCCAGACTGCTGGGAAGAAATCTTGATTAAGGATACTGTTTACAGGAGCGCAAAAAGATGAATAGCTACTAATAAATGTTGGGACTTTGCTCAAAGGCATCTGGGGAATTGATGAAGTTGATAAGAACTGGCTTAAGATAGAATAATGTGGTTTAATATAACAAAGATTGGTAAACTGAATGATCAACTTTTCCCATAATATCCAGAGGATCTGTTGTACTAAGCAACACCATTCAATGACACTACTGTTAACAATATGAGGAAACTAAGGAGACAGGGCTATTTAGTTTGGTGATAGGGACAAATGAAGAGATTTTACTGTGTAAGTGCATCTATGTTATAGTTTGAAGTTTTGTCCATTTCGGGAACGAACGAGTTAAACGAGTTATTCCATATCAAGCCTTCTGTTGATAAACTGAAAAGTACTGAGCTAAGTTTTTTTTCTTCTCTCTGTTTGGGTTTTGGACTGCATTCCTGGGGGGGGGCAGCGGCGGAGCAAAGCAAGGAGCTGCTGCTTCTATCAGTTTTTTTTTNTTTTTTTCCCTGTTTCATTGAATTTGTATGGTTTGTTTTTCCTAAATCTCACAGCCGTGTGCATTGTTTATTTTCTTCCCCCTGGGGAGAAGTAAGCAATAAATTATTGTCTTGGGGGCTTGCAGTCTGCCCTAACTGCGAAAACCAAGACAATCTAATAGCAAAAAGTATCATATTCTTTTAAGGAGTCACTAAGTTTGAATTTTAGCTTAGTCTGATCGGAACAACATGATATAATTAAAAAAAAATGATTTGTTGAAGTTCTCTGCCCAAAGCTCTTGAGGGAAACTAAGCTGATACAAGATTAACAGGTACATTCTTTTATATATTAATAACTTATTAATTATTAGTTACTAATACTAGATTATTAAAAGATATTAAATGAAGGGCAAGAAAAAATGCTCTATATTTTACAGTAGAGGGAGGTCACTGGTAGTTTACCACTGGGACCTGCGCTGTTCAGCATATTCTTAAATGATCTGGAAAAAAGAGTGATTATCGAGACGACCAAGTTTGCTGATGATGCTGAATTATTCATGGTAATAAAAACAAAAGCTGACCATGAAGAATTGTGGAAAGCTCTCATGATACTGTGTGACTGAATGATAAAATGGCAAGTTAAATTCTGTGGTGAAAAATGAAAGTAATATGCAAAGGAAAAAACAAGCCAAACTATACATGCAAAATCCTGGAAGCTAAATGAATGACTTCCACATAGCAAAGAGTGCTTGAGTTGTGGGGGGGGGTTCTGTAAAAACATCAGCTCAGCGCTTAGCAGCATTCAAATGTGCAAATGCGATTGGTATTATCAGAAAAAAACCCCACAATAATATAACCCCCGAAATAAACCAGAAAGCATTTATTATGCACCTATATAAAGTCATTGGGTTTGTAACTTAAATAATGAGGACCATTATGGTCTTCTAGAATAGGATTAGGAAAGGTGTAGAAAATGGCATAACAAATTACTGAAAATATAGAATGACTTCTAATAGAGGAAACATTATTTACTAGAACTCTTGAAATATAACTGAAGATTGTATGATGAAGGTATATGCATTCATGAACAGCATGGTTAGGTGAACACAGAAAATTATCCATCTATTTTTTAAAGAAAAGAACTGATGGACATTGTGTGTGCTTGTAACTCAAAAAGCCAGTGCTATCCTGGGCTGTATCAAAAGAAGTGTGACCAGCAGGTCGAGAGAGGTGATTCTCCCCCTTTACTCCACTCTCAGGAGACCCCACCTGGAGTTCCCAGCATTAGAAGTACATGGAGCTGTTGGAGCAAGTCCAGAGGAGGGCCACAAAGATGATCAGGGGGCTGGAGCACCTCTCCTGTGAAGACAGGCTGAGAGAGTTGGGTTTGTTCAGCCCGGAGAAGAGAAGGCTCCAAAGAGACTTTAGAGCAGCCCTCCAGTACACAAAAGGGCTACAGGAAAGCTGGAGAGGGACTTTTTACAAGGGCATGGAGTGATAGGACAAGGGGGAGTGGGTTCAAAGTAAAGACAGGTAGATTTAGACTGGATAGCAGGAGGAAATTCTTTACTGTGAGGGCAGTGAGACACTGGCACAGGTTACCCAGGGAGGTTGTAGCTGCTCCCTGCCTGTAAGTGTTCAAGGCCAGGTTGGATGGGGCTTGGAGCAACCTGACCTAGTGGGATGTGTCCCTGCCCATAGAAGGGGGATTGGAACTGGATGAGTTTTAAGGTCCCTTCCAACTCAAACCATTCTATGATTCTATGAAATTGTCAGGCAGTGGGCTTGAATCAAATAAGAAAATGTTTTTCATACGATTGCTTGTGTAACTTGTTGCCCTAGAATACTGCAGATGTCCAAATTCTTGGACAAGATATTCTCTGAGAATGTGGATGCTATTTTTTTTCCCCAGCAACTCCAGGGATTCAATTTGGGACAATGTACTGCAGAAAATATCTTTGTGTGCTTCCTGAATCCTACAGTCTTTCACTAAGCATACACCATGAACTACTCATACTACTGTTGAACTATATAGACTGTTATTTATTAGCTATTCTTGAAATAAAAAGGAAACAACAAATGAAAGTGAAACAACTAAATATATCAATGATCAAAGGAATTATTTTTGAAAGCAAAATGTTATTGCACAATAAGATTACTAAAATTTATTTTTTTTTCTGACAATACATGAGAAAGACAAAGCAAAGACATACTCTAGTGACAGAAAAAACATATGATGAAGTCATAGTTTATACTATCACAATGTCCAAAATACGGTAGACATTTTACAAGGCATCCAAAATCATACTAAAAATAATCTAATAGTATAAAAAGGCAAAGCTACATGAAGAGGAATGTGAAATACCACACTGAACAAACAAATGCGCAAGAGTATGCTGTGGCATTTTATTTGTAACATGCTGATTGTTGGTATCCTTTTTTCCCTTCTAAAATTAAACACTCTAGGTAAAATCCTGATTGATTAATTATAATTTTTATTGAGGGTTTCAGGGGGACCAGAGTTTTATTCTATAAAATCACATCCATTATTTCACCAAGATTTGCAAACTCAGTTCCAGTTTCTTTTCTGGTATGAACACTGGACAAGCACTCCTCAGTCTCCCTTATATGGAAAAGCATCTAACTCTGAGGATAAACTGAATAAGTATTAGTTCATTTAATCCAATGGATTCTGGTAGGTGTCATGAAAGAAGGAAAAAACAGGAATATTACGAAAGAAATTAGAAACACAAGTTCAAAGATGGCATTATGATAAGGGCAAAGGAGGTAGCAAGACAGGCAGTGAGATAGGCAAGTCAGATGGAAAGACAGATTTTCTACTAATTGTTAAGAGGTAGAAGGATCAGTATGTCTACCAATACAAAACCGGACAAGACGTATTTAGATTTATAAAGGGGGGAAAAAAGACGAAAAAATCCCCAATAAAATGTGGCAAATGAGAGAAACCAACTCTAACCCCAACTTCCAGCGGTGCAGAGCTCAGTAAACATGCCAGAATATATATGGTAAATACAGGGTGTTTCAAAACGGTGGACCCATTTGAAATGGACCTTCAATTGAAACTGGGACCATCGTTTTGAAGCACCCTGTATATAAAAATGCACTGGATTTATGCAGATGGTTATAAGCAATTCTAAATCTTTTAGGAACATTTGTATTACATTTTCAAGTAGTCTTGCAGAGGTGTAAAATCTTTAGTTTGACTTTTTGTTTGAATGCAACCCAGGATTGTCCGATTAGCAGCTTTCTGGAAACTCTGTAACAAACATTGTAAGATTTGTGATGAAGTATTGAGACCTGGCAAAAAATAATCGAGGGCAGAGGATATTTCCTTATGGCCATGTAGAGCAAAAAGTTTGTGGCCTTATACGGTAGTTTAGAGAACCACAGCTACACCAATTTCTGTGAAGGAACGGCCAAACTCGCTGCCGTGGTTCGTTTGTATGTTCACCCGAGTTATGTTTTGAGGTAGTACTAGCAGTCAGCTGTACAATCAACAGGTGGTTTCCTTCTAACTGTCCGTGTAGCCGAAGGCACCAAGCGATGAGCACAGGACTCCCCGTCACGGCTGGGCCCTCTCAGGGGCCGGGGGCGCGGGTGCGCGGGCCTGGCGCGGCCCCTCCGAACGTTTCCCAGGACGGGAAGGGACTGGCGCCCGGCAAGCGCTGGCACCGAGGGCGGAGGGTCTGCAGGTCTCCCCGCACAACACGGGCGGTCCAGCTGCGGCCCGGGCGGGCCGGCGGTGACCGCCGATGGCCTGCAGAGCCCCGTGACCGGGCGTCCTCCCACCGCCCCCGGGCGCTCTTCCCGGGCAGGACCGTGAACCGAATTCCTCTGAGGCGACCTCCTTCCCTCGCACGCACACAAACGCTCCCGAAGCCGTGCGTTAGGGGAGGAGAAGCCGGACCCTCCTTCCCCACCACCCTGCACCACACGGCGGGACCCTGGGCTGAAGAACCCACGGCCGCTTCCCGCCCCCCGCGCCAGGCTCAGCCCGGGCAGCTCAGGGCAAAACTTCAGCGGGGCCGAGGGCGCATGCGCGCGCGCCTGGCGCATGCTCCGCAGCGGCGAGGGACGAGGAGCGGAATCGGGCGCTCGGCAACGTTCGGCGGTTCTCGTGCAGGCCGGGCCGCCATTTTCTCACAGGCTCCCCGTGCGTGCTGCCTGCGCGCTGTCTGTCCCGCTGCTCTGCGCTTTGTCCTGCTCGGCGATGGACGGGTGAGCAACGGCCGGGGCCGCGGGGGCGAAGGCACTGCCGCGGTTGTGCCGCCGGTCGGTGGTGGGACCTATCCCAGTGCCGGGGGCTCGCTCCCCGCCGTGGCTGGCTGTGAGCGGGCGTCTCCGAGGGTGTGGGGAGCGGCCGCTGCCCGGCGGCGGTGGGGGCAGGCGGGCTTCCCGCCGCGGGACGGCTGGAGTCTGAGGCCCGGTGCGAGGCGGGGGGGCGAGGGGGCTCAGCCTCTCCGGACCGCGGGCCCCTCGGCAGGGTCTCCCGTTCAAACTGGCGAGAGCTTTGGGCCGCCCCCTACTTCGTGTAGTGCCCGAGACGCGGGATCTCGTCGTAAGGAGGGTGCGCGATCCACCGCCATCCGTCCCCTCCAGAGCCTCCTGTTCTCCCCTTCTCGCCCCGGCCGTGGGGCTCGGAGGGGCGCGCTGTGGGGCTCGGGTGTGTTTGGAGCTGGCTGGAGCGGAGGAGCGATATCAGCAGGAGCCAGATGTCGAGCTCTTTTGTTTTCAGAACTGCCTAATGAGCCCTCTGGCTTGCCCCCTTCCCAGGTAGAAAGATGCCTTTGTGTGTGCTGGAGACGGGCTGTAAAGCCAGAGAAGGGAAGGTTGGGAAGCAGCCAGCCGGCTGGGACAGGAGGGCCCGCGGTCCCGGCCGGGGCTGGGTGGGCAGGCACTGTGCACAAGGCCTTTCTGTTGGACCTGGAACATGAGGCTGCTGGTGGTGGCCCTTGTCAGTGTAAATACAACATCTTCCAGCTGCCATATTTCCCATTAAGTTGTTCTACTTCACTTCAAACCGAGGAGCAATCACTTTGGTATGCTTTAAGCATATAACCTTTCACCTGTGAGATTTTTAAGGGCTTCTTATGGTTACTTGTGACTATAATGTTGGGAGTCACAAATCCTATCTGAGAAGTCTCCTTGTTGATGAGTGTTCCATTGTGGAATGCTTTCATGGTTTTTTTTTTGTGGTCTTAGGTTTCTTTTGGAATTGTGTTAACACACAGAGTTATGTCACAACCTCTTAGAAAAAGTTGTACTTTGACATGCATGTTGCAAGGTTTCACATAGGTGTGCCAGATAAAACTCCATAAAGGTAGACCTGCAATGCATTGTTTTTTTCAAGCTAATTTCAAAAAATGTGTTCATTGCTTTCTGCTCTAAGAAGATCTGTAGGGTAAGCTGTGTTGCTGAACTAGCTGTCTAGTTAATAGGGTTGTGTGAGGAAAGTTCTGTACTTTTAAATTCTGTTATTTTCACCCTATGATCTCCTGTAGTCCAGATGCCCAAGTTTCCTAAAAAATTTCCTGGCAGTGCTGCTTTGGAGTAGTGTTTACTTGAAACTTTGGACTCTTTTGGAGAAGCCTGTAAGCTGGGGGAGATCAGTGGCTTCTGTAGGTTTATTTTGTACTTCCTCTCAGTCCTGCTGCGTTCTTTGAATATACTTTCTTGATTGGGGAAGTTGTTGACTATTTCAATTCCTCACTATTTGGGCATTGCAATACAATGTAAAGTTGGTTTTATGAGGATAAATTGGTTGACTTGTGTTCTTGTTTTCTTCTTTCTTTACAGCATTGTCACTGATGTTGCAGTTGGTGTGAAGGTAGGATGTACACTTAGCAAATAAGTGGGCAAATTGTTGATACAAAATTAACTACTTTGAGCATCATTAATTGCAGATTGTAAGATTTTTAACTAGTCATTGCCAGCTGATATTTAGTCAGCAGTGTATGCTTTATTAACCGAAAATCCCTAGAAGTAAATTGGAGGCTCCACACAAAAGATTTTTCTGGGCACTGAACCATAAACAGTGGTTCTAGATTAATGTGGTAGTGTCAGCTTCTTATTTTATTATTTTAAAGCTTAATTTTGCAGGTTTTTTTCAAAATAACACTTTCTCATTGTTGCATGGTGACTGTAAAAAACATGTTTTCTTACCTCACCCCCCATCCTGTTTTCAGAACTGTTACTACTGAAGTTAAAGTGACTGTAGTAGGACACAAAAATATGGGAGGTGGAATTTGTTATGTAGACAGAGAAATGGGCATTTGCTTTTCTTTACTTCTTATTTATCAAGTTATGAATTTATCATATTTGAAAAAGCTTCTAAATGGTTGTTAATTTACTATTTATTTCACTTTTCTGTTCAGATCTGTTTCAGGAATTAGAGCAGTACTTCGTAGAAGCAGACTGAAACATAATGAGAATGCAAAGATATATGGGACAGGGGAACTTTAGGTTATGTTAATGAATGCATGCAAGCAATTCTGTTTCAGTGATAGATATGTACATGTTTTCTAGTGAAGTCTCCACATCTGTCTAGGGGCTTTGTAGCTATGCTACATAGCTGACTTTTCACCTGAAGCTGATCTGTGTTAACTGCTTGGTAAGCCAGGTCTTGTCTAGTAAAGCTCTTTGGCTCAGATTCAGTATTGGTCCTGCTGGATTTGGACTAGTTCTTATATAATGCAGCTAGCCTGTATGTACAGCAGCTGTTCTATCAGATGTACCTGTACTATGTTTCTGAGCAAGCTTTCTTCTAGGAGGAGCTGTAAGAAGTCAGTTATATAGATAGCCCATCTGGCTTCACGTGTTCGTGCAGGATTGGCAACAAGCTTAAAATCACTCTCTGAATCAAGAGTGAAGTGTAGTTATTAAAATACTTTTGTGGGAGCTAATCCCAATCAGAAATATGAACTGGCATGATTGTTTCTCTATTGCTGGGGGGGACAGAGTATAAACTGATTAGAACTTTAGGAATGTAATCATTTGGAGGAATGCCTAAGGAAGTATAAGTCTTTCAAAAGTAAACTGTCCCACATGAATAGCTTTGTGACAAAACAATTTATAAATTACCCTCAATCATGTCTTAAGTAAGAAGCAGTTTCAGGTAGACCATGTATGGCTCGAACTTTAAATTCTGACATCGTCGGTTCAGGAGAAGTAAATGGATCCAGTATCCCTTTCATTCTTAACTGTGAGTGACTTAGAATCTCATGAGAATTTGGGCATTCCTGAAATACCTTGTAAGGATATAGTGTGAGTTTAGCACCATATTTTCAGATACTAGCTGGACAATGAAATACAGACACTTCAGATGGCGTAACTGCTTCTTTCTGTTGATTGTGGAAGTTACATTATGAATATAAGAAAGAAGACAAGACAAGTGTGTCAGAGTTGGGGATTAAAATAAATACAAGGAAAGACACAGAAGTGTCAAAAAGGTGTGCTCTTTACTTTGTAAAAATGGTCTTATTCTCTGCATACTATTAGGAATGGAAAATGGAAATTCTTGCTAATTGATACATGCAGTTTTGGGTAGCAGTCTGATGCTAGCTTCAGTCATGTTTTGTGGAAGGCCATGTGAAACATTTGTCCTTTGTGTTCTCTGGTGACTGCTAATTGCTCTCGGTGAACTGATTTTTTTTTTAAAATTGAGGAATGCTTTACCTATGGATGGTATATAAACAACTGGGAAAGTCTGGCCTTTCCTTGGATGTTCTCTTTTCTATGGGGTGCTTTGGGAATGAAATGTGTAGGGAGCAAGTTTTGAGTCCAAGGAGTTGCATCAACAGTTGTAATGCCTTTTTGACACTGTGTTTTTGGTGACTGGATAGCAGTTGGAAGTGGGCAGGGATTTACCTGTGTGAGATCAACTTATCCAAAACATTAGTTTGGCCTGATGCTTTCTTGGGGTTTTGCACCTACTGTTCAGTTGTATGCTGTTCAGTTATACAGCATGTTTATGATATATTCAATTGTACTTTGAGAAAGGGATTGTGACATATGACCAAGATCGTGACATGACCCTTCTGTTTGGAGAATTTGCTTAATTTTATCATCAACAGTTGCGTCGATACAAATTTGAAAATCATGTTTACTGTTGTCAGGCTGGTTTCTCTCTTAAACAGAAAAGTGAACATGTTATATTTTTTAGCCCACTTGTAAAAGTAATAGTAGAAGTTAACTGCTGTAGTCTGGGAATTGTCTTTGAATTAAAAAAATGCTTTTGAGCTTTGGGGACTGCATGTGGGCAAGGCAAGTATAGAGGAAAAGGAATACTTGCTTATAATGTTTTATTAACAGTTTTATAGTCTGAGTTACCTGCTAATGAGGCTGCTAAATTGTAAGCTGTTACCATTTATTTGTGCTGTATGCTTTGGTTTGATTTGAAATACTTATGTTCATCAAACTGTTGAATGTTCAATCTTGATTTTTATTTATGTGTCAAGTTACCAGAAATTAACACGAAAAGCTGAGGAAAACATACAACTCAAAATGGAGGTGGAAAGAATCACAAATACTATTTGAGAACTTGTTTTACATGGTGCAAGTGTGTGGATTAGTGCAACACAAAGTACACAGTGGGAGCATGCTTCCCAGCTAAAATCTGTCAGAGCTTTAAAATCTTAAAGTCTTAGAACATTATCAAAACCCAGTCATGTTGTAAGTACATACGAAATAATTAATATTTGATTTGGTCTGTAATGTCTTGTTTTGCTTACCTAGAATTTATGGAGGCAAAGAAATGTAACTGCACACATTTCACCCCTTACATTATAATTTACATAATAGAAAGAATGAGCTTTAGCTCTGTGTCTGATGTTACTTTGTGAACTCCCACTGTATACAAGGAGTTTGTGTATTTTTTAATACAACAGAGCTAAGGATTCCAGTAATGATAATATATTACATAGTTCATCGATTGCTTAAGATTTTCTGTTTCTTGAAGGAATTATATACATTTAAAATTTATAGGTTTCTTCATGCATAGTTTTAAAAACTGCTGTATGATATAAAATGTTTGCTTTTTTTGTTTCAGAAAGGTACATCTCAGTTGCTGTTTTTATTACATGAGGTCCTTAGTCACTAAAAATCAAATGGCCTTCTAGTTAACTTCTAGTCTCAAACTTCTCAGTGCTTGATGGCTATATAGATTTGAGTATCAGAATCTAATAACCGGTTTCAATTGCGGTCTTGTGTTCTCTTTACAGTTACGATTTTTTAATCTGGATAAGTAAACTGATCTGGCATTTGAAGTGATAGAGCCTTTTTCAACTGTTGAAGTGAATGTATGAGATACATTATATATCTTTGGAGTAATTAGAAGAATCTTCAGAGGGGTATAAAATGTGATGTAAAGAATATACATCACAGAGGTGTAGGGAATAACTTAAGTGAAGTTTTGGTGCATATTGATGATGATAGCTCCCTTTTATTGTATTTCAGTGTGTGCCACTTCAGTCTAATGTGTCATCTTTCTCCTGGATTGCTTGCATAACTGTGCAGTAAATGGGGCCTGAACAATTGAGTGACTCATTTTGTGTACATACATTGCACATTTCAGAATGGCTGAGGTGTACTTCTACCTGATGGGAGAAAAGCAGTCATTCCTTTGTGGGTGCATTATTTGGCACATACCACTTGGGAATCTGGCATTGTTGACACTGCTTTGGGCTACACTGGCCAAAAATTGAGCTTCAGCTGCCAAGTATGGACAGCCCGAGTCATACCTAGGAGGGAATACTTGTATATTCCTGTAAATACAGTTTTGTAATGTTTAAAGATATGGAAATGGCCTTTTCCCCAAAAAGTAAGGGCATTAGCCTTTGCAGTGTGCTTAAGAAAAGAGGTAATTCTTGGTGTTTATTTGATTGGTTAAGTTAGGATCGGGTAGAAGGTGCTACGGAGCACTGTTTTAGTACTTTCTAATATTCTTCCAATGTGTAATGTGTCACAAAGACCTCATTTTTCCTGGTTGCTGAAATTTAACATGGAGGAATATAATAGTATGGGAGAAGGGCAGTAGCTAAAACTGGAGGATTTGAGCTGATGGAGAAAAGGAAGAGAACACAAAGTAGCAATGTCTGTAAGTATTCTTGAAGCATTGTTCACTTTAGCTCAAGTTCTGAGAGATATTCTCTTTTCTTACAAAATTATAGAACATTGACCTTTTTGCTACTAATAATAGTTTCCTTGTGGTGGAAACAAATACTGTGGATATATTGTCACTTTTTATTTGAACTGTATGCTGTATAATGAAAATGTGTGTAGAAAAATGTCAGTTAGAAATTCTAGCAAGTTGTCAGAAGATAAGTTTAGTTTAAACTTAAGAAACGAGAAAATGCATTTAGATAGCTTTCCCTTTCAGTTTCTTCTTTTTCTGAAGGCTATTTTCTGACTGAAGATTTCTTTTCACCGTCAGTTCTAGATTATTTTAAATAAAAGGAAGGCAGTGGCAGGATAAAAATCTGTTTGATTCATGTATACAGACAAATGCCATGTGATGGTTTGTTTTATTTAAAATATTAGAATGATAGTTTTGAACTATCTTTGCATGTCTAATATAATTACTGGTAGATTGCTACCAGATTAGACAGTCTGCTAACACAGTGATATGAGAAAAATGGGTTTGTGAACAACCTATTTTTGGTTGTAGTTTTTTTGTTTGTGGGTTGTTGTTGGAACTTTTGTGTTAAATAGAATAATGTTTTTAAATCAACATTTGTGTTTAATAATACTTGGTTGTAGCAACAGTAGACAGCAAAAAATGTGCAGAACATTCTAGCAGTGAAGTAAGAATGAAGTGTGACAATGTTCAGAAGTTTAGAACTGACATCTGATTTTGTCTTTTCAGCAGCGGTATCGGGAAAATGCCCTTTGTGACAAAAAACCTAACTTCTTACAATGGAAGAAATCTGCTCCTTAACAGTAAATTCTGTAAATTGACCCTGTTTGAAATTTTCATATTTATTCTTGTAACAATCTACTCCAGTTCTTTTTTTCTTTGTAACTTTTTTTCCTTAATGCTCATTCTACCACCATAATATAGGTGGAAAACTAAGGAGAGCTGAAAATAGAGAGAAAGGAAAAATGCTGAAAAACTAGTTTGTGCTCTGTAGCAAGTATGCATCAATGTAAGGAAGGCTTAGTATGCCTATTTGATATGATTTTATGTCTGTTACTACCTGGAAATCACCTGTTTTTCATTTGTAACAGAACACCTATATTTGCATCTTAATTGAGGGGGATTGTAGGAAGAGAATTGTCATCGCCTGCGCCATCTGAAATATACAAGCCAATACCAGCATGAAAATACCTTTCCCATTTCTTAGAGCTTTGGGATGTGTTTTTACAAGCAAATCAAGGTGCATTCCAGTTTTCTCTGTCACTGTAATACTGTGCAACAAATGTTTGGGTAGCCACTTCACAAACCTCTATCTGGAACTTGACCAAAATAAAGCCAAGCTGGCACAACAGTGAGTTGTATCTTTTTAGTCAGATTTGTAGCAAAATGTGCGATTACATAAATGCTTGTAGTGATGCAGAATTGATGAGGACAGAGTAGGAACAAGTTGCTGGGGCCAGGGAGAAGGTAGGACTGTTGGTTTTGGTGGTAGTTAGTTCAGATGAGGTTGAGATTTCACAAGCTGTTAATGGGACTGTGATGTTTGATTTAGAGGTTTGGGTGTTTGTTATAGCTGCAAGTACATACAGCTGTTTTTGGCTTTTCATAAAATCAGTTTTTCTGTGAATGTGTAACATGAGTATTGAGTTATAGACAAAATAGCACTAGTGCTTTTAATTTATTATTGCAGAATAGCAGAGAATAAAGTAGAAAACACCTTCCTTGTGGATCTTATTTTGAGATGTAGAAACTGCTTCAGTAGGTCCTTCAGTAAGGACCAAATCTATACATCTAGGTGCCTTGGTTCTCCAAGGAGAAAGCTAAGAACACATTCAGGTGGTACCTCTGGTGAGTTGTTCTCACCTATTCTAATTTACTACCACTTATGTACAGCTGCTTCAGAGTAACACTTTTTTTTCCCTGGTAAAAGTGGAATGGAAAGTCTGAAGTACTGTAATAAATTGTCTTGATTGTGTACTTCCTCCTGGATGTTTGATGTGTCAGCTGGTATTGGACAGGACTCTTGCCTACAGTCTTTCTTTACTCTTCAGCTTTCTGTTCAATAGTCCATCTTGATCTTCAGATGCTTTGAGAAATTAAGCTCTTTTCCACATTGTATTTTGAGAACTTGGAGACTTTTCAGAGGAATTGAGACTTGTCCCCTTTCAGTCTTAAAGACATACCAGGTTCCCTTGATTATCTCTCTCAAATTCTACTTTGTGTGTTTTCATAAATCAGGTACATGGCATATACAGTTGCAAGAAAAAAGGATAAAAGCTTAGTGTTCTCCTAGATCTTTCCTTACTGAAAAAATATGAGTGTAGAAATGGAGAAGTTAATTGTTAAGATATGTAGACAGTTTATAGTATTCTCAGGACAGCATGAGAAAAACTTAGTGGGGGAAAAAAGAGAATACAGAGAATAAATATGGGAAGGTGTTCATATTGTATCTTAACTTCATACTGAATTAAAAGCAAGTGATGTTATAAATGAGTTATTAAGCATCAGTGGAGTTCATGGCCTTATTTGATAAGATTTCATGGTAATATACTTACATACAAGGAGTATGCCTACTTTTTTTAACATTTTGATGAAATGATAACAAGCTTATGGTTTAAACGTGGTTTATGTATGGTTTATGTAAATGGTTTATGTAAAATATTTATGAACCTGCCTGGAATTTCCCTTTGGATTGTATATTTGGACTTGGCTTGCCCTGTCCTGAATGAGTCTTCTCTGACCAGATACGTATGGGAGGTGTAGCAGTCTATTCATTAGGCAATTTGGATTATGTGTTTTGACAGTAGTGCGCGTAGTCAAAGCATAAGGCAAATCAAGTATTTCTTCTTCACTAAAGATTCTGTGAGGGTGTTAGTGTTGCATTAAAAATGTATCCTCTTAAAAATTAAGCATTCATTACATTCTAATCCATCATGTGTAAACTGAACAAAGTTTATAAATGCTGTGTTCAGGAGTGCAAAGTGTGTTGTCCTGTTGTTTCCAACATCCATTTCCCAAAGTTAATTCAGACATTGAATATTGAAGCAGTGTGTTTACAAGTGTGTATCTGTTAGTGGGGAATGTTTAATGTCTGGGTGGGAATTCTCGTATGCTTTTATTCCTCTGCCATATCATCACGTTTCTGGGTTTTTCTTTTAAATTGCTCCCAGATGTTGTTAGAAATGAAGTGTTTTACAATGCTGTTAGATTTCTTTAAATCATGAGATCTGTCTCCTGGCTTGTCATACCCCTTGGGAAATTCATGCCTGTAGGCTGAGAATGACTGTGGTAAATGCGCAGTGCAGCTAAGGTTCCCCTTTCTTCTTTCATCTGGGGGAGGAGGGCAGCAAAGAGGCAAGTGAGGGGGGCAAAATTGTCCTGTTCTTGAGAGGGGTTTGTAGTATCAGCAAATTTGAATACCACAAATGAGAGGATTCATCAGAAAACGTATTTTTCAATGTCTTTGAGTGTATTCTTTATCTTTTCTAGTGGGAATTATTTTAGATGATGCTGTTGACTTTTTAATAAAGTTCAGTTTTGTCGCTTGTATACGGCTTCTAGTAGTATTGGTTTAATGTTCTTGTAGTATTGTAGTGCTCCTACATGTGCTTCTAATAACAAACTGAGTGTATTGCAGAAGGCTTATGTTAGGTTCAACCATAACTTCTGACCGGTCTCCATAGCCCTGAATTATTGGGAAAAGAGCTGATAATGTTTTTCTTTTGTAAACAGTTGCCAAAAAGTACTTTGATGCATAAAAGACTGAACCTCTTGGGTAACTCTCAAGTCAAAAGTTGTTACTTCTTGGGTTTTTTTTTGCCTTGGATATAATAAATTCTGAAGAATGTTTGAAATATTTAAAGCCCTATTTGGAATGTGAGGAAAATAGTTGGCAAAGACTTGTGAATAGTATGTTTTTTATTACCCTGGAAGGATAGTATGACTGTAATGACTTCCTGAAATTATGTAGCTATTTAATATAACCTATGATAGCATGAAGCTTTGTAGTAGTGCCTTATGGGGGGGATCTGAAATCCTACTATGTAAATCCAGCTTGTATAGTGAGGGATTCTGAGTTAGCTATGACTGTTAAAGCAAGAAGCTAGGAGATTGAATTGCAAAGCTAGGGGCTTTTTCTTTCTCTTTGTATAATTGATTTTGTAAATTGTAGAAGAAACAGTATATACAATAACTATATTGACTCACAGAAATTAACTGCAGTATCAAAGTGGTATCTTCAATTTACAGTACGCAAAATAATCACAGAATCACAGAATCCTAGGGGTTGGAAGGGACCTTGAAAGATCATCTAGTCCAACCCCCCTGCCAGAGCAGGGTCACCTAGAGTACATCACACAGGAAATTTTTGTACATATAATTATCACAGAATCACAGAATCTAAGGGGTTGGAAGGGACCTCGAAAGATCATCTAGTCCACCCCCCCTGCCAGAGCAGGGTCATCTAGAGTACATCACACAGGAACGCATCCAGGCGGGTTTTGAATATCTCCAGTGAAGGAGACTCCACAACCTCTCTGGGCAGCCTGTTCCAGTGCTCTGTCACTCTCACAGTGAAAAAGTTTTTCCTGATATTTACATGGAACCTCCTATGCTCCAGTTTAAAACCATTGCCCCTTGTCCTATCATTAGTCATTACTGACAAAAGCTTGGCTCCATCATCCTGACACTCACCCTTTACATATTTGTAAACATGGATGAGGTCACCCCTCAGCCTCCTTTTCTCCAAGCTAAAGAGACCCAGCTTCCTCAGCCTTTCCTCATAAGGGAGATGTTCCATTCCCTTAATCATCTTAGTGGCTCTGCGCTGGACTCTCTCAAGCAGTTCCATGTCCTTCTTGAATTGTGGGGCCCAGAACTGGACACAATACTCCAGATGTGGCCTCACCAAGGCAGAATAGAGGGGGAGGAGAACCTCTCTTGACCTACTAACCACCCCCTTTCTAATGCACCCCAGGATGCCATTGGCCTTCTTGGCCACAAGGGCACATTGCTGGCTCATGGTCATCCTCCTGTCCACCAGGACTCCCAGGTCCCTTTCTCCTACACTGCTCTCCAGCAGGTCAGCCCCAGCCTGTACTGGTGCATGGTGTTGTTCTTCCCCAGATGCAAAACTCTGCACTTGCCCTTGTTGAATTTTAGATGTGTCTGGAACATGTATTTGAAGTCTGAGTAGGTATATTTTTCATCTTTTTCTGAAAGTGATCCTACATGTCAGTTTTACACGATTCCATTGGTTGAAGCCATGTGTTAACATGCTGTTTTCACACCAGGGATGGAAGTGTGATAATACAGGCTTCACTGAAAGGACAGTGTTGACTCCCCAGCAAATTCAAGGTTCACTCACTGCAAGAAACCAGTTGGGCAATTCCCTTATTTTGTGTTACAGAGTATTGGCAAATGCAGGTTTCATGAAGAATGTTCTAGGTATCTCTGATCTAAATATCTAGTGGTTTAGCTTTTATGGAAGATTAATACAGATTAATGTTCTTGACATTGGTGGGAATAGAAATATGGCATTGAAAACTTCTACTGTTGAGGCCTTGCTGTCAGAAGATGACCTATTAATAGTATAATAGCATTTTGTACTTCTTATTTTGTCTTTTATAATCTCCTTCCCTCATGCTAAAATGGATATTCAATTAGTCTCTACCAAGTTGCTATTATAGGCACTTTCCTTTGCAGTCTATGACAAAAAAAATAATTGTGATGGTTTTTGTTCATTTATTGTAACATTTCTGTGATCTATGTGTTTGTGATCTTCAGTCTTGTTACACAATCTCAAACTTGCTTTGATTCTTTAGAACACAGCAATTCACACAGATGAGGTAAAGAGTTAAGTGGACATTGCCCTTGGATCTTCCATTCTTCATTGAATCTGATTCACTATGTTCCTCAAAGATATGAGTTTAGTTTCCTTGTCTCCGAAAAACTCAACAGAATTTATGTAAATTAGTTTAAAGATTTCTTTGATTTGCATGATTTTACTAGCAAAACTGGCGTGCTTGAGAATAAGACTAGCAAATGTTCAAGATGCTTGGGAAATGGGTTATAATTCTGAAATTTATGTGTGAGATAATGAAGTGATGAAGAGCTTTGCCCTTGGAGAAAAGTACCGGTCCTTTTTGGCTTAGCACCCTCTAAGAGAAGATGCATGTAAAAACAAAGCCAAGCACCCCAAACCATAAATTGAGTAAAGTCTTGTCTCTGCTGAATAAATGTAAGTAAAATAAGTATTTATGTCTATACTGTAATTCAGGAGGTGCTTGTGTTACATAGTAGTGCCAGTCTAAGAGTACACACTGGGTTGCTTGAAATGCTTATATTAAATTGCTTTACTAGACAACTGTCATCTTAAGATAACCCTTTTTGAAGTAAATCACAATTACCAGCCAGTTACTGCTTTTGATTTTATAATTTAACTGCTTTATATTCAAGTACATCGTGTCTTCTGCTGTATAGCTGGTTTTGAAGTTACATACTGAATGAAGTGCAGAGGTGTCTAGGCTACTTAAGAACTGGTAAGGGAAAATAACCATGTATATCTAATAAGATTACTCACACAGTGAGAGAGAGCTTTGTGTTTTACCAAAAGCTTGGCAAGCATGTATGGGAGTGAGTTAGCAGAGGTTTGCTATACATTTGTGAACTGGAAGAATGTTCCACATACGAGCCTGTACGTTTGTGAATCAGACTTGTGAACACTGACATATGAGAAAAAAAAACAAATGCAGAGTTTATGGTACATGTCAATGTAAGAAATTCACATTTAGTTATTCTTCTGAAGCAAAATTGTTAAAACGTTTTCAAGTGTAATGACAAAATCTTGTGATTGACTCCAAATGTATTAATGAAATGCAAAATTAAAAGTTTCAAAATGAAAACTCTTTTAACTCTTCATGAAACAAATACAGTAACTGAATATCCACTATATTGAGCAATTTGTGGTCTTTGTAGATTTTTCTGCTGTTGGTTAAGAAATTAACAGGTTTTTGAAAGCCTGATTTACTAGAAACCAGTTTATGTAACCACTCTAGCATTCTACTAGTCAGCAGTTGCTGATGTGTAAGGAACTTCCTGAATCTGAAGACAAGTAAAATTTGAGATATTTCAGAACTGTAAGGTTCCTGCAAGTTTTGGGAAGAGCATTCATTTGGTACTGGGGATGCTTCAGCTGTTTATGTAGTAACTGCTCTACTGTTGCAAATTAATGCCTGGCATATTCAGGAAAAAAAATTTGCTGCTAATTATTTCAGTATGCCTGACTATGAACTGATTGAGCGTCTGCTGCTATTTCTGCCTATGCAGTTGAGCTGTCCAGATTACAGACAAGGGCTTCCAAGCAAGGCTAGGTGTTACAGCAGTTACCACCGAGTGAGCTAATACTGCTAGAAATCTTGAACTTTGCAATATTCTACTCATGGAAATATGTTAGAAAAATAGAGAAAGAAGGAATGTTTATGTTTCAGCTTATACTGAGTGCCTGCATTAGTGTATTGTATATACAGTAGAAAGCAATGTAGTTTGAATAACAGAGCTTCTGTAACTTCTCTAACTTATTTCTCAGTTTTGTCCAGCTAAATTTTTCCTTAGTTATATCTGATTAGAGGTCCGTTCTTACATTGAGAAGAACAAGGTGTGGTCCTTTTAATGGTTGTACCTAATTTTGGTATTAGGCATTACTTGGTTTTAAAGGAAACCTGTTGTTGATTTGATAGGCGCAGCTTTGGTGATTGCTATGTACCCTTAGCTTGGTGTATTCATTAAACTGTATAAAGATTCTTCAGAACTGATGTTGAAAACTAAGTAAACTTTAATGGTCTATGCATACAAATACATACTGTTTTTAAGAGCTTCTAGATTTCAGATGTGGATTAAGCAAACTTTAACATAACGTTCTTTGTATGAACACACATACAGTTCACAGAATAGCAAAGGTTTGATTTTATGCATCTTGCAACCATGCAAGGTGATGTCCTCAGGTTAGTTAAGTATGCAGTATTGAGGTACTCTGTAAAGCACATTCACTAACTATTTTTGAGTTTGTATTGTAGAGTCCACAACAAAATTAAAAACATTTATTTTTATAAATATGGGTAGTAAGTGTTTTATTTCCTCATTTCCATTTTAGTAGTGACCTGGATTAGTGTTAAAGGTGCTGGGGAAATACTTTTGAAGTGGGGAAAGAACTAATAAGAAATTAAAGATAATCTTCAAAGGATGTCAGGTTTATTCCCTTTAAAAACATTTTTTTTAATGAAAGATCGCCTAAATATTTTGAGGGCGTTTTAAGAGATGAAGTCTTGGGATGGAAGGGATTGGGGAGTAAAAGAAAAAAAAAGCATGAGAAGAAGCAAAAGCCTCTACAGCTATGTTAAATGCCCATGTTGCAAGTAATTTGAGAGGAAAATAATATCTTGTATGTTTTCAACATAAACCCCTCTTCTGATTTTTGCAGCTCACTTTTGAGTCTTTTTCAAAAAGAACATTTAATTGGTATGTCATGTTTTAAGTATTACAGCGAAGATGTAATTCCCTGCCCTAAATTGTGTTTTGCAGGACAAATGGGTGTCCCCAAAATGAAAACATAATTTCCTATGAAGACAAATCTTTTTTTTGTCTTTTTTTTTTAAACAGGAGTATTAGAATTGAGCTAAATTTTGTATTTTTATGTGTATATATTTCCCTTGTAGTTCACGTAGATGTAGTAACATACAAATATATTAAAATATTTTTAAAAAAGTTAATTTAAATGTTATTGAAATAGACAAAAATATTTAATCATAATATTTTAATTTGAAATGTTGGACAGAATTATTGTTCAGCAGTTCTCATTGTGGCTTGAGGTGGCAACATTTCAGTGGTGCGTGAAATAACTCTGCTTAAGCTGCTCTCATTTCAAAGATTGCCATGTAAATATATTGCTGTACTTAGATTTCAAGTTGTTGCACTTAATCTGAAAAGAGGAAGTCTGCCAAATCTGAATAGGTTTGCTTATGTTTGCTTGAGTTCTTCTAAAGGTTTTCCCTGTCAAACTGACATTTTTAATATCATCTTTAAAAATCACAAAATAGAGGAAAAAAATATCTTACTGTCTCTTTCTTTTTAGAGAGGATCTGACGAACTTCTTTCAGGCAGTGTACTCAATAGCCCGAACTCTAACATGAGCAGCATGGTAGTTACTGGTAAGTGATGCCCTTTCAAAGGAGAAATCTATCATTTATACTTGGACTGATTTCCTGTTTACAAGGGGAGAACGCTGAAACAAGAATCCGTTGTGCTATAGAGGAATAAACTGTTGACATGCATTAGTCTGTAGTGACCTTGTATATACACAAACCTTGGGTATCTGAGAAGAATAATCCCATAAAACAAGAGGCAACATTCAGGTGTCTGTACACAAAATTGTTGGTGGGTGATGGGATGAAAAATTACACTTTTCTTGTACAGCTGCCTTCAAAGTAAGGAATCGCAACTACCAAGCAAAGGTAAACAGCTTAACAACTCTTGTATGACATCAGCTTTTTCACATGTAGACATCCACGAGTCTGGGCATTACAGGAAAGAACACTGTGCCAGTTTCATAAGATAGTATGGATTCAGGAAAACAGGTTTGCTCTGTTCTGGTTTAGATTGCTAAAACAGGAAGCTTCACTTTGCTACTTCAGTCTGAGATCACAGCAGTAGTATCTCAGAATGTCATCAGTACAAAGTGAGCATGGTTGTTCTTTGGTCAGGTTTCTGATGATGCTAGAGAGAAAGGCTTTTCATGAACTGACACATACCAAAATGCCTTCTATTGCAGTTAATGCTTCCGTATGTTGAAGATGCATTGAGTTCCCTTGGAGGGCTCACTTCAGGGGTCTTGCTTTTTCTCTTTTTTTTTTTCCTTTTTTTTTTTTTTTTTTTTTTTTTGTTTCCCCTCATGCATTTTTTTTATTTCCTCAGAGATGTGAAGGAGTTGGTTCATGGCATCAGTGTGTTGCTGGGCTTTCCAAGTAGTTGCCTGGTTCACTGCTTTTATGTGCCTGAACAATTTTCCCGTATTTATGTTCTGAACAGTAGAGTCAATATATTTGCAGATTCTTTCCCTTTAATCTAATAGTAAAAGACTGGGACTTGGGGTGCAATTTCATGTTACATTTAGGGTGCTGTGGTGGCAGCTGTTACCAGAATGGGTGGTTCTGTGCTTTCTCATCCTACATCCTTAGCACAAGCAGAAAAAAACCCTAAACCTTGTGTTCCTGCTCCACTCTCTGTGTTGGAGTGCTCATATACCTGCAGAACGAGCTAATCCAGCATTAAGCAGTACTGCCAGAAAGTGTAATTTTCCCTTGGAGCAATTTACTCATCAGTCATGTGGCTGCACAATCGTTAGATTCAGTGTAATGTGGGGTGGAGGAGTGTGGCGGCAGAAGAGAGTGAAAGCACTTGCATTGGCAGTTCTGTAACAAAAGGTAAGATATTTCTTTGGGATAAATCAAAAACGCAGTGTAATGCATTCATAACCATTTTAGAACCCCAGAACACGTGTTTATTTCCCTGCTTTTCTTTCTTCCTTGTGGTTCTGAAAGAAGTCCCTCTTATTTTCTTGATGTCCTCTGCAGTTCTGGATATTAGCACTGAAGCAGTTTGCTTTGCTTAAATGAGAAACTAGAATGAAAAGGAGTTTGGCTTGTGTGTGAGAGAGTTTGGATTTGGACAGTGGGAGGAGTTCTGCATACCAGAGCAGTCTGGAATGTTACCAAATTTTCCATATATTTTCTGGCAAACATTTAGTTCAGGAAAACTAAATGCAAGTTAATTTATCAATGAAAAAAAAAAAAGAAAGCTCAAGGGAAAAAATTGAAATAAGTATTATAATTTAGAGTTTTCAGAAGAAAAAATACAGAAGCTTGTCTAAGAAGCCTCAAACTTCAAATATAAATTATTTTTTCCTCTCTGTAGAGGTCAGTGGAAAGGGGGCTAGTTTGGGTTGGGTTTTTTTGTTTGTTTTTAAGCAGTTTCTTGACTTTGTGTTCAAATACCTCTTCTGCCTGCCTGCCTCTGTTTAAATAGCATGAAAAAATCTATAGAGTAAGCTAAGTCCACAGTTCAGTGTTATTTCTGAATATATCCTCCCATAGCTGTCTTACTTATCATGAGCCTGGAAGTACTTTTTTCAGACTTGCACAGTTTACAAATACAGACTGTAGACTTGGAATTAGATCTGAAATGGAAACCCATTTGTTAATTTTTCTGTACCCATCTCCTGAAGCAAAATGAGTTGAAGTATTCTTTATATCCAAATTGATGTCCTTCTTTTGCTTCAGTAGGTAATTTTCTCTTTAGACGAATTTTAAATTTTTGTGAAGTTTTTTTTTGCTCTAGCCAAGGCATGGTAGTGATGAATCTTTCTCAGATTATTTTTTTTTTTAGGGCTTAAGAGTATCTGTAAATCACTGGTTAAGTTAATTTTGAAGGAGACATGTTGTAGAAATCAGCCTACTCCGTATTTCTTAAAACTAATGCTTGTTCTTGCCCTTTCGTTCATAGAGTTTGGAAGGGTCATGATTTTATAAGACCTGGTCATTGTTTTCTGGAGTATGCAGAAACCTATTCTGGTTTTGACCACATCTGATCCGACAATACTTTTCCAAACAGATGCCTAGATGAACAGAAGAAAGAGACAGTTTGTCTTTGTAATCCTCTGAGCCTTAGTGGTAAAAGTATACACATTCAAAAAACCAGTTGTAACTAGCAGTACCCTAGCAGGCCTAAGCTTAGAGCAAAAAATTGGAATCACAGCCTCATTTCTTTCTAAATCTCTGGTAAAGAAATACTAACCTAAAACAAATTGCCTAAGTTGTCAAAAAAACGACCTTTTCGTGAAAGTGGGGGTAGAACTGGGGTGTGTGTCTTTAGGGTGAGACTGGAGATGAGGTTTTTAAAAATGATCATCCTACCGTTTTATCATGGTAACCGTTCTGTTAGGCTTTTTTGGTATTCAACTGCCATTAAGTTAGAATACTGTAGTACTTCAGTGCTTTTCAGTGCTCTTGCTCTAGTTCTCTTAGAGAAAGGCATGAAAGATGCATGCTGCATTGCCCTATAGAGAGTCTTACATGTTAGTTTCTCCCTAATTTTTGTGAAAGAAATTTGAAAGGTAGACTTGGATAATTGAGGATGACTTCCATGTGAGTTCTTTTACCACTTGGGATGTACAAAGGTTCGGAATTGTTTTGAACACAATTTCATTACTGTCCTTAATTGTTATGAAATTTCATTTCAGTTGTATGTTTAAATACAAATGCTTAGGAATTTTTTCCCCCTGAATTACTTTATAAACAGTATGTCAGAACATCATTCTGTAAACACTGAGGGAAGAATCCCATCTACTAGATCAGAATTTTTTGCAAGGGAAAACTGCTTGCAAGATTCTAGGTCATCAAATATCTAAGCTTTTCTAAGGACTTATCTTTTCGATGTTAGGTTTAAGTTTCTGAGCTTTTTTGCACCAGCTGACACTGATGCGAGGAAGTTGTATTGTCAGAACCACAGGCCTACTACTATTTTTATGCTGAAAAACTTCTGAGGCTTTTTTCTCTTCAGGTAGAGGTCTGCTTAATGGAAGTTCTAGAACAGTTATGTATGTATGAAGATGCTCATGCCATAAACTGTATTGCTGAAATCCACACAAAAATGTTAAAATTTTTAAAGGATGTGGGTAAAGAGTGAAAGGTGTTGATGAAAATTTTATGAAAACTGGCTTGTCAAAGACAAGGGATTGAAGCAGAAGAATTGGCAGATTTGATTTTTTTTTTTTACTATAGGTGCCACCAATTTAATTTCATGTTTGTGTGTTTAAGTTCAATCAGTAAAAATATATCAAAAATCATTTTACAACTGAGCTCACCAAACTCCTGGAGCTTTAAACAATACTGTTAATCTTGATCTTGTTTTCAATTCATTAGTAGGGAATGTGGCTTTGGTAGATAATTCATTATATTATCAGAATACTTAGCACTGAGGTGTACAAGCTAATAATATTTCAAGTGCTCTGTTTGACTTGGGGAATAAACATAGATGTGCTGGTTTTGATCGCATGTTAAGTAAAACTGGTTACTAGTTAACATTAATGATACCTAAACTTAGATAATCTACTTCTGAAGTTTGCAAATTGATTACAATTAGTAGTAATTGGAAAGATTTGAAGAAGTAGAGCACATATGATTGGAAAGTGTAATAATTTAATAAGAGACTATAATTTACATTTTTTTACAGATATATGTGGGCATGTGCATGTGAATGAACTAAATTTTAAGGCTCTGAATGCCTAAAAAAATTAAGAAACTTAAAAAAAAATAATCCCAACATCAAAGCCCTCAAAAGTCTTTAGGATGGGAGAAATAAAATGTGGCTTTTATTAATTAATTTTTGTCTGTATCAGTATGCCATGGTAATTAATTTTTGTTCCACTTCAGTTGCATTTCACTCTAGCTGTAGAATTTTTATATATTTTAGGGGCTAAAGGAAAATGTATTAGTTTTAGACTGTGCAATGTTGAACAGCCACTATACCGTGTTGTAAGTGTGTTATCATAGTTGCTTAGGAAATTTAGTGCTCAGTGGGTTTTGAAACAGAGATGCAGCCTATGTGCAGGTGTGCCAGATAAAAACGACAAAGTTACTTGTTTTATTGCTTGACCACGTTTATTTGTTTAACATCAAATTTTTGATAGTCAGATTCTTTGTACCATAAGATTTTATTCTTGATTAGTCAAGATTTTCCTTTGCACGTGGCCTGTGTCCATGGTAAAAATTCACTTGTCTTGCAGATCGCAGTTGCCCTGCTCCCAAGCCCCAAAACAGCAACAAAAAACCCACCAACCAAACAAGCATAATTGACACTGAATGTGTAACCTTTAAGGTTAACAAATGCAGACTTCAGAGAACTTCCTTCTCTCAAACATTTTAAATTCCAGATTTTATCTTTAGCTTGAACTGAAGATGTCCGTACTAAAATGAAGGTCCTGTTTGTCTTGGTTGGAGAATGTGTTGGTACTTGTGGAAAAGTTTGTCACTGGATCTGACCAAGGTCTCTTCTCCTTATATTCTGTCTGTGACATCAGGCTGGGTATAAATACTTATGGAAAGAACCTCAGAAATTAAACCAGAATGGTCTCTGTTATACCCTCCCAATTTGTGGTTTTCTGTAGTTTCCTGAGCTGGTTGTTTTATACAGATGATTGTATTCAGTAGCCACTACAGTATTTAATTTTTCTGTCAGGTCATGATCCACAATTGTAAACTAGATATCTTCATAATTCCATTGCCTTTCTTTTGGTCAGATATTTCCCATGTGGGTATGTCCTATATTCTGGTTGTTAAATTTTATATATTTATAAGAAATTTATATTTCATCTATTTAGCTAATGTGAAACAAGAAGTAATACCTACATTAGCAACAACAAGTAATAATTGTTGGTACGCTTCTTTAGTGTAGAAACTACTTGTATTGGAGAATGAAATAAGTGTTTCAAGAACGCTTACGTATTTACTTTTTTTTTTATAGTTGGTTGTTGGTGCGTACTGACAGTTGTGAAACAGAGATTGATTCCTGCAGAAAGGATGTTTATCAGTTATTTCACTACTGCAGATATGCAAGGATTTATAATCAGTGTGATGAATTTTTTAACATTTTTTTCCCCTTCTTGCAGGGAATAACAGGTGAAAGCAACTTTTTACTGTATGCAAAAAATCTTTGCCCATAGCCACATAGTTACATTCCTATATTAGGAGATTGTATGAATAGAAAAGAACATTATTGTAAAGGAAAATTATACATCTAAAATAAAGGCTTCATATATTTTTAAAGGTAAATTATGTTTTTTGGCCTCAGAACACTTTAGGTTGCATTTATGTATTTCTCAAAAAATAAAAAGAAAATTTATATGCAAAGAAAAACTCTAGGAGGAGATATTATTAAAATATGTTTCCAAAAATAGTTACCAACAGGAAATAAGGTATTCACTGTTTGCTTGGAGTTATACTGAACTTTAAGATCAGTTTTTCTGCAAAAACTTCTTGGTAGTTCATAGCTTGAACAATTGGATGCCCCAGACTTACAGTATGGCTTGCATACATTGCACTATATTGTGTTGTTTATGTATAGGTTTCTATTTCTGTGTTTAATAAAACAGGAGTTTCTAGCTAAAAACACCAAGGACCCAAGTAGTTTAGATAATGGCCATTTATAGGCTTTGTCAACTCCTAAGCATTCAATTTCAACATCTTGATTTATGCTAAATTGAAGGAACTCCTTGCAGCAGGGATGTGGCTTATGTTGTATCCGTTATGTTTGGACTGCAGTATCATATTTAGATAGAATAATGCTTTGAATGCAATTTGTAGAGATGAGATTTTGTTTAGAAATAGGCAACTGATGTCATATGGAAACTGGGTTTTTCTTCTGAGTGAAGAGCCAGAGAAGGCTTACGTCAGTGCAATGGCTGTTACAGAACAGGGTTTTTTTGTTAGCCTGAATTGAATATAACAAATATTCAGGGTTAGATTTCTGATGTTTTTTAATTATTTTTTTAGCAATATATTCAAGACTGTGACTTGACTAGTAAATGAACTAATACACTATGTTTTATTTATGCTATTCTCATGTCAATGTTTTCAATTCTTTCCCCCAATGTAGATATTGTAGGATTATGCTCTTCAGTGCATCATTATATTTGTTAAAATGTTAGCAGCAAGAAGTTTGAATTGGATCAGGCTTTTCAAATCTCAAAGTCAAACAGCCTGATGAAACAGCTACTTACTAATAAGCTTCCAGTTTTATAGCAGTTCCTCAGCAGTAATTATTAGTTGGCCTGTGAGGTTTCCCCCTCCAACAGCTACTTGCCCCCCCCCCCAATTTTCTGCAATTTTTTCTTTCCCTTGATGTATAGGGAAGGATCTTTTGGGTTGCTTGTTTATTGCCATAGATTCCATTTCTACTGAAAGACAATGTTGTTATTTTAGTACCTTGCTCATCTTGACTTGCCTTTTAACCTTTGTGGACACTGCTTATGCTGATACAGTTTGATAGAGAATTAAGTTGTTTTAATGGTAGTTGAATTAATCTTCCAGTAGCTCTGAAGAAGTTGTGTTCCCATGTTTTGAAGGTGTTTTTTTATTCCCAAGAACAGTTGAATGATGTGACTGCAGCTGAGAAGTACCATTTAAAATGGCAAATAAGAGACTGAAGTTAAGGAGAAAGGTTTCATACAGTGTCAAAAACTCTTAATTGTTCTAAAAGACAAATTTCATTTGTTCCACAAACCTTCTGAAAAGTTGTGTATGTGCATGCATATCAAGTATATGACATGCACACTTTATTACTGCAATTATTGAAATAGTAAATTAGTGTTAGGCTATGCTGGCTGTGTAATCAAAAGTAGAAACAGTGTATGTTCTCTTGGCTTTCAAGAAAAGCAGTATTAGCTGATGCTGGGTTAATTTCCTCTGTCTTCTTAAAATCTAGTGTTACATGTTTGGGGGTAAATTTTACTTGAAGAAGGTGGGCTTAGTTTTTTATGAATGTTACCAGCTTCCATTGTGTAAGGTGTGCTTCTACCAATAAGTAATAAACAGCTTTTGTCGTGGTTGCTTGCCTTACCGCTGAAAACTCGCTTGGGGCATTTACATAGCATTCAGAATGCTGGTTGCCAGTCCCACTATCCTCTGTTGTGTGTGTTATTGTCTGTCCCCCCCTCACCCCACCCCCC
>VZRW01010110.1:1912773-1997440 GCA_013398125.1 Aegotheles bennettii | reverse complement strand
GGGGGGGAGGGGGGGAATGACAGGACAGGGAAGGCGGTAGGAGGAAGTTAATGTATGACCTGCCTCTAAGGTGTACTATTTTTAACTAGGAGAGTATCTTGAATTTTTGATTCAGCTAAATCTAAAGGTAGGTAGCTGAAATGGAAGGTAGAAACATTCAAATTAGAATGAAGATCTTTAGCTGTTAGAAAAAGATACAAGGCAGTGATGGAAACAGTTCCTGATATATATAGGTTTATCCTTTTTCCATCAGTTTCTTTAATGGAAGTATGCAGAACAACCCTATTTTAGAAAAAAGTTTAGTATCTTCATAGGTTTGATCAGAGACCCCGAGTTTGCCAATAGCATTCAAAAGGTAGTTAAATGTTGTACTGTTTGGCTTTTCAAATCCAGATCTGGAGTGTGGATGTACATGACTTGTAAAAATAAGAGTTCATTTCATTCTGTGTTTTTAATCTCGAGTAAGCTACCTTGCTTTAGGCAAACTGAGTTAAGAACTTGAATTCTTGATTATGATTTAGGCATACGCTTAGCAAAACTTTCTGTCCTCTAGTTGGTCATAAATGAATGCAATATTTTTATGCAAGGAATTGGATCAGGTGTAAATGACTTTCATGGCACAAATTCAGAATTATATTCTGTGGTTAGAGCTGAGTGATAATTGAGTACTTATTTTTCTCTTCCCTATGGAAATTGCAGCCATCAACTTTCTTACAAAGACAAGGCTTTTGGAGGATTTAACATACATAAATGCTTCCTATTGATCCTCCCCTGTGCTTTTTTTGTTTCTAATTTTTTAGTGAATAAATAAAAGTACTCTTGTTCTTAATTATTTTTTTAAAATCCTCTTTAGTGTATAAGCCCTTAACCCATTAGTTTGAACCCTAATAATTACAAATATTTTTCTACTAGTTACAATTTGTGTGGTTTTTTGGAAGTACAGGCAGCTATTGAACTGCTCTTTTAACATGAAATTAGAAGTTGAATAGCTCATACAAGGACTTGTGCGTTTTATAGCCAGAAGCAGAAAACAGGAAGTCCTAACACTCACTTCCCTCGTATTTAAATATATCTGATTGCCAGCATTGATTAATTCATTAATATCCATCTAACCTATGGTAGTGTTATTCTTTAGCTCTTGAGTTTTTCTGATGTTTACTCCGCTGATGTATTTGTAGGCAGCAATCATGTTATCTTTTAACCAAAGTAAATATTTTTTTTTCTGGCCTTTTTTCCAAAGCAAGACTTCTTCCATCCAACTGCATAGCTCTTTATTGTGTATGTTCAAGAAAAAGGAACTCAAGCTGGAATTTTACTGGAATTCTATATTTCAAATAGTATCTTTCTGGTGGTCTGTGCAATGATGTTAATGCTTATGTGCTTCTGCTAGGAAAATCTTGCCTGGCTCTTCCCTCCCCCTTTTTTTTTCCCTTCCATGTTGGCTGCATCATGTTTGTTAGTTTTCCCTTTTCTCTGGGTAAGCCCATAGCTCATAATGGACATTTTTGTACTTGTTCCTTAAATTCTGAGGTTGTGGATTTTATCAGACTTTTGTGATTTTAGTCCTCTGGGTCATCCCCTTTCTGCAGTGTGCTCCTTCTCAACATTAATAATGCTTCCTGTCTTGCTTTGATACTTTTCTACTTTTTATGTCTGGTTTCTTAGTATAAATAATCCTCAGGACTCTCCTTCAGGACCTCTTCTAGTAACTATTCATCACTATTTTTCTTCTTTCAAAACAATTCTGGGTAACCTGTAGTTTTTGTTTTACGTACTTCAGAGTTCTTATGCAAGCCCTTCTGAGTCATAATTAATATTCTTACATGGTATTATATGGGATACCTCACTGAAAGCGAGATTTAAGAGAATTTGCTGTCTTTTTTGTCTTGTTTAGAAAACTAGTTTTCCCAGAGAGCTATTGAGTTAGTCTTGAACAGTCCATCATTCATGAAACTATGTAACATTTGTCTCTTTAGAATTTATTCTGAACCCTTGAATTTTATTTAGATCAAATGAAGAGATGACCTGCTTAAAAATTATCTCATATTTATAATTAAAAACATTTTTTAATAAAGCACTAGTAATATTAGTAAACTTTTCAAATGGAGTCTGAATATGTCTTTCAGCCAATGGTAATGACAACAAGAAATTCAAAGGTGACGATAAAATGGATGGGGCTCCTTCTCGAGTGCTTCATATCAGGAAATTGCCTGGAGAAGTGACAGAAACAGAAGTTATTGCTTTAGGTTTACCTTTCGGTAAGGTAACCAACATCCTGATGCTGAAAGGGAAAAATCAGGTAATTTGTTGCTTTCTGTTTTTTAGTATGCCTACTGTCTAATGTAAAAATCTTCTGTTAAAATGCTTTTGAAATAAGTCATGTAACCGTAAGTATTTTTAAAAAAGAGCATTTGTTCTTTTATTTTTATGAATTTATACTGTCTTTTACGAATATTTTTTGGAGAATGGGGAATGGTTGGCAGCTACATAAAGCAAAAAGTTAGCTGTAAGATAAATATTTAGTTCTGGATCTTCACACATGTATTTTTGGAGATGAAGTAGCTTAGCAAATAAAGTTGGTATGTAGAGAATGACATCTTCTGAAGACTGATATTTTTTTAAGATGTGTTAGCAAACCCTTTTAAGTGTTTTTTATATGCTGCTAATATGAAGATTATCTGCTTTGTAAATACTTAACTATTTAATTACAGGCGTTTTTGGAACTTGCTACTGAAGAAGCAGCTATCACTATGGTTAATTACTACTCTGCTGTGACGCCTCATCTTCGTAACCAACCTATCTATATTCAGTATTCCAATCATAAAGAACTAAAGACTGATAATGCACTTAACCAGGTATATTTACTGTTATGTAGTATTACAAATGCAGACAGTAGAAAATGAGGTATGGCATGTGTTCTTGATTCATGTGGCATATGTTTAAATCATTTGATTTTGTCCACATTCTAACACTATTGTAGTCTTACCTATGGTCATTCCACTTTTAGACACTGAAGGGGATGTGCTTTCTGTGTGATCTTTCCATTACAATGAAGTTTTTTAATATTTCCTTAATGTAGAAAGAAAGATTCTGAAATGTCTTTTAACTTTATTTTTTTTCGTAAAATAAGTTTTCATCTCAGTTTAGATACTGTAGGATGAAAAAAAAAACTTTCAAATTCTGACACCTGAGATTCTAGTGCCAATTTGAATTTCCCTAATGATAATGACTAATGTCAATGCCTGTGTTTTGGTGGTTTGAACGATTGCTCTGTTAGCTCTGTAACCTCAGTTTATGTGATCTGCTGTTCTTGGAGAAGAATACTTTAATGATCAGTGTAGAGGCAAATACATTTAGTAACGGAGAAGTGTTTTGCTCTTGCCTTTGCAGAAGCTATTTCACAATAAATGCAGACACATGTATCTGCTTTTAGTAGAACAGGAAAATTAGCAGAAGTAATGTAGTGGCCATTTTGTACAAGTTATAGGGGGAGAAGAGAGACATCAACCTAACACAACTCAGATGATTTTTTGAAGGTTCATTTCTTATGTTTTCTTTCTGATGTTACAAAAGACGGTGTAAGTACCGAGTTCCATTTTCTGTCACTTGTGTCCTGTCTTAGGCAAATATGTAAACAGTAAAATTGTATCTGTTATCTTTAAAAACAGTTACAGGCTAATCTGTTGAAAGACATCTTGGTTCAGATCAAGTATAATGTTGATTTCCCTGTTGATCATTCTGAATGTTCCGGTTCCTTAGAATCTTTTGACAGTTTTTCTGCTAAAGGTACTTTTTAAAAATTGAAGGTGTTTTTCCCCAAAAAAATGTCAGTTATAAAGAAAAATAAATACCTTAATTTACTTTTGAAAGAAGAGAACAGAGGAGGATGAATTCTGTTTGCATGTGTAATGGATGGGACGTACTTCCTCAAGAAGCTTTTCTCTTGTGTTGTCCTCTGGCTTCTGTGTTGATGCTGTTTTTTACTTTACGTGTCCAACTTTTCAATATATTGGATATGCTGACTTTTCAGGCAGCTTTTATGCCACCATAAGCATTAATAGCCAATTTTAACATATTCCCAGTCTTTCAGTTTTCTATTTCTTTAACTTAAAACTAAATAATATAAATAGGTACTTGACAGATAAGTATTCTGTAACTAATATCTCATGAGGCATTCTATAAAGCACCAGATGGTTGGATAGTCTTTTTTTCTGTAAGGAAAAATAAAGATGGTGCAGATAGTGCTTGTATTCTGTTTTTTTTGTGTTTTGTTTTGTTTGGGTTTTTTTGTAATACTCAAAACTTAAATTTTTAAACTGTATTTGAAAGCTTTCTCATCCAGCGAAATTAATTTTGAAATTATCTTTTTCTGGATGTTCAAGCCGGAAGCTATGATGAAGTCATGTGGTTAATACAACTGGAAAGGCAGCATAAAAAATTGGAGAAAGGTGCAAGTATCTTAATTATAAAAAAGACAGGAAAAAAACCTGTGTTTAACTAAGGGGTACTTCAAACAGCAAGGCCGCTACACTATTCTGAATTTCTCAGTAATAGTAGTTTACGGGATTATTTTTAGTTCTGTACTCCGAATGAGTTGCTTCTGAAAAAATGGATTCAAGAGGGACCATTTAAGTTTTCATCTCAGCTTTATAATTCTATAAAAACCCTTTTCCTGTGAGACATGAAAACACTGAGAAGGGGCATTTAAACCCAAATTTAAAACAAACGTCTCTTACCTTGTTTCATACAGTATGTAGATTCAGAAGAACTGAGAATATAATGACTGGGGTAACTCTAATGCTCTTTAATCATCAGCCCGTCATAAATGCATAGTTTGTGTCCTTTCACACAGATACTGCAGCATATCGAAATAAGGAAATGTTATACTTTCTGAATGGCGTATCTGATTGTTTAAAATTAGTTTTGCACAAATAGAGAGAAGCTTTGCATACTACTTAAGTGTCTTCAAAAGAGGCTATTTAAATAAGATACTAAATGTTATTTTGAACTTCTTTTCACAAAATGCACACTGTCATTAGTTTTATAGATTTTTATCCTTGTCTGCCAATGTGAAGTCCTCTATTCCTTCATATATTCACAGTAACTTTAGTGGAATGAAATACAATGCCTAAGCATAGATGGATAGTGCTGACAAGGGTCATATGTTAAAATTGACTTCACAAGTTTTGGTTCTTACGGCTATATAGTCTAAACTTTTCCAGTCACCTTAAGGAGTGAGTTTTAATTGATATGTGATTCTTCTGTGCTTACAGAAGGAGTAGGAAGTAATGATGAAACTCAACCAAATATCTGGCCAGCTTGAAAGTTGTTGTATTTCATACATCAGGGAAAAAAAGAATGTGTTTTTATTAAAAGAAGTTTTTACAGAGTTACAGTAATTAATGTTAACCGTAGAGGTAAATTTTGTTTCCCCAACTAGTGTTCACCAGGTCTTTTTTTTTTCCACTTTCTTTACTCATTGATACGTTTCAGTATGAGGAGTATCATGTAAGTTGTGAGACATGAAATTGTGTAGTAGCTCTAATACCCTTAAAATATGCAGTATGCGTTAATATGGTGGTTATTATTTTTACCTGGCATGCTCACTTGTCTCTCTGTTTTGTATCGTTTTGCTTCATAAGGCTGCTGTAATGAAAGTATTAAATGGAAACCCTTTTTTCTGCACTTTTTCTTTCTCAGAAAAAGACATCTAATCTTTCTGATACTGTCAGGTCTGGCAGTGGAAGTAGTTACATAGATGTGTGTTCTTGTGGTGTCATCATGTGGTTACCTTCCAATTTCTAAAATCCTGCTTGTGTTTAAAAACCGAAAAATCCCCACACATGGAGAGGATTTTGTTTATCTTTTTATGAAAGAGGGTGGATAACAGACACCAGTTTGTTTACCTCTCTTTGGATACTACTTTCTGACACTTGTCAGTCGTGTATTATTTCATTGTGTTAAAACTGAGAAGTTTGGAAGTGTTAGCTTAGCATTATCCCTTCTGTCAGAGCTTTCTACATAATTAAAATGGCAGTGAAATCTTAACTAATACAATCTCTTGAAAAATAGGATTAATATGTCTGGTTTCTGTAGGCTTGGGGTTTTTTTATTGGTTTGTCAGTTTGGTTTTGGTTTTTCTTTAAAGGAAAGAAAAAAAGGCTGTAAAGAGTCTTGAAACCTACAAAATCCTCGCTTTCTTTATCCTTACTAGTAGAAAAATAAGTTTGCTACTAGGAAGATTGATATTGGTGCCGTTTGAAGCCCCTCCTTACTGTGACATAAGGATTGATTTATGTTTTCATTTTTATTGTCTCTTCTCACAGAATTGGACTGCATTGCACTCTACGTTGTGTTATGTCTGTAGCTCTGAATTTTAAATAAGTGCACTATGTTATATTTCTGAAGTTAACTATATTAATATTGCTAATTAATTTCTAGCTATCATCTTGAAATATTAAAACTTTATTTTTTTTCCTTTTAAGCGGGCCCAAGCTGTTCTTCAGGCAGTGACGGCTGTGCAGGCAACAAATGCTCCCATTAGTGGAACCACTGTTAGTGAGAGTGCAGTGACTCCAGCTCAGAGTCCAGTACTTAGAATTATTATTGACAATATGTACTATCCAGTAACCCTGGATGTTCTTCATCAGGTAAGCCAAATTTCATTTTAACTTGAGCTATGATCGGGAGGAACTCATGTATAAAACTTTATAATGTTTTTGACAGATATTCTCTAAATTTGGTGCTGTATTGAAGATAATCACATTCACAAAGAATAACCAGTTTCAAGCTTTACTGCAGTATGGTGATCCAGTAAACGCACAGCAAGCAAAGCTAGTAAGTATACTTCTCTTTTAAGGCTGGAGACCTTCCTGTACTGTAAACATTGTAAAATGTTAATATAATAGAGTGCTGACCATAATAACGTGCCATACTCCTCCACCACTTGTGTGAATTTTTTGAGATTGAAAAATATCTAGGAGTTGTTATATCATGTTTTTATATTGTGTAAAATCAGTGTTGAAGATACTATGTCTAAAGAATTGTGTGCATCCATAATAATGAATAAATACTTTAGTAAGACGCACAGAGATGAAGTAATGCACAAGGCTACAATAGTAAAAATGTCAACCAGAAGCAAAAATGTAGGATGTAATGTGATGCATAATTAATTCACTGTAAGCAGCAAATTTAGTCAGCCCACTGAATTATTGTTGGTAGATACTTACAAGCTTCAAAACAAAGATGTGGTTTGTGGATTGGATGTAAGTTAGTGAAAGTATTTAATTATACTATCCTAAAAAAATATACCTAGACTTCATTATAACCATAAAAGAGAGAGTACAGTCTTACTCTTGGGACCAGACTATGAAGAAGTTTTGCAGCAGTGACAGATGAGAGCAGGATCTCACTTGTGTTTTGTTGGCAACTCTCCTATGCTGGGTAGGAAGAGGCAAGAACAGGTAACTGGTTTTACTCATTGTAGCAGGAGAGAGCCTGTAGGTAAATTATGACAAAGATCAACAACATGTCATCTAGACCAGATGACACTTGATTTGAATTGATTGAATAGGATATGTTCACATCTGTGGCAATAGGAAAGTTGAGCCAAAGGGGAAGGCTAGAATTTTAGTTGTTGGGTTTTTTTTTCAGGAGGTAAATGTAGAGGGAGTGAATTTATATTTTCAAACCTTCACAATGCAGTCTGGGTTTGTGGAAGGCGGATTAAAACTGATGTGCTGGTTGAGTGTTACTTGGGAGCATAGAATGTGCTCATTTTACCCATAGACGACAAAATACTGAGAACTTCATGAAAAAGTGAAAAGCTTGCACCTCAGACTAAGTTGGCAATCAATATCTCCTAGTAGAGGAAAGAAAAAATAGGCTTAGTTTTCTGTTGTAAGGAATCATAACTATATTGAAATAAAGACCTTCATTAATGGTGGAGGATGGTCATTTTTATCCTCATCACCAAATTAAATACTAGGTATTAAAAATCTGTGAGGTGGTCAAGACAGGGAATCAAAAAATAGAGATATTGTCAAAAAGCAGAATGTAAGTTTTCATGCTATTGAGAAAAATATAGTTAGCCAGAGACAAGAAGATACACAGCTTGATTTATGATATATACTGTAAAATAACCTACTTTTGAAAAGCAGTCTGTAAATGTAGATTTGGAGTACTATTTAATTAGGGATATCCTTTTCAAAGAAGAATAGTATCAGTTATTAGATTGTGTCTTGGAGTAGAGGTAGATGCAAATACATCACTGTAATACATAAAAAATATGCTTGGATGGGATACACCTTTCAGGTTTTAAGTAGGTTTGAAATAGTAATACAGAATCCAGATCTCTTACCATCAATTACTGCGGAAATCAAATGTAGTCATTTAAATTAATATTTGAAATATTTGTTAAACAGTTGGATGCTAATGTGTTTGTTTGCAGAAGGCTGTGATTCAGTCTTGTTTCGTGTTTGGAAAGTTGTTGTTTGGTAATAGATATTAATGCCGCTTTCAAAGTGCATTTTTGAAGCAATATATGACATCAAGTGATAAATCTTTTTAGTTTTTTGAGTCTTACATATATTATCAGAAGATTTAATGGAAACATGGCATCTGTGAAATGAACTAGTGATTTGAAAATTATCAGTGTTATTCTAGGATTATGCTATAAAAAAGTGACAGAATAACGAAAGGATGGGGTATGTAAAAGTATGAAAGAACCTAAGAATCTCTTGCTGGTGGTGACTTCTTACAAACTGATACTAGCTCGTGGGATACTGCATTGGTCATAATTGAACATTAAAAAAAGTATGTATTTGCATCTCCAGTTTTGCATGTTTTGGTTAGGGTAGCCGTTCACTAGTGGTAGCTCATGTGTGAATGACTGAACTTCATTGAATAACAGTGACTCCTGCATGTACAGCCATTGTCAGAGTGATCTTGGAGCCTATCTTAGTGACAGATTGAAGCGATCTTTGGTTAAAATATTAAACTATAAACCTATCTATACATAAATAGACAAAATGCTAAGAGTAATACCAGCTGCAAGTATTGAAGAATGCTAAATTTGAAGGAAGATTTGATTTCCCTGCTATCGTCCCAAGCTAAACGGAGTAAAATAAGTACAGTTCTTATGGTTATGCAGATGTATCAAATCATGAAGTGCCACCAAACCAAAGATGCCTAAAGGAAAAAAACAGTCAGATGATAGGAAAAAAGCACCAGTTTAAATACATCTGGAAATGCAGCAGAAACAAGAGGATGCAGTGGCTACACTTAAGTTGCATGGAGTTTAAAATTAAAAGCATGGTAAAAGAATAAAGAAATTTTCAATTAGTTTTCCATCAGTTGTTACTATAAAAGATAATGGGGAAATTTAATTTTCCACTGGCAGTCTTCACAGGAAATAAGAATGTGGCCTTAATAGAAATTGAAGACTTATTAAGGAAGTTAAAGAGCAATTTGAAAAACTCAAGTGGTGTAAGTACCAAGGAGAGATGCTATTCATTTGAGGGTTCTGAGAAAATAGTGGCACTGACAAGAATGTACAGTACGAAGCCCCTAGCCCTATGGGACCACTTTTGCTATTTGAATGAGCAAGTAGTGAAAAATTGCATTCCTGTTCCACTTGCTTTGTGAGAAACTCATTTCCTGTAAAGGTAGATTATGGCTACACCGATTCATGTTTCATCACCACCCTCAGATTGGATCATTATAGTTCATTATGCTGGCAAATAAAGGTGAAGATGACAAACTTCAGGTCCTGTGCAATGCAGCAGTCAAGCCACGGGTTAGAGAAAGTACTGAGAATGTGCAACAGGAGGGCACGTTAAACTACCATGCTTCTCCTAATGAGATGACCTGGAGATGTCTGTATGCATGAGGAGATTTCTGAGCAACAAAAATAGTTCATTTTCATAGTAAATTGTCAGTATGTTCAGCATAAGTAGCAGATTTAAATATTTGAATGCCAGTAATCTGGTATACCATGAAAGATTAGAGTGCCAGTGTTTCTTTGTGAACAGCTGGCTAATCCAGAGTGTTGTCTTTGTGTAAATGCACCAAAAGTATTCTTGCCAAGTCTTGGATATTGACAGTTACTGATGCCTCGCCTGTGGAGGATTAACTGAGACTTGCACATAGTGCATGACAGTCATCTTGACCTAACATGGTTTAAAAGTATTACAAGTCTAATTGAAAGTTTCTGTTGTAGTTGGCTAGTTGGTCCATACGTTGCCCACGGGGGATGCAGAGTACCTTTACAGAGATTCTGTTGAAGTTTGAACTCTGCATTCAAGATACCTTCTTTGCAGTTGTTTTGAGTGACAACTTCAGGGTGGTTCTGCACTGGTAGCAGTCTGCAAGAGATCTCTCTGCTAGGCTACATTGACCTAAAATCTGTAATTGGAACTTCAGGTAGTCGTTGCCAGAATGAAAAGCAAGGACATCTCCAGATAAGATATTTGGCTTCAGGGCAATTATCCTTGAGCTCTCTGGGCTTTAATTCTGAACTGGGAAATGAGAATATAAAAATGTCAAATCATTTTCTGTCTCCCAAACTGTGTTCTTGTCTGTCTTCTAGGTACTGTATGTGAATTAGCTAAAGAATATTCTAAGTGGCATATCTTTCTGATTTTTGAGGGCTACCTTGACTGTCTCCTATAGGGGGGTTTCATTCCACAGATTCACGGTCTATACAGGCCTTAGGGGAAGCTCGTCAAAGTATAGTTCTGTGAATATAGCACTTCTCAAGGAGCTCTTTTTTTCACAAGGATTTTCAGCCATCTTGAACCCTGAAAGTAAAAAGAGCAGTGAATTCTATCCATTAAATCAGAAAGCCCTTCATTCAGGTGAGGAAAGCTTGAGAGAAGAAATGATTCTAGCAGTGTTTTTCTGCTTCAGAGCCTACTGATAGATCCCTTACCTGGATGAAGCTGCATTAGAGAGCTGCATCAGTCTTTCAGGATGTCACAACATTTTGTAACTTCGTAGAGTACTTTTGCCAGCTGAGATCACCTTTGCTCTTGTTGTCACTTGTGCCAACATCCACAGTCACATTGGGCAATGAGAGATCCTAGTGTCCTGAGTCCCTGTTGACTAAGAAATTCTTACTGTCCTTTTGCAGAAAAGCTTGTGTATAGTTGATTACATCAACAACAGGAAAAAGTACTGTTTAATGAACTCTTTGGAATTTTTCTCTTTTTCTTTCCATTGGAACAGTCTCTTGTCTCACCTCTTAATCTGCGAGATCTTTTCTCAGTTAGCAGTTCTCATCTCTTCATTCTCCTGGCTGCTGTGAGCAAAAAGAGAAGGTGGTTTGACATTATTTTTAGGAAATGGAAGAGAATTATGTTTTGTTGATATTCCCTGTATGGTCATTTTTACTGTCTGTGATGGACACTCATAGCTCTCTGTTCTGGATCCTTAAGACTTCCCACACTATTTCTGCTATATTCTGTATTAGGCTTTGTTTGCTTGTTCTTGCCTTCAGTGAAAGGTGCTGCCTTGAGACGAGCAGATTGTTCGATTCTTTTTGAATATAACCCTGGTTGTTGAAGACCCTCTCTAAATATTTTGAATGTTTCAACTGTAGCAGTTGTCTAGGAATACTAGGTTGTTTTCAGCCAACTCCTCTATTTTAGAATTTTCACTAGTATTGAGGATTGGGATTTTCTTTATTTCTGGTTTGCTCTCTTTCTTAACTGCCATAGCTGATGTAGAGCCAGGCAGCATACTTGGTTATTAGGAGTCATATTTTTTGTCGTCTTGCTGTGTAATGTTTTTTGGTTTGTAGTTTTTGGATTCCCAAAAACAATCTAAGTGGCCATAGAGAAGCTTGTACAGTCTTTGCAGAAGTACACTGTTGAGTTGAGGTAATTGTGTCAGTTCAGGCATGTACCTCTGTCCTTGGGTTGTGTCAGTCTGAATTGAGAAAGGAGACTTTGTTTGTTCTTTTCATCACTCTTTTCTGTTGGTCTTCTGCATATTCTTGCCAGCTGTCTTGTTTGTGTGCTTCCGAGTACCACAATGTATGTTTTCAGGAATCTGTCTGCTGACAGGCTCTTGGCAAGAGGTTAGCCATTCATCAGAATCATTTTTCCCCTTGGGAAAGTCCCAAGAGGAGGGTACTTTTTAGTAACAAGGGGAAGGGAGGGAGTGCAGGGGCCTGGAAATGATTCACTATCATTACACTCCTAGTATCGCATAATGACATAAGTTTTGATACTTTTGTTGTTGAGGCTTAAATAATGGATTTGCTGGCACAGGCAAGATAATGATGCTCACATTTTGTAGAAGGGTTGCATGATACTTGATCTTCTTGGTTTGACGTGTGTGGTGTGGTACTTTTCATATGAATGTATGTGCAGATAAACACTCAGAAGTTTCTTATCAGTAACTAGAGTTCTTTGAGATGGTGTCTATATGTACATTCACTAGCACTATGGCTGCTATCTTCTCTTTCTTTTGTTTTCAGGATGTGTGTTGTGGGTTTGGGGGTTTGTTGCACATTCTTTTATCACCATATGAAGAGCTCAGGACACACATTCACAGTTGTGACTTTACATGTGAACAGTTAATCTTCAAAAAACCCTAGTTGCTGGTTATCTTTCTTGCATTGTGTTGGAGGTGTATGATGCTGCTGGTAGAGGTGGGTGGAGTGAGGTTTTTCTGCTTTTTGATCTATTGCAAGGTACCTTTCCTTGAGCGTGACTACAGTGCTCATTAAGAGTGTGTCTCCTTCCTTTCCAGCTCAGGATGTTCTTTCAGACTGCGTCTCAACTACAAGGGATTCCTCTTGTGCAGTATTCTTTTGTATGTACTTTTGGTCACTTCGAATTTGTCAGAAAGAGGAATTTTTGCTGTTTCAGTGTAAGTTTTAGTTACTTATGCAGCACCCCTTAAACATTGACTAGTCTGTACACTACCAACACAGGTATGTTTTGGTTTGCTGCTTTTTAAGGCATCATCAGCTTCACAGCCTTCTGCCAGCAATAAATCAGTGTGTCTACAGGCTCTGCATAGAGTTATGATATGAATCTTGATTGTTATTTATAAACTTAGAGCCCTATGATTTGGAAAAAACTAAAGGACCTTTTGGTCTCATTCATACCTAGTTTTCTTCATTATGTGAATGGGTATTTCCTTGATGGCACTGGCATTGTCTTTGACAATAGCTAAGCTCTGGCTGCATAAACTGGACCTACCTTTAATTTGTATCTTAGTGGATTTTAGAATGCAAGAAGTCTTCCAAAAGTGATGACTGATTCTGAGTGTATACTTTAGCTGTAAGTGTTCAAATGAGATTTTTTTTTTTCCAAATACCAACATTAGTAGTCTTGGATTCTGCTTTGCCACTGGTGTAAAAGAGCTGATAAATTCTGTATTCTGTAGTGGTGATGCCCACCACCGCCCCAACAACACAGAATTAATCCTCATCTTGTGTTCTCTTAATTAGGACAGTAGATTTTGCTTTGCCAGTATTGTATAAAGCATTGTTTAAGCTGAGTTTCAAGCACAGGACTTTCTCTTTTATTGCTAATTATTTGTTGAGGCGATGTAGATATTGTCAGGTTTCTATACTTTACTATTATTTTCTCATTACTTGAAAGTTCTAATAATACTGACTTATTCTTGTACATTGACTGCTAATGGTGGTAATTCTTTGTAAGTGGTTTTGTGAGCTCTGGAGATGTCAGCTGTGATAATACATCTTCTAGGAAGGGTCTGCGTTGCTGGCCCAAACCTAGCAGAGGGGTGTCTGCAGGATGTTCAGTTTCTAGATGCATCACTGTATAAAAATAGCTATGTTGCTTCCATACCCAATGAGCACGTTAGGTTCATGCAGTGCTTGGCTCAAAATACAAGTTCCTGTCAGAACTTGAATGTGTTGGAAAGTGCATTGCAGATGTAACCAAGGTAGCTGAGCGAGACCTACCTCAGCTCCACAAGTGGTACATTTCAGTCCAGCATTAATTGAGAGATACGAAAGATCTGATTCTTCTATTTGAAAGTGTGCTTTATTTGTTTTGTTTTGGTTTTTTTTTCACCATGTGTGTATATAAGGTAGTTTTATGTACCTACTTGATTGAATGGATTAATTTTTAAGATGAGCTGTATCTTCACTTCCTAGCATTTCTTAAGAATATAAACCAACTTAGTTACAAACGTTTCCATTTTTTTAATCTCTCAGCTGTTAGTGCTTCAAGTGAAAGGAATGTATGCCCAAAATCCAAATGGATAAAATCCAGGTATATATTCTGCTTTAGCAAATAGCTGTCTAACATGGTATTTAAGTCTAGATTTTTAATTCTTTTTCCTCAGGTCAACTGTCCATGTAGAAGAGTACTTGTATGATTTCTGATTTATTTTTTTTTTCTTTGAGAAATTTATTTGGCATTCTGTCTGAATTAAAGCTGTACTACGGAATACAGGTTAATTAAATGTATTCAACAGACTTTTAAGTTTGATTGCATTAAAATGTCTCTTGCCACTTTGATGCATAAACAGTTTCTAGGTAAGAGAAGTAAACATCGAGCTTCCTGGAATCATGTTAAGAGAGGTTAATGCATTTTAATCTTAATTGGGTTTGAGCTACAGAGTAAGAAGGGTAAGTATCTATACGCTGACCTTGTGTGTTTGGGTTGGTTGGCTTGTTTTTGTTTGTTTGTTTTAAAAAAAAGGTGTGCAACCAACATATATTGTATATTTTTTTAAATAAATTGACTCCCTTTTGCAGGCCTTAGATGGTCAAAATATTTATAATGCTTGCTGTACCCTACGGATTGATTTTTCCAAATTGGTGAATTTGAATGTCAAGTACAACAACGATAAAAGCAGGGACTACACTCGTCCTGATCTTCCATCTGGTGATGGACAGCCAGCACTGGACCCAGCTATTGCTGCAGCATTTGCGAAGGAGACCTCTCTTCTAGGTATGATTCTGACATTGTTCTTTTGTATTGCAAAGTCACTTGATAAAAATGTTTATTAATCCTTCTAACAATTAAAGATATTAAATCTTGATAGTGTCAAAAGGCCCATTCAGGGTTGAGTCCGTACTGTGTTCTCAATTGGAGTAACACAATTATATTGTCTTTAGAAGTTCTGCATAAATGAATGAGAGAATGGATGACAAAATGAGACATGCACAAAGTATAAGGAAAGGTCAAGTTAGTTCTACCTTTATTCCCAAATCTGTCCTCCCCTTCCTTATATGTCCTGTCAGCTGCTGCTGCTCACCCTCCCACTCAAGCTTGTAACAGATTTAACATGATTTGTATGTTTCATTTGTGATATCAGATTATGAAAGTATAATTTTGATGCTTTCCTTCAATGAGAAAAGATGATACTTTTTGCTTAAAAAAAAAAAAGTACTGGTGCTAGTCTGTTGTTTCTGTAAATAAAAGGAAAAAAATCTAGTTGCAGTTCTAGTGCTATGGTACATGAATTCTGATATCCTGTCAGCTTTTGAGTTCAGTAGAAGTAGGTGAAATGCTCTGAGAAAGATACAGATAAATTTATCTTCTGACTACTAGCAAAATAATTAATGCATGCTTTGGGAGAAATTTGTAATTTGTTTTTTTAATTTATCACAATTCATTGTAGAAGTTTCACTCCTACTTCTGTCAAGTTGCTGTTCTTTGGTGAGAACACTTCACTACAAAATTTAATAGTACTCAGACATAATCTCATGACTCTTATAAAACCTGATTTATTATATTGTGATCATTGTTCTTCCCACTTAGTCTTTTTTCTTATTTTTTTTCTTTCATCATTCTTCATTTTTCTTCTCAAGAAAACTTAAAAACAATATAGATTTCATGCCATGTCCTGTGTACAGGATGGGCCATCTTGGAGTAAATCAAAGTTAATGTAGTAAAGAGGGCCCTCTGCTCTCTGTGTGTTGCAGAAGTTAGAAGGCAATGTAGTGAATTGTGTGAGCCCAGGAAAAGGGTGAATATTGTAGGTAAGGCTACTGTATCTGCCCTTTCCCAAAATCATATTACTTGAAGGATGCACTTCATATCTAGTTGTAAATTATACACACACACACCCCTTCCACATATTTTGAAGTACTTTGGGTCCTACAGTAGGACTTGCAAAACGGTGTATCACAGCAGAAATTTTGGAAAGTAAAAAATACCATGAGAATCTAAAGTCTCTGAAGAACACATAGCTAATTTTTTTTTTAACTTCCCACTGTTTAAAAATTGAAATATCTCATTTCATGGATTGATAGGGGAGATGGATGAGTGTTTGTGGAGAAGTTTGACACCGTGGAGATGAGTGCTGTAGAAACGCCCTTGAGGCAGTTAGTAATTCTTCTGTCAGCACATAATGACTAGAACATAGACATGGAGCTGCAGTGTGAGTAATAAGGAGACAAAAACAAAGTAAAGAAGCTGCTTATTAATATGAGACCTATCATATTAGGTGTTGTAAGGCAGAGATCTAGGAGAGGAGGGAGTTCAAGATTCAGGGTTTATAAACCAGTGCCAAATGCAGCATTACTTATGTAACCGTAATTGTGACATTTTCCTGAATCTTGAGAAGTTACTTTCCAGTCTCAGGCTTACCAACATATTTTTTTGTATATAATGCTTACGGTATGCATCAAATTAACAGGTTTAATTTGCTTGGCATAGTGGAATCACACTCTGAGGGTGCTTGGATCATTACATCATTTTGCGTATGTTTAATAATTGGGGTTACTATACTTTTTTAATTATCCAAGTGACTTTAGTTTTAGCAGACTTTGTGTGCTAGTGTATTAGACTTGAAGGTCACTTGGATACTTTTGTCTAAAAACTACATAAGGTTTCTAGCCTTTTGATTTTAATCAGACTCATTCTTTTGTACATATTGAAGGTTTTTGCAGGTAAAATTACGAAGATAAGTCATAGTAGTTGATTAAATATTTTAATTCTCACTCTATGGGTGGACCTCTTTAAATGCACTGTTTTTCCAAGCAGCAGGAAAAAAAAGGTACACAACATGAATAACTTTTATTGCAGCTGTGAAACATTTTCAAATCATCAGTGAAGTCAGTCATGTTTATTTTGATGAGTAGTGGAAATTATATATCATGGTTTTTTCCTCTGAAAAAATTCATTGGTTTCAATGAGACTCAAGGGAGCTGGGGACATTTTCTAACTGTGCATGGCCAGTTGAGTAAACTTGGAGTATGGTAACTCTACATCATCTGTTAAATGGGCAATATGATACAGTGATTTTGTTTGTTATTGTTTAGGTTTTGGGGTTTTTTTCCTAGTTGCCTTTTTTGTTAGTTTTTACTGAATTTGAGCTCTACAGCTGCAAAACTTTACAAAAAGGCTCCATAGTACTGGCTACATTTGGATAATTGTCAAAATGGGAATGATGCTTTTTTGAATATGGAAGCACAGGGTTCTCATTCTGGGCTGCTTACTGTGCAAAAAGGCACAAAATATAAATGACATAAGTAAGAAAGGACAAAGGATAGAAAAAAATCAAAAGCCTAAATGGACACTTGTGCGTGCAATTTATAGCTGCATTTTTATTCAGATACTCAAAAGCAGAAGGGTGAGAACACTTCAGAGAGTTACAAGATGGAGGTTGGCAAGCTGATGTATGAATTATGACAGAATGATAGCAACAACCTTCCTATTGCTTCTGTCGCTTATCCTAATATTTTATTTCCTTTTACTTGCTTTAGAATTCTTATTTCTGTAATGTCGATAAAGATATCTTCAGAGTGTGCTCAGAGTGTCTGCCATGCCCTATTCACAGATGGTTCCCAAAGGGCATGTTCTCCATGAAAGAGTGAAGCTCCATTTTGAGCTTAATGTGATGCTCATCAGGTTCTTACGTGTGCTCAAAAAGAGTACCATAAGTTGAACCTGTGGCATTCTTGATAAAATTCTTGCTGTAGCTTTTCTCTTGCATGTATATAATGAGATCACTAACAGAAAATGTGGTAAGGACCTGGTTTGGGCTTTTGCTTATGTTATGCTAATATATGCTGGATAGTAGGACAAATTGGGTGCCTTTTTTTGTTGGCTTCTTAACAGTGTACTCTGATTCATGTGTCAGAAGTGATGTTTAGGTTTAACATAATTTTGTGAGTTAAGTTTTAGTGACAGGATGGGAGTCTTGTTAGTCTCTGTGTTTAAATCTGCATTAATACTAAGCTATTACACATGTCCATTTCCTTCTGGATGGAATTAACCCTCCTCTTCAGTAAACGTAACTTTATGAGGTAGTATAGTAACACATGCCAGCTTTGTAAGCTGTTATACAGAGATTTTAAAAGAACCTGCTATCTCCCCCAAACCCGTTCAGGCTAAGCATAAGAAGCAGGCCACTACTAAGTACAAAAAGCTGGTGATTACTTAACATAAAGCCACAAAAAATGTTTCATAACAGGACTAGGGACTAAATCCAGTTCTCAGTCACAGTTATGTATACCTGTCTGTGGTTTTCACACATGAGTTCATTGTATGTTTTTAGTATACTTTTTAATTTGCATTTCAGAAGTCATGCAAAAAGGTACACTGAGGGGGAATAAATGTGATATGCTGTGCTTAAAATTCATTGAGGGAAAAGACCTCAGAAGGCTAGGAAGAGGTGTATAATATTTGTATGTTTTCATTAATATACAGAAAAAGCAAAACCCTGATATCTGTAATTGTTGAAAGCTAAAATAAAGCTAGTGACAAAGCTTTCTAATACCAGTTGATCATGTTGACAAAGCAGCTAACATTTCTAAATAGTTTCAGATAAGTCCTCAAATCTTAAAACAGTATGTTGAATGATAACTGATAATCATAACACAAGTTATTCTTACTTTTATTTGTTAAGAACTTTTGACTTGCTTAAATCAGAACAGCAAATCAGAGTGCAGTGGAGACCTACAGAACAAGAATTATGTTTTTGGAGGGTTTGCGATTTGTCTGACCTTTCCAAGAGATGAGGGCTACGTGTGCTGTGTAATTGGTTAGAAACGTATCAATCGAATAGATGATCTTAGCCCACGTGTATCATTACTCATTCATCTACTATATCCTCAGCTGTGATGAAATAAAGTGTCAGAAATCTTTGAGACTGTAAATTGGACGTATTTTCAGTGAGTCTTGTTATCTTTTGAAAGAAGGAGAAAATCACTAATGGACAGAATGGGCTGGTTTTCAAATGAATTATCAGCAGCAGATGGCTGATCTTTATTTCCCCCCCCCCTTTTTTTTCCATCTCACATATGAAAAGATATACACATTCTCCATCCTTTCCTCCCGAAAAAGTTACAGGAGATCTTGCAGAAAAAAACCTTTGAATAAACAACAACTGTAATATACTGAACTGCAAGAAACAAAAGATTTTAAATAAGTACTACTTATAATTGCAAATAATATGTTATAATACTTTAATACTCCAATTTAGGTACTTGTTTGGTATTATAGCTGGAAATGTTGTGGTTAGGGCTCCCACAGCTTTATCCCTTGCTGCCATCTCTGGTTTTCTTTATTAGCACTTTCCACTAATGCCCCTTCTTAAGATTCTTACTAAATTAATCTTTCTCAAAGGATAATAACTGAAAGTATATTTTTGTATGAATGGTGTTAAATTAATCTGTGTTTTTAACTTCTTCAGTGGGACCAAAGAATGTCCTGTAGAGAGTCTGATACTGTGAAGAATTTTACCGTTTAAAGTATTAATTGCTCAGCTATGCTCTGCCCAGCTATGGAAAGAGCCATAAAAACTTCATTAGCCATCTTCAGATTCCTTTATTCCTAAAAATGCTGGACTGGCTTAAAGATTCTAAGGTTAGGGAGATGTGTATATCTTTTATCTTGTGGCATGAGGGATGACTAAAATTGTCATTACTCAGAACTTTCTGTTCGTTTGATTTCACCCCTGGATACTAACATTTTTAATCTTCTAAACTTTATCAGAAAGCATTCCGTATCTTTAATTTCCTTTCTTGGAACACTTACTATTCTTTCTTCTGTATGTACTTTGACAGGAAATGACCAGAAAATATTTTTCAGTGCTTGATCAGTAATACTGTTAAGCACTATCGCAAAGTAGTGATGGATGTTCTGTTCCCTTTGAGGGGTCATTTGTCCAGCCCAACAAAATCTATCTCTTTTTTTCTTTTATTTTTTTTCTTTTTTTAAATATTTATTTTATAAATTTGTGTAACAAAAGAAATAAAAACTTGGAATGAAGATAGAAATCTTTTCTAGGAAATTAAAAAAAAGTAAATCGTAATATGAGTTCCCTTTTAATACTTAATCTGAGGTTAATTTTTTAAATTAAGGGTTCAGTATATTTACTATTCTCTGCTTTGTATTTGGGCATTGACTGAACCTGAAGAATTTATTTTCTCTTTAAAATAAAAAATAAACTTCCTTTAAAATAAAACACACTGTGTCAAGGAAAGTAATCTTGGGTACGTGGAGTAATGGTTATATTTAGATTGTCTACCTGGCATACTGGAAGGTTGGTCAAAAGTTGTGTTAGCTTAACATGATCATATAAAATTAGGATTTTTGCCAGAATACTGAAATCTGAGAACCCAGTTGTAGAATAAAAATATTTATTATTTTTAATGCATTTTACTATGTCAATGTCCTTTTACTGAACTCTGTAAAATGCACAAACAAACGATAAAGCTCTTACTGTATAAACTATGCATAGTGCATATGTATCTCAAGAACCTTTCACAGATCCTGGGAGTAGTACATTCGCCTAGTACCCCAGTGGCTTTACCAGGCAAAACCAGCAGGTCTCTGCAGGATCTGAGTTTCCTTGGAAGAAGAAAAATTAAAGCACAGCTGAAAGTTTAGCTAACAGTAACGTGCTTCTTCAGGGAATTGGATTTCAGAGCGTGTGGTGCTGCCTTGAATCTTGAATTTAGAAAGTTGCCTTCTCACCTCGTTTATGCTAAGGCTCTGAGAAGTTCACTTTACCAGCTCCAGGGTTGTATAATTAGTCTGAAGCATCAAGCTGAAGTGAGGAATGCCTCTCAAAGAGTGATGGAAAATAAGGATGTAACGAGAGCACAGTTAGTGTTTATTCTTACTGATTTGATCAACATTTACTTTAGCCCACTTTGACAAACTAGACACTAAACATTTTGGAGTACCGAGGAAACAGTTTTGGTGCACAAGAACTTTATTTGAAAAGAATACTTTTTGCACCTCATCACTTCTTTGAAGACTTGATCTGAATAAAAGAGAATTCATATTTCTCTTCCTTATGTTAATTTAACAACCCATTTCACAACCCTTTAGATGACTTTAAGGTGAAATGGTCTGCTTTGTAGAGTGTTGTGTGCAACACTTGTACTGATATAGGTACTTTTTTTAACGACTTGTGTGTGTTTCGTAAAATATGCTTTATTTTAAAATTAGGGCTTCCTGTTGCAGCTGTTCCAGGAGCTCTGAGTCCTTTGGCTCTTCCAAATGCTGCTGCTGCAGCTGCAGCTGCTGCTGCTGGCCGTGTGGGAATGCCTGGAGTTTCGGGTGGTGGCAATACAGTCCTCCTGGTTAGCAATTTAAATGAAGAGGTCAGTGACAGTTTTACCTTCCACCCCCACCCCCCCCCCCTTTAGTTACACTTCATTTGTCAGTATTTTATAATTTCTTTGCATTTGGCCTCTTACATTTGGAATTTTAGCTCAAAGTATTTTTGCTGTTTGTTGTTTTGTTTTTTTTTTAATAATCCCCCAAAGTTAATTTTAAAGCCATCATTGTTAAATACTTTTGTTTTCCCAGGTAGCTAACAACTTAAAATGTCCTTTGATAGTCGGCTACCTATTTTTTCTAAGAAAAATGTGGTAACTACTGCATGTTTGACATTTGAATTTTGAAAGCTTTAGTTTTACAAAATAGCAGCTATGCTTTCTTTTGCAATTATAATCACGTAAACTAGAATTTCTGTTTTGTTTCTTCTAATTGTTTGCTGTTTCATTTCATGCTTGTATCTCACATTTTAAGGTCTTAATTTATGTGAACTACTCTAACACATTTTTCTTTGAAGGTTCTCCCAAAGATCTTGACGAGGCACTCTTCCAGTCTCTCTTAGTAATTTTTTTCTTTGCAGTTACTCATTTGTCTTTAAAAAATAATTATAATAAAAATGGTGGCAAAGCATTTTCAACTTAACTGTATCTTTCTTGCTAACTCTGAAATCTAAAGGGTTTTATTTAGTTTTGCATTTTTACTGTCCTTTACATTTATTTTGATGGCTGTGAAAGCTGGTATGAAATGTGGGAAGTTTGTATCAGTCTAGCTGTTCCATTTTTAACTGGCCTCTGTCACTGTAAATCATTAAGCTTTTTTTTATCATCTGGTACTATTTTGTCATCCACAGTCTTGCATGTTAAAATGTTTTAGATCAGAGTGCCATTTTGAAAGATTTTTTGCCTGCATTTCATAACCAGCCATGCTTCCGCAGTTAAAAGTTCAGAGTTTAAAATTTCTATTGCATGCTTTTTTTAATTTATTTTCATGTTGAGATGAAATGCTGTAGTTTACTCTTGATATGAATGTACTTTACCCATATTTGTCTTGGGTGACTACATTTTACTCAGTTTTTCTTGTACAGTACATAAACCAACCATTTTCTGACCAAATTCCTGCATTTCCTATGTACTGACCTATATTTTATTTTTTTTTTGTTCCCCACTTCCTTATTTTTTTCTTCTGCATTGCTGTATTCCCTTCCCCATTTCATCCTTTTCCCTCTGTGTTCAACTTCCCTTTCCTTGTCTTTACCCAAATTCCCGTGCCCTTCCCTGTCTTACCCTTTTCCTTGTCTTTGTCTACGTTCCCTGTCTTCATTCCCTATGTTCATGCTTCTGTGCTTGAACAAAATGTTCCTCGGACCAACTTGCCCCAATTAACCGCCTTGAAACCATGATCCATGACCACCTCACCATTCTGCGGGAACCACCCTTCGTTATGGATGATCTGTTCATCTCCGCTCTTCCTCGACTCTTCTCTCTTCTTGTCTTACGCTGCTTGCTCTTCTCTCCTTCTAAAGATGGTTACGCCCCAAAGTCTGTTTACCCTCTTCGGTATGTTATTGTTAGCACTATACTTTTATTATTGATTTTATTTTGTTTTGGTTTTTTTTGTTTTGGTTTGGTTTATTTTTGTTTCACCTTAATTCCTATTTGTAGCTAGCACTTTGGCTTAAAGTTGAACAGTAAATCTTTTGCTATTTTTCTTTTGCTGTTTAAAACTCTCCATAGACACAGATTTTCTTTTAATGCATGCTAATATATTTTTGCATGGTCTTTAATTTAATTTCATTCATATAGCTTTGAGGGTTTATCAGAAATTATTCTTTTCAAAATTCACTATTCAAAATCTTTATCTCCTTTATTCATTTGTAAGAGTGTTGAGTTTGAGTGAATGATCTTGTTGCTGTCTGAATGTTCCATTGATAAGTCAGAGCATGTTACTTAGGTGACTGGCTTTAAAACAAACTTTTTCTTTTGGGTTACCTTTGACTTTGAAAAGGTGTTTATGGTGATGTGCAGCGTGTGAAGATTTTATACAATAAGAAAGACAGTGCTCTTATACAGATGGCTGATGGAAACCAGTCACAGCTGGGTAAGATTAGTTTTCTGTTTATATTTCCATTGGTCTAAGTACTTGAAATTATGCTGTGTAAAATCAGGTGAACTAAGCATGTTTACATTTGTCAGTTTGTCTTCTATCCTGGTTACCCACAAGATCCAAAATCTTACTGCTTGCACTTGTATTCCAGAAGGTCTGCACAGTATCCTAAACTAATTCTGCGGCTGAATTGCATGTGATAGACTTTAAATAAAACTAAATACTCATGCAGATTCTGCAGACCTAGTTCTTGATTCCACTCTTTTAGCACATTGACCCTTTGGTTTGGGTGTTTTTCTTGTGTGATGTGCCACAAGCTGTTGAAAAGTAATGCTGAGTAAACTCCTTGTCTTTTTCAGCCATGAGCCATCTTAATGGACAAAAAATGTATGGAAAGATTATTCGGGTTACCCTTTCTAAACATCAGACAGTACAACTACCTCGAGAGGGACTTGATGACCAAGGGCTGACTAAAGATTTTGGTAATTCACCTCTGCATCGCTTCAAGAAACCTGGTTCAAAAAACTTTCAAAATATATTCCCTCCTTCTGCAACACTTCATCTGTCCAATATTCCGTAAGTTTTGGCTGTCAGTAACCCAATAGTATTAATGTAAATCACAACACACTGAATTGACTAATAATTTCTTTCTTATGCTTATTTTCTTTCTGTCTGTAGACCATCAGTAGCAGAAGAGGATCTACGCACATTGTTTGCTAACACTGGAGGCACTGTGAAAGCATTTAAATTTTTTCAGTAAGTAACTTTTCTGTACATAGCTCTAACGAGACTGCCTAAGTGCGTGTTTGCAGCATGTCTTAAGGGAAAGTGCACAGAGGAAAGCAAACGTTAGGAGCAACCCCTGTAGTGTTCAAGTTCCTAATGCCGTTATTTTGTTTCAGAAGAGATCACAAGATGGCACTTCTTCAGATGTCAACAGTAGAAGAAGCTATTCAGGCTTTGATTGATCTTCACAATTACAATCTGGGAGAAAATCACCATCTGAGAGTTTCTTTCTCCAAGTCAACTATTTAAAAAGGCAGATTGAAAATGAGGGTGCATTGCATTGTTTGGTGTTGTCACCTATTGACTGTTCAGGAAAGTGGGGACCAGAGTTTGTCTTCTGTTGTTTTTTTTTTATTTTTTTTTTCATGCTGTTACCATTCCTTGATTGTTTAAAAAAAAAATAAAAAATAAATAAAAAATTAAAAAGCAGTGGTACTAACTGCTGTTGTTCAACTGTTGTTTAGACAAACCATCATTTTGTTTAAAAGATTTCAAGTTAATACCATAGTTTTTCAACTTAGTTGACGTACGTGCCTTAAAAAGGAAAACTAGTACTGCTGGAATTGCATAACTAGTAAAAAGCAAATTTGGTTGTCCGGGGCACATTGTTACATGATAAGTTAAATATGTTTAGGCAGGGGTGTGTAAAAAGGTTAAGCTTTTGTTTCTCCTGCTTGATAGATTTCTTTATCTGCTGGCTTGTCACTTATTTTTCTTTTTAATTGGATAAGATGCATTACGCTGAAAGAGTAAAATGACGTTATATGATTTCTGCGACTTTTGTTTTGTGCTCTTTTTTAAAAAAGGCCTTTTATATTTCATGATTCTGGTCTAGATTCAGTTATGAATGTAGGCATTAGTTAAAATTAACAAGGTACAGAATATTAATTTCTTAAAGGACAAAAAGTGACTTCTGTGACTTTGAGCCCAACATGAAAAGCATTGTGGAATCTTAACCTTTTTGTACACACTCTTGTGGGATGTATCATATAAATGTCAGCACTAAGTAATGTCTTGTTTGTGGCTGAATATTTTTCGTAGATGTTTTTGAAGTTGACATGACTTATGTGCATTTCAATATATATTGCCATCTTTAGTTTGTAATTAAGATATGGAATATGGTTGTGGATTTCTGAGCATGTACAGACTGGTCAAGCTAGTTCAGGAAATGGTGCATGTATTTTTCAATGATGAGGAAAGTTTGCTGCAAATGCTTGCAGGAAATTTTGTGGCAGTTTTCTAAAACTGACAACCAGGTGGGACCAAAGTTTATGTGCCTTTAGTCTTAATTTACCTTGCATTGTAATATTCAGTTTTAATAAATCTCTTCAAAATATTTTGTATTTAGAAATTGATCTGACTTTACTATAAACATGGCTCAGAATCTACAGATCCAGTTAATTTGAAAGCAGTTCTCTGTCAGTCTGAACTGTTACCTTGATTCTGTTTAAATGACCAATACTTTTTGAAATTGATGTACTTAGTTTCAAGATTCATAGATTCTGTTAATCTATGTAGAAACAAAAATGGTCATGTATATTTTCTATTAGTTGAGTTTTTACATCTTTAGAATTGTAAAATTCAGTATAGTTTGAAAGTGGCACAATTAAAAATTAATTTTCTAACAAAGTTGGGAGGTTTGACGGTGGTTTAATTTCATTTTGTGTGTACTCTGCTTACCTCTGTAGCATGCTCAATAAACACTTCTGTAGCTCTGTATTCACCTTTTCTGTCTTTCTCTGCTGCCTTCTATCTCTTCTCTTCTTTGTTTTTCACTTCTACTGTGCTTCTAAATTCATGTTTATTCTCTGCCAGGGTGGGAAAAGCATAATATTAAAAAAAAAAATACAATTTATGGGTTTTTTACCATAAATCTGATGCTGTGAAAAATACCAGTTCTTTATTTTCAGAAAGATAGTGACCCCTTTGCAGGCATATGTGTGTTTTAAACATTTCCCACCCTGTTATAACTTACTGCTTTAAAGACATAACTTTTATTGTAGTTTGTTAGCTCTCTCTTTCTATCTTTTTAGTTTTTAAGCAGATTTATGCACTAATAGATCTCTCAGGTTTGCCATGCTCTCTTGCTGCAGTTTCATCTTTCATTTTTTTTGTGTCTGCTAAAGATTTTCTACTAATCATACAGTATACTCGTGGATTTAAGTAACAGTTTTTAACATTAGATTGATTAGTGGACCATACATATTCCAGACCAGGATGTTTCATCTTTTCAGAGGCATGAGGTCATGTGAATGTAAAAACAGTTTGGGTACTTTAATAGTGTTTCTTCATATTACTTTGAACTGATTGTTGTGGGTTTTTTTTTCCCCTCAATTAGAAATAGGATTAAAGCTTTTACACAGTCCCCTTTTAAGAGTAATTGTATGATCCTGAAGCATTACATTGGTAAAAGCTGTCAGTGTTCGATTCTAAGCATTTTTCTGTCACTTCTCCAGTAGAACTACTGTAGATTTATTGATGTCAGATTACTTTGTGACCTGATGTCTGGTCTTTGGGTTGGCTTTCAAATCAATAAATAGCTATCAGCTTTTCAAAGGTCAGGATATAATGTAGAGGGCTCGCGTTAGTCTTCACTACATTAAATAAAATGTATGAGGTTCTTACCTGTTGTATCAGAAATAAACCCAACATGTGACTTAAGTTATACTCCAGGTATGACAGTGATCACCCAAGCTGAAATGCTGGTAGAATCAGATTCATCTGTACATGAAACTTCTGAATCAACGTCTTTTTACAATTCGGGCACCCAAATGCATTTATGTGAATATCTCCCAATTGACTTGAATAGTAGTTAAGGGTCTGAGTGAGCTGATCTTTTAAATTTTTCATCTATATAATATAATGTCCCATATTTTTAAAAGTAAAAACATGCCGGATTTCCTTTTGCATACCAGAATGTGCTTACGTGTTTCAAATAGAAATGTGAATTGAAATTTACCATTCCATGGGTTCGGCTTGTGCCGAACTATTTCCACTCTAAAACATCTGTATCAGATAGCATACAGTGATTGCCATATGTATAATTTTGAAATAACTAAACATCTGCAGTGCTTGAATGTTTACAAATATAGGGCTTTTGTACAACTGTAACTTATCTCTTGCCAGGTTTATTTCCTTAAAAAGGAGTTTCTATACTTCTTGTTTTGAAAAGTTCTGAGACAAAAACCTCGAGGGAAAGAACATACTGAATTTGATTTGTTATAAATTCAGTAACCTTTATTATTAAGTTATAGTTGTATCAGCCAAACTTAAAAGTAATGATAGTCATACTTGTCATAGAAGTGGTTTTTATTAACTCAGTGAAGAAAATCACTGTTCAGTTATTGATACTTAGTCTTTGAAGTGGTATTTCTTCAGAAAATACAAGTTCAATGTCCTAACTGCTAGAACTTTGAAAAATTTGTTTTTCTTGAGACGGTGCTGCATTTTGTATATTAATTTGTACATTTTTGTTGTTATAAAATGTAAATAAGTTTCTATTGTATTTTTAGCTCTTCAGAATGTGCAAATGCAAAGCATCATTTCTATTAAAATTGTACTAAAAATAAGGTTTATGAATAACTTCTTATACTCCATGGAATGTGAGTTTCCAGATTACATCAGTAGAACTTTACCATAGGCATATTAATACTCCATACTCAATTTCAGTTTTTTAAAATAAGTCTAGTATTTTGACAGAAGGCGGTGCTGATTTTTTTTTTTTGTTAGCTTTCTCTAATGGAGCAATGAGTCTTTGATCAGGTAATGTCCACTGGCAAATACAGTATGTAAATGAAGTAAAATGAAATCTGATAGCATTCTGACTAAAAATTGTCGCAAAACTTCAAAGTTGGAAGTATTTCTGTATATTGTGATTTAACATGTTATTAAAAGGCATCTTTGCCCTACAGGAATAACAGCTCATATGACTATTTGTAGGTTGCCATTTTAAATGTTTTACATGAATTTCAGTTTTATAAGCTATCGTACAAAAGAATCCCTTTGATTCATTATAAGTCCTCCCTTATGTTTATCATAGTACGTTACAGCATGAACGTACTGCAATTTCACACCGTAGTTTACTTCAGATAATTTGTCTAATTCTATGCTTAGTTTTACGTAGTTCTGTTGAAACACTAGGAAAAAGATAAGAATTAAGTCTTTCTCCATAAACAGGTACATAAATCCACTAGTCTATCTCAAAAAGTGGATTTCCCAGCATTAAATGTTTTACGGTGAGCAAGGCTTCTTAAAATGATATATGATGTTAGGTAGGGGTGAAGCTGAAGTCTGTATCTGTTAAACCTCAGTTCCATTCCAGAAACTGAGACAGAGTTCAGAGTTTTGCTGAGGTTAACAAATTTTCTTTTAAATAATTAGGCAAAATGTCCCATCTCCCGTAATCATGGTCTGTGTAGAAAGGGCTGTGTAAATTGTGATTGTCATCAAGATGGTATCTGAATATAGGTTTTCCCAGGTCTTGGTTATGTAACATCTGCAATATTTCTTACCTTCGTGGTCTCTTGGGGAGCAGCTATAGCCTGCCAGTGCAGTTCTCGTCCACGCAGAGTATAAGGAGAGAGACTGTTTTTTTCTGAAACAGTGGGATTTGGCATGCTATTTTCTTCTTAATGGACCTTGGTAAAGTTAATCAGTGAACTAACTGTAGAGAATGATAATCTATTATAAATTACTCTGTTAGTGTCCGCACTTAGCTTGCTAGAACCAGTGACAACATTTCTGCCTTGCTGAGGAATTACATGGCACAATAATGAAGCTTTAGAGAATTTAACTTGTTTTTATCTTTCAATGTAAGAATTTATTTAGAATTGCCTAATCTGAGTCTCTTGAGCTTTGAAAATCTCTACAGTGCATCTACACACATATGTGCGTGTTTGGTCTCTTCAGGATGGTTAACAAAAGGAGATTGGTGAGTTCCTGTTTCACCTTTTAAAAATGTCTTTTTTACTGCATGATGCACCTTTGTTCTGAGTTTACTGAACTTTTCCCAATTAACAAACTGAATTTGAAAGAGGATTATGTTGTTTCATTTTCTCTCCCTCAAAGTTTACAATATGTAATGTTTAAATTCTTTCATGATTAGTTCTGCATGGAGGCAGCAAGGGAAAAACACTTCTTTTTTCCTTGGGAAAATGTGAATTAAATGTGGATTGCCTTAAATATTTTTTAAAAAAAAAAAAGCTCAAAATAGCATTACTATTATTGAGGAGTTCTGCATGTTTTATGAGTTTTAGCCCGGTTTCATAAGGAAATGAGACATGCATAATTGCACCGTCTCCACTGAATGTCCTGTTCCATAGATAACCCCTGTCTCCTCCCTGTCACTCCTGTACCCTTCATCTGGTTTCCCGACAGATGGAGGGGATGGAAGTCTTACATACTAAAGCGTTACTATTTCTATGCTGTTTCTATGATTATTTGGTTTCCTAGGTCAAAGTCCTTATTTTCAGTGCTACAGGAAAGGGAGGGAAAAAATCTGCTGCCTTCTCTTTTGTTTTGGCAGGAATTATCAAAGGGGCACGCACGTAGTTCTCTGTCTGCTTAACAGGCAGCAGCTTGTGAGGTAGCAAACATGATGAGGCCTAGGGATACTGCGTGGAGTACAGGAGAAATGAGAGGGAAGGGATGTTTTGCAGCAGGAGCAGTATTGGACAGAGGAGTGTTGAGGGAGTTTCAGTAGGTTTCTTTAAGTTGTTTTCATGCAAAAACAGCCCTTACAAATTATTGGTAAGGGGAGAGTTACTGGTTGTTTTGGGGAGTTATTTTACAAACAAGTCTGGTGAAAATGAGCTCATGGCTTATGAGGCAAATGTGATACATTTGCACTTCCACTCAACAGGTATGGGAGCGTCAGAGCTCCCAATTACCTGCACACTGCTGTGGAAGCTGGCTTTCCCAGGATGAGTACTGATCATCCCTGGAAGCCAGTGAGACTGAAAGCCTGAAGACTCTAGCCCTTAGGATAGGCTACATGTCAGGGTAGTTTAGGATGATTGACACTGATGGCTTGCCAAAGAGCTAGATAAAGTGAGCTAGCAGGATCTAGTAAGGGATTTGTAAGAGGAGTCATCAAAAGTGACACATGTTGGAACAGGCTTTTTTTTTNTTTTTTTTTTTTGAAAAAAAAATGTCTAAAGTTTCTGACCATCTGTATTCCATGGAACGGTGCTCCAGTATCCTTTGGGCTGACCCCATCTGCTTTAGTTCCTTAATGCCCTGGGTTTTACCTCTCACAGCATCAGCATCCTCTGAAGATTTCAATTGTGCAGCTGAAATCATGCTGGACTAAATCTTTTCTGAAGCAAGAGGGGTTTCTTGGCAGCTGCACCTGACAAGCACCAGTGATTCGCTGTGTGGTGGGACACCAGCCTTGCTGCTCTTTTAAAGCATTGACAATCCTCAACTAGTAAATAGCCACAGTGCTGTGCCAACAAAATGCTCTCTTCAGCATGCCATGCTTTGTTGTCTGAACATTAACTTTCAGGTATTTGACTTTAAAGTAATTTGGGTACATTTTTTGTTAGAAGGGTTGTGTTTCAAAGTGTGGGGCTTTTTTTTTTTTTCTTTTTCTGCCTCTTGTTTTAGAAAGAGAAGTATTTTGCTGTGATGTTTATAGAAATTAGACCAGAGGTCACCTTCATTTCCCAGTTCTCAAGCAAATTCTGGTAAACCTTAACTGGTTATTTTGGTCAGAGGTGTGTCTAACCTGTTCTTTAGACTCTGAAAACAGAATTGCAAAATTTCTCTGGTCAGTCTGCATCACTGGTTTGCTATGATTACTGTCAGACCTTAGGGGGAAAAAATAATTCTTGAGTGGCCAGTAGGACTAGGGAAGTGATTGTCATTGGCATTGATGAGTCTGCACCTTGACTACTGTGTTCAGTTTTGCGTCCTTCACTTCAAAAAGGACATTGAAGTATTGGAGCATGTCCTGAGAAGGGCAGTGAGGCTCGCTCAGGGTTAGGAAAATATGTCTTATGATGAATGGCTGAGGGAGCTGGGTTTATTTAGGCTGGAGATGAGGAGGCTTAGGGGAGACTTCAGTGCTCTCTACAACTGCCTGAAAGGGTGTTGTAGTGAGGTGGGGGTTGGTCTCTTCTGCCAAGCCTACAGTGAGAGGACGAGGGGAAGTGGACTCAAGTTACAACAGGGGAGATTCAGATTGGATATTAGAAAATACTTTTTCACCATTAGGGTGATCAGACATTGGAACAAGTTGCTTAGGGAGGCGTGGAGTCGCCGTCCCTGGAGGTGTTCAAGAAGCGCCTGGATGAGGCACTGAGTGATACGGTTTAGTGTCGAGGGGTTATTATGGTGGTGCTGGGTAGACAGTTGGACTGGATGATCTTGAAGGTCTCTTCAAGCCATAATGATTTTGTGATTCTGTGAATTTAAATCCACTTTGGTTTTTAGAAAGTGATTATTTTCAAACTTCTCTTTTACATATAGTTAAACCTCATCTTTGGAGTGTAGTTACTTCAGAATATATGGTTAATAGCAGATGACCACCTTCTCATAGGTGGCTCTTCATTCATGATAGTTCTTAAAAATGAAAGTGTTCACAGTGCTATCTTGTTAACACAGAGGTGAGTGTACTTTGAATGAATTGCTCTAAGCAGAATGAGAATGCTAACACCAAGTACTTCTGCATTGCTGTCAATAAAGTGTATGCTGTAGAGTGAAAAATCTGGGAGCTCTCTGTTCTGTTTGGAGACAGTTCCCTCACTGGAAATCCTTGGATCTTGTTAGTCTAATTAATTTCAGCTTCACTTAATACTTAGCACCTGCTAGAATCCTGAGTAACCAACATCCTTGTTACACTAAGATGGAAGCTTCAAATGCTTCACAAAATGTTTTAGGAACTGAAACAGTGTTTATGGTCTAAATCATTCTTTTATAATAATAATAATAATAAAAAAATTACACATTCGTAATTTTTTTCGGTACTTCTGTCAGAGAATGTTACTTAAATTTAAGTTGGTAGAAGTCAGTAATAGTCAATGTAGAACTCAATGAAGTTGCAGTAGGATTAGTGCTTGGAACAATAGGCATTCATTTTCTATGCTGGAAAAAACGAGTCTAGACTTCTGCCATTTTGGAGGTTGTATCTAGGCAACTGCTGCTGAATGCCAAGATTCTCTTTTTTGCAAACATCTGCTCTGCCCTGCCCAAACCGTGTTTTTAGGGAGAAGAAAAAGTTCATCCAGATGTAGTGACCAAGTATGCAAGGGAAAGGAAACCAAGAGAAAATGACTTGCTATACAAGAACTTCAACTCTCTGGAGATGACTCAGTAGCTGAAAGCTTCCTCCGCGTACTGGGTGAAAGGTGACTGCCTGCAGGGCAAGTGGTCTTAGAGCCGTACACTTTCTCAGCAAGTTTCAGCCTGTGTTCCTGAATTCCTTTTTATAAGAATTCTTTTTCCTGCTTTTTCAATTTCGAAAACTAATTTGCAGTTTTTAAAAGTGGAATGTTTTAAGTTTTTTAAATTTTTTTTTCAAATTTGGCAAGCAGCACTGTGGAGATGAGCTGCTTGCACTTGTCTCACTGCTGTAGTTCATTTGTATTGGACATGTAATAATCAAACTTACTTTATTATCACTGGAAATAAGTTATTGCTAAAATCTCCAAGAAATGTGTAACAGTCCTAATAATTCCAATACATAAGTAGTTTAACATTAGTGAGGATGACTTGCAGTTCTGCATCCACATTTTGAGTACTTAGAAGCTGGTGTTAGATTATCGGTAACCAAGACATTTGTGGCTCCTCCTGCATGTATGCAGTATGATATGCCCCCCACTTTAGGAAACTGATCTGATGAAGCAGTACTTCCCTTCTCCATTAGTTATCCATGTGAAGGTGACACAGCCTGCTATCACCTGAAACTTTTTAACATTATTTTTATAAATTCCGATTCAGTGATGCTGATACTTATGAGCCATACACATAAATCTACATATTTATGTAGTAAAGACTAAAGTAAAATATTGTGGCATTTCTAGTTAGAACATAATTGTAATGTATATTAACACAAATCTGGGATCTGGATGTCAAGGGAAGTGAGCCAAAAATAAAGCTGTTTTAGCAAATTGTTTCAGTATTATAACAGTATTTTAAGAAGGGAGGTTCTCAATGAATAGACTAAAATATTTCTGTTTTTAGCTAATGACAGAGTAAAGGTGATAAGCAGTGTCATACTTACAGCTGATTACATTCTGCAAAGTTAACGATAGACTAGTTCCTGTACTAAGTTTCCGAAGTGTGTTAATAGCGCCATTCTTTAGAGTTGAAGTAGACTGAACATTAAAAGAAAGCATTCTGCTAGACTCACATCATCTCTGAAGTTCTGCATCTCTTCCCTCATACTCTTCCTTGTCTTCTTTTGCATTTTCCCATCTAGCTCAGGCTAGATACACCAAACTTTAAATAAAATGAATGTTTTTCTTTCTCTGCCTGTCACTGCTTCTCCACCCTAAGCTTTAGAACATTTACACTGTTTATACTCTGCTTGTTTTTGAAAGCTGCTCTCCTGATCTGCTCTCCATCCAGTGCTGCTTCCATGTACTTTATTCCCCTGGTTTTGCTGCCTCCTTGTGCTCTGTGCACTGTCTTTCCCTCGTGAATGATCCTAGCGCACTTGCTGCGAGCTCCCCAGGCTTGTTGGTGAAGGTGTAATGGTCCTGTGGCAACCCCAGCTTCCAGATCCTGTTGTTGGCTGTGTGCAGGTGTAAGCACACTGGGAGATGTTCAGTAAAGTTTCGGAAACTGCTTGTCTTCCCCAGCCATAGCTGACCTGGGGAAGGCTGAGTAGATCTAAAGCTGAGCCCAGAGAGTGCTGCCTTCTGATGTGCCATCTTCATCCTTCACATCCTGTGTATGGAGTACTGGCCCCAGGAGACCTTATCTACAAGTACATCACAAATTGTGCGATGGGGGACTTGAGCAAGACCTGTTGCGTGTGAGGAACATTGCAAGATTTAGCAACAAGGAATCCAGGTAATGGCAGCGGTCTTACGGCTGAAATGGGGACTGGGAATGGGTTATGCTTTATGTGGATGTATATACAAGATGAAAAGAGACTTAAATTTTGCTGGATAATGTTACAATGGTGGTAGCAACACTTCAAAAAACACAGTCCAAAGATTTCCATTTTATTGATGTGAAAAGTCAAATGAGTTTTTGGAAGGTTTTGATCCCCCACATCTGCCTCGACCTGTTTTTTGGTCATGGTACCAATTGGATATGACAGAAATGCTAGTTAGTTTGGGTTTTTTAGATCACAAAAATCTACTGATACATTAAAGGAAAGGCTAGCAATGAGAAAGGATCAGTTGACAGAAGAGGGGGAGATTGCTGATATCAAACAGGGAGGATGTACGTTGCGCTTCCAGGGTTTTCTAAAAACAGTTTATTTCAGCATGTTGACTAATGACCTTGAAGGTGAGGTTAATTTGATATTGATCAGATTAACAAATGTAAAATCTGGTAAATAAAAGCAATTAATTAAAAATAGTGAGGAGGACAGTAGTTTGTTGTTGAATGAAAGTGAGGGGAGCTTTAACATAAGGAAGAACAAGATGCTACAGGATTGCTAATGCTTCCCAAGTTGTAGACTAAGTTGTGACTCCTTGTTACTTGCTAGAGAGAACTTCAGTTCCTCATGGAGGGGCTCTTTTTGCTTCAGCATTTGATGCTGTCTACACTGAACTAAACTGCTGAAGCTTAACAGAAAATAAGATCTTGCCTCCCAGGATTTCTAGTTGGATTGCAGGTACCCAGACTTCCTTTACAGAATTGTATTTAAGTGAGGGAAGGGAGCTCTGGAGCTGTCGTGTGTATCACACTGCCAGACTTGGTGTGAGACTCCCCTACCTACCAGAAAAGTATTGAAGAGATGGGTTGTAGCAGAATGAGGATGACGAAACTGGAAATGTGGAACTCCAGAGACCACACTGACACATGACTGGCATCAAGGCTTGCCTGTATTTTCTCTGAGGAACCTCTAGGCCCTGAGAACCAAGGGCTCAGCTCCACAGCAGTTCTTTTTGAGAGTGCTGTCTTCTAGTCATGGCCTCTTTGGGATGTTTAATCTTAGAAGCCAAAAGGATACTTTACACCTGTGTTTTAGGTGAATACACAGGTCTTTGTCTTAACATGGCCCAGGAAAGCAGAGGAAATGTTGAGCTCACTGTATCCATGTTACATTAAAGTACTATAATATTGTGTCATGTTCTAGGTTATTGAAATAGGTAGAACGGGTTAAGATTTAACAGGTCTTTTTCTGAGCCTTGGCTGCAAACTTGGGGGTCAGACATATGAGTATCCCTATATTTAATACTAGTTTTAGTCTATCTATCTTCTCTCCGGCCTTCCTGGCAAATATTGTTCCTTCTTGCTGAAGGCCCTCAATGTGAGGGCAGGATATGGAGCATCTACACATTTTCATTCCCTTGACTCATGCAAATCCTGATTCATTCCTACTGAACACATCTCTCCAGAAATGCTGACAGGTCATGACAGTAAACCTAGCAGCACATCCGGTGTGCTCCCAGTGTCCTTCCAGTCCATGGTCCTTGTCTCTTCTAAAACAAACCCCGTGTTCTGTTCTCTAAAGCACACTGTTCTGAGAGGTGCTGAGGTTTATGGGAAGTTTCACAATCCTAACTGGAGGAAACTCTAGTTTGCATTGTGCTCTAACATCTGAGTAGGGGCTTTAGGCAAATGCTTTCTCCTGCTGTTGCTACTTTTTGTGTCCTTCACATATAAGTGAGAAGACGTGAGAAAATTGGCAAGTGAGCCCAGACCATTAGATTTCATGCAGTGGGCAGAGAGAGAAAACGAAGTACTGTTAACTGCCTACCTCACTGTGTCCCTCATAGTCTGTCCCTGTCCCATGACTCCACTGAAAGGCCTTTCAAGTTTCCATATTAGAAATAACATTAGCAGGGAAAAAACCCCATGCTCCACTCCGTACGTTGCAGCTGTATCATACTTTCCCAGATGCCTGTTTTGTTTTCAAGAAAAATGATAATAGAAACACTAGTGGGCAAAGACAGAGCGCAAGCAATTCCCACTCTTTCCTTTGAAGTGAGCACTTTAAAAATGGGCTTATTTTGTTAGAATTCAGAGTAAGTGCTTTTCAATAGATAAGATATACTTTTGCTCAGTTCCAATGGACTCGACCAAATCAACCTCCCACTCAATTCAATTAATTCCCTCCCCCCTGTGTGTGAGGAGGAAGGTTTGGATATAAAAACACTGAATGTAAGATTAAAATGTCTACAGAGATGATCAGAAGGGAGTCTATTTTAATAACCCTCTCAGATTGCTGTGCGTGAGATGTGGAAATAGGAGGTTTAATCTCAGTGCAGTGCCTTTACAATTATAGTCAGAATTGAGCAGAGTATTGGTCAATAGGAAACGTGCTCCTCAGGGTAGGGAGAGAACTGAAACAAGAATTAAGTCTCAGGATGTTAGTGAAGAAAACCATCTGAAAAGAATAATCAGCTGCAGTGGTATAGATTTCAGGTTCACAGAAATAATTGTTCAAAACGAAACAAAAACCCATAGCAAGAAGCAGCAGAAAATTCACAGATCATCATTGTGGAGCAGGAAAGAAACATCAGTTCCAAGTGCATAATGCTTTCCTTTGGTGAATTTTTGCTTTGAGATATTTACAGCTGGTGCCAAGGTAAAAGGAAGAAGCTATTCACTCTCTCTTGCCTTAAGGCCGAGATTGGTTCCTATAAATCAGCACAGGGTGCACAAGAGTTGTCAGTAATTTTAGGCAGGTCATGGGTTGTGGAAACATATAAGGTTCTAATTGAAAATAGCATTGTGCAGGCCTTTTTCCATCTTAATCTCCCAGGCTAAAAGTTTGCTGAGTTTTTCCTCTTTTGTCACATAATACGTGCCTAGTGTCTTTTAAATTAACTTTGGGCTGGTAGTAGCTGACTTATTACACAGAAGCCAAGCTTAAGATCTGTTTTATAAAGTTTTTGATTGTTTGCCTTTTTTTCTTGTTCACATCTGCTATGTGCATAATTTGGAGTAAGAGATTAGCATAAGTTCACTACTCCTACTTAATACAATTGTGCTTTGTGATGAGAATCTTACAGTATCTTTTAAAACTCTAGAAGACTGAGATAAGATACAACTTTATAAGGTGCTATAATTCTCTGTTCTACAAATGTCACTGGCTTAAAACACTCACAAATTCAAACTAAATTATCATTTCTGAAGTCATCAGAGAAGAGTGGGAAAATTCAACAGTGGAAGAGGAATATTTCCAGTTTTATATCTTTTTAAATGTGTAAGATTAAAACAGACTAAACATTAAGATATGGAGTATAACCTTATGTGCTTTTAACCTTATAATATAGGAGTGTGAGCTCTGCAAGTATAATATTGCGGAGTACCTGAGCATCCTAAATATCTGACTAAGGGTATATGTATACAGGGTGTGAAAAAGAGGAAAGTTGTGGGTGCCATTCTCTTTATTTGCAAGCTCCTGTCGTGACATGAATTTCACTTCTTGTATATTTTGCTACCCTCTCAACAGGGTCTGTACTCAAAGATGTAAACGATATAGTTACGAGTTTTGACAAAAGGTGCTTGGATTTTTTCTTCAGACTGAAAAGAGAGGAAATGATATTAGCAAAAGTCAAAATGAAATTTACTTGAATTACAGCAAGTATTTGTGAAAATATGTTTGCATTTCTGCAGGTTTTGACCATCTAAAGTATTTAGCACTTAAGATTTTCACAACAATGTATAAGTATTAACAATTCAGGATGCTCTTCATGCCAAGGCAATTTTCTGTGGGGGTAAGCTATTGCCTTAATGTTTTTCTAAAGCTGAAGATTTTTTTATTATCTGTCATTAATCACGATTGTTAGTCCTTTATGATTTAAATTGTGCAGTACAGTAGCTATTTCTTATGCAGAAGAAGCAAATGTAGAGTGTAATTTAGTCAGTGTTTCCTTAAGTCAAACATTAGTCACACACTAACATACTTGAAATTACGACTTCAGTTGAAGAGACTGTTGTTTCAAAGAGTTGATGGTTATGATGTTTTTATATATATATGTGTGTGTATATATATTACACACCTGTGTATGTGCATGTATACACACATATATATATCAGTGCTTTTGAATAATGAAATCACTCATTGGCTGCAAGGAAGAAGGACTAGGCCTTGTCTTTGAAAGCTGTCTCTGCTGGGGAGCAAACAGTCTTGCAAGCCCAACAGCAAGTATGTAACCCTGTCAGTCATACCACGTCAGGCTGGGATTGCCTGGGAAATTGTCAGCAATACCAGGCTGGGGCATAGAAACCAGCAAAACCGGCACCAACAGGGGGAAAAGCCATGAGAGGCAGGTTGTTTATTTTGTGGGAGAGTGGGACAGAGAAAATGGAGTCAATTAATGGGAAGAGATATGGTGAAGTACGCAAGACTCCCATCTTGCTGCAGGCTACAGAATCACCTCCAAATGTAAGAGCTGCAAGATGTAGCCAAAAGCTTGTGAAGCTGAACACAGTAAGAATGTTGTACAGTGAAAGTATTCTCATTATTTGAGAGTTCAGATGTGGATGATACTAGTTTTGCTTAAAAATAGCACCAATCCCTTGGAATTCTTGAACAAGCTATTAAGGAATTACTATATTATAGGGAAATGCTAGTGTTCTTTTAAAAAATTGCTTTCCATGCAAGGTGTGTGGTGCCGCTGTGTCTCAAGCAATAAATAAGCAGATGTCAGCAATGTAGCCTGACTGTGTGTGATGTTGCTTGAGCTGCCTCTGTTTCCCCAGAGCCTGAAGCTTCAGCAAGTGTTGCGATGCCTACCAGAGCCAGAACACCAGCATGAAATACCTGTGACAGACTGTAGAGTGTCAGGGGAGTAGTGCTGTAGGTCTTGCCCATGTGTGCACCAGCGCTAATCCACCCCCTTGGTAGTGAAGGTTTCCCTTCCTCAGACAAGAACAGACCTGGCCAGTGTTCCTGAGAGGTAGAAAGGGCCTGAGCTGTACTTTTAGTCACTCTGACTATCCCAGGTGGATTATTTGTATGATTGCAGATCATTTGGTGGCTCACTCTCATAAGGCACCTTTGAACCCAGACTGCCTTAATCTAGTCCTGAATAGAAGTTAATTTAGAGCTATTCAGAAGCTAATTTAGAGAGACTGAGCTCTCTTCAAAGGAGCAGTCTATTAGGATTCCATTTCTAAGTCATGATTTTTCTTTTTACTGTGATTTTCAGGCTATGCTTCAGGGAAAAACGTCTTGGCTACTATTGTGGCACATCAAATGGTGGTTACTTAATATCTTTTAAGCAGTGCTCAGTTCTTCTGGAAACACTGACTCTACTTTTACACAGCACAGGGACAATCTATGTGTGGCACGTCTGTGTGACTCTTGGCCCTGCTAGTATAGGCAAAAATACCAGCAGTAGTTTGCAGTGGATTCCTGGACAAACACCTGATCTTGTGTATTTTCCCCTAGGAATCCCACAGTCACCATTCCTGTTACATACATCCCATCTACCATTCGTCATCTTGCCACCAAATGAGCTCCTGAGGCTCAGTGATGCTGTTCGGACAGACCCCTGGCCACCTTCCACGCAAGCCTGCAACCTTCTGACAGACACATGGGTTATGAACAGCATGTTCCTAGGAGGCAGGAGAGGGCTTACCTAGAGGGGGAACCAGATACTGTTTAAAAAACCACAGTATTTCCTGTAACAGACCAAAGAGCAGCTGGCACTGGGGTTTCTGGAATGCTTTTGATACATCTTAATTGCCAGCTGTCTGAGCACTTTAGATGAACCTTATTAAAACTTCAGGCTTTTGTGTCTTGAGGCCATCAGATGTGCCAGATGCTGAAGAACAACCACCCATGCAAGCACCACAGGATGGGCACCTGGTTTATAAGTCATCTCTCCAGCCTGTGATTTCTTTTGTGAGCACAGGGTCTTTGGGCAAATTGTTGTATCACTACCGAGTGCAGTACAAAGACTGTACTGCATTACTCGTGGGGCAGTGTAGAAACAGGGAGAGATGAGTGTTCCCTGTGTTACTACCTGGATGCAAGGCAGGAAAGGTTTCAAAAATACCCTTTGGGGCATTGAGAGGACTACTGCTCTCAGGGATCAATGTATTTTATTGCTGGTGCATCAGTGCCTTCTGACTGAAATGACTCTAAAGTAGTAATTCTTTGTACTAATACAGGGTGAGAACAGAAAGGATACGGTGGTGAACCTGGAGTGAGTGAACATCGAGGCTTCCACCCTGCAGTCTGAAGTGCAGCACCAAGATACCCAGGTGAGCACTCACCAGGCTACTTCAGTTGCAAGAGCAATATTGCAGCTTAGCCCAGGGCAACTGCCTTGCACAGAGCTCTTGTCCACTCCAACTGAATTGTGTCTACCACTCGATCCCACCTGTTCAAATGTGGCATGGCCTATTGGTGGTATGATTTGCACTGATCTCTAAACCAAGATATTTTAATTTGTATTTAGTGTGAGGAAGAAGCAGGACCCTCATTGTTAATATGACACACCTCTCTGTGCCCATGTAACCTAGTCTAAGGTCTGACCCTAAATCCCAACTGAACAGCACATGTGCTGCCGAGGCCAGCAGAGAGGACACTTGCAGACTTGCCTCAGTTCTTGCAAGAGAGTAGGAGGAAACATGGCCAAGAGAGCACAGCATTGCTCTCAGGTACATCAGGCTGCTGGGTCTCCACTTTGAGGAGCACCGTGAAGGCTGTGGGGTGGCATGTGTCTACTTGAGCTTGAACACAATGATTTGCTGACTGTAAAAAAGGTTTAATTGCACTTAATAGGGAGCAGGCAGAAATACAAGACTTAGGCCTTTTTAAAAGCTGGTACAAACCTGTAGTGCAGCCAGGGTATATGCATGGCTCTGGACTTGGAATTGCATTGGAAGGAAGAAAACTGGATGGTTGATTCCCCCATGATTTTTAACTCCTTCCTCACTTGCAGCAGTGTCCAGTGGGTGTCAGATTCTGTCTGTGTCTGAATTTGGCAGGACTTCACAGTGAGTGGTTCAGTTGTAAATACCGTACAAAACATGAGGCTGAGGTTATCCTGACCCAATGCACTTGGGCATGCTTCCTTGCTTGAGTTCAATATTTGCCTGGGGCGTCAGGTGAGAGCTTGATTCTTGTTCTCAGAGAGAACTTTTTTAGAAAGTGCGATTGGTAGAGAAGTTAACTTGGGCTGAGATATTTTCCTTCTAATCAGATAACTAAATTGATTAAAACACTGTTTTTAAAAACACTGGATTACTCAGTCTTTTGTAGTTCCTTTTACAAGAAAATGTGGTAAATAAAAAGGAGTCGAAGGTTTCCAGTAGAGAGATGGGTCTGTAATCTTTGTGTCTATGTGTGGGAAGTACTTGAAAATTGCCTCCTACGGACAGATTAGTGACTTGTTGGTAGAGGGAAGTTTCTTAAAAATTATGCTTTGCATAAACTTTAAATTGTAGAAAACATCTATTTCCCTGTGAACTTAATTATTTAGGTACTATCCGAAACAAATGTCAGGCTGACACCTCACAAATTGTTTGTTACTGATTCTCCTATTACTTTACAGATGTTCCAAAAGTTTTCACACCACCTTCTTCAGAAAATATCTGCAGGTTTCATTCTGTAGAGTCATTGTTTTGGCAGGTATGCGGAAAGTTGAGTGGGCTGATCACATACTTTCCATCTGTCAGCTCATCACTGTTAATAGGTGCTTGAAGGAAAATTGCAGTTATTCACACAGCAATGGATGCTGAAAGTTCATATGTCAAGAAAAGATGGACATGGAAAGAACAGGAAGTGTTTCATAGCAGGCTTTGTCTACAAAAGACATCTCTATGCTGTCCTGTTGCAGGGAGTTACCTTTCTGTGTGCAGATGTGATCTTGACTTAATTTGCACTTGCTGATGCTCATTGAAAAGTACACTGCACTCAGTCTGGGCCTGCCTACCCTGAGACACTGAAACGCAGAGCAGGATATTTTCCAGCAGTGTTGAAATCCACGTGAAGGCTGACAGTACTACAGTGCACGTGTTTCACTGTTTTCCTGGAACTATAGCTCATTCCTGACTGCCAGCTATTACCATCTTTCTCTCAGCCACTGTGTATATTAATGTTTCTTATCCAGAGTTTTGCTCTAAGGTACAGCAGTTCCATAGGAGCAGCTCCATATATCCACCATGGATGCCAGTTGGACTCCACAGCTTCACTGATTTTAATCACTAAACACAAACTTTCCTGGCTCTCCTTGTCTGAAAACCATTCTAACAACCCAGTCAAATTACCCACATTACCCATAGTGGTTTCCTGGGCTGCAGATGATAAATACAGAAAGCTGTGCATAACCTGGATTAGAGGCATCCTGGAGTGTTTCAAACAGCTTGGTACTGGCAGGTTTTGGTACAGCATGATGGTAGCATGACTGAGTTGTTAAAATGGCCGGTTTGCCATTTGTAGTGCACCACTCGAATAAATCTCATCTTCCTATTGATTTTTAACAGCACCTAGGCAGACTCTTTTGTGTGATTAATCTCCTCTAAACTTAGCTGCCTAGATATCAGACATCTCATCTGAATCAGTCATCTAGCATAGTCTCAAAATTAGTCACCAGAGATAATCAGCTCAACAGGACAGTCTGACCTGTGTCAAGATAGGTTTTCAGCAGAGATAGGGGGTTAAGTCATCTCTGGAGGTAACTGTTTTACTCCACTGATTCTGCCTTAATTTAGTGACTTTCAACAGCAAGATGAGGGAGGGAAGCTCTATCCTTTGCTCTGTTTTCCAAAAGTATCTTCAACTTCAGTTATCGATATCCTTTCTTTTAATAATGAAGGAATGTCTTTATGTTTGAAACACAAAACTGGATTTGCTGCCATTATTTCTTCTTATTTTCTTACTGTTTCTTCTGATTGTGAATTCAAATCGTTTCCAAGGTAGGGTGAAAAAGAAAAGTGAGATGTTCTATATTCTTTATTTAAACACGTTTTTCCAGTAGTCAATAGCATAACTAAAGCTATGGGCTTCAGTGTTTTCTCCTTAAAATCATAGATCAAACGGTATTGTGAAGCCATGCATCTTCCCTGTCAAATATTTAATTTATTGTGCCGTTCACTTATAGCTTGAAACTAGAGAACTGTTGGTTGACAAAAGAGGATGAATGGCTTTTTTATTGAGTCCTTACACAGCTGGCAGAAGATACCAAATAGGGGGAGGAAATGTGCAACACTCATTTCCAAACTTCTAATAAATAGTGGATGGATCACAAGGGGCTTGTGCTAACTTAAATAACTATTGCATTGCATTTCAAAGGATTGAGGGTTGGCAATCGTTTGTCTCATTCACCATGGTTTAGCTGAGCATCAGAAAGCAGGTTAAGAATTAGCTTCTATGGTGGTACACAACAGCTAATGTTATGGATATACACAAATAAACAGCACGATCCATTTCTAAATCAGTTATGGCTGTCGTTTCATCCCTCTGAAGTTAAAGCAATATTAGCATTAGAACAGTTCTTGTTTGGTATTTATCCCATTATACTGCAGAGCTCCTTTTCAAGTTAGTAGTTTATCATAGTGGGAAAGTGATTCCGGCAGCTTACTTCTCTGACAGCTGTTTGTTGAGCTTGTGCACAGGATGGTCATGCTGTGGGCAGCACTTTGGAGCTCAGATACCACTGTTGCTGCTGCCTCAGAAGCGTAGCGGGCATCCCTCACCCTCCAATCCTGTAATCTCTCTTCCTCTGATCATTTTGAAGTACATAAAAATCTTACCACTGTAGAAAAATACAGATGCTTGTTGGTTTGAATATTTTTCTGATTTTTGCAGTAGCCAGCGTAGGTTTAATTTTCAACTTTGGGGACCTTTGTGACTCTGCTTCTCTGCTTTTGCCTCACCACCTCTGTACCCATACAGATGTTGCTCCTGTTTGGTAATGTTATCCATTTCTAAACTTCATGTTCCTGCTGAGCATTCCAGGAGCGTGGACACCAGCCTTGATGGAATTTGTTTGCAAGGTTGTTTGTACTATTGGCATACAATTCAATACTCTTACCGTGATTCCTAGGGGAAAAAATGGGCAAAAAAGGGACTATTCTTAGCTGGAGGGGGGATAAAGGGTAATAATTTGTCTATTTTACCCAATTTCTGCTCCTTTTGTTGTTAAGAGATGAAAATGTAATTTGAAAAAAGGAATAAATCCAGGAGAATTCTTTATTATTTCTCAACTGGGAATGCTTTGTCACTGGGATACTTTCCCCTTAAGGGAAGTTCTGCCATAACATTTAAAATACATAGTTTTTTAAAATGATCTCTTGGCCACAGGTTATCAGTGGGTATAAGCCATGCAATCTGAACTTCAAACCACTTTGCTATCTAATAGCAGTAAAAGTCCTGTTTCCTCTCTCTCAATCACTAGAGGGGGATGAATCCTATTTAGCCATAGCAATTAAAAAGATTGTGATTGGTTTGAAGTTAGACATCCTGATGGATTGGTTAGAATAAAAATCTACGTTCTATAATTCTCTAATGTTCCTGAGTTCCTTGTGTTTCACTTTTTCTTCAATTAATCTTTTATTTAGTTGAGTTAGCTAAAAAAGCTAATATTACAGTTTACACACAGATGCAAACAGTGTGTAAACAACTGAATAACTGTTAGCAAAGAGGATTGGAGAAGCCATTATGCTAATAGAAGTCTTTCTACTAAAGAGAAGGTGAATAAATGCATTCTATAATAATTCTCTTCAGAACTTTAAACAGTACATATATGAAGAAAATGCAAGGAAAGTGATATCTGAGCTTTTTTTAAATCAAGTGAAATTTCTGCTTGGCCACATCTTAATAAACAGAAACAGGCTAAGCCACATTTCTTTTATCTGCACAAAAAGAATGGCATTCTAATCAATAAACCCAATAGTGAAGAGTAAGTGGTTGTAAGAATGTAGCTGCAAATGTCAAATATAGTGAGTGGTTAGAAATGCATTGTCAAAACTGGGATTGGTACATTTGTTTATTTTTTAGGCAAAATATATTTGCATAGTAATCAACACTGACCATGAAAATAACATGCAGAATTAATAATGTGTGATTAACACTTAAAGTGTTAAAATGCTTTTATATCACAATCTCATTATCCAGTAATCAGCCTGGTAAAATCTTACAAAGGGGGTCATAAATGGGACAAGTCAGAATAATTGTCTTTACTCCTATTGTATTCAGAAAAGTTCCTGTGTAGAATAGGTGGTAGAAGAAAGAAAAAAGAATGGGTGAACGGGATATGCTGTAGCAGAACTCCCCCAGACTTGCCTTCTACCTGCACATCAGCCTACCTTGCAGGAAAAGCACTGGCCAGACTTGGCTGTTTGAAATCTCTTTAATACCTTTTTTTAAAAAAAAGAAAACAACTTATACACCAAGGGAGAGATCTATGCAACTTTTAGGAATTACCAGTTAAGAATATTTGTTCATATACATCCCTGTGTGGAGCACTTGTCACCTTGTCTTAAGGAGCTATTTTATGGAAACTGTGTTAGTGTTTTCCAGCACAGATTTTCTGTCTTCCAAGCTTCATGAAACCTTACCTATAAATACATTTGTAGGTACAAATCTCCAGTCTTTCATTCAGAGATAACCTTTGAGCTTGTGGGGATGGTCTCAGAAAATATTTTCACACTTATCCTCCAGAGTCGGAAACACCCAGCTAGTCCCTTCTACACAGCTCTCTCAACAAAGCAGCTTAGGAAGCTCTTCTCATCCAGTGGTAATTGTGAGCCAAACTAGCAGCTTTTCAGTTTCCACTGAGGCAAAGGTCAAAGTGTGAAATCAAACTAGCCTATTCTTGGACTGTGCTTGTCCACCACACTTACTGCAGTGTTAGCTGAATTTGTCTATGAGGACTTTGTCAGCGTAGCCTAAGGGAAAGCCCAGCAGCACTGGGGCAGACCAGAGCAGCGTGTCAGCAGTAGTAAGTTCCCACCCTTTCATGTCAACAGCCCTTGTACTCCTGTGTGATGGGCCAAATAGTTTGGCTGTAAAATATGACCTGTCTTGAGCAGGTGCAGAAAACAAGTTACACCCTTCAATCTACACCAGACCAGACCTATTTGGCTCACCCACAGGGCTGTCAACAGCACTTATCACAGAGTGTTAATGAGCATTCTCAGTAACCAATATACTCCTCCAAATTAGTCCTGTAGTTAAGAAATCTCTAAAGGGGCATGATGGTCTACACTAACTCCTTCTGAGGACTGTGTTTATGCACTGTAAGTCATTGATGGGCCTCATGCAAGCTTAAGCTTAAAAGGAGTCAGTAATTGCAGCACCCCTAGGTACTCTGGACCTACCGTCACCTTCTCAGAAGTTTGTACTATTCCACATTTTAAGAGACTTGGTGCATTCAACATCTTCCCAAGGAATTTTTTTTTTGAAAAAAAACAAACACACCCCAGTTACTTCATACAATCATGTTTGCAATTTTCCCATTTTATTTAAAGAACTGTGCTGAGATAAAATACATGGTTGAGAAAGGATTCATTAGAATTAAACTGCAGTCATTGTAAACTACTGTCAAACTTCAAGTGTTTCTACTTCCCTTTCCTATTCCTTTTATTTTCTCAGTAAATAATGGGCTTGTTCAGTAAGAGAAATAGACTGCTTCAGTACCCAATCGTGTATTTTGTTTTTGCAAAAATTTTGGTTGTGATTTTTATATCATGCCACTTAAAAAAATCTGTTCTGTCAGACTGTTTTTCATTTACACTTATTGCAAATTATTTGAAAGGTTTTGTTTGTCCCAGGTGCATCTTAGGTTGAGCACAATAGATACCACTGAGTCCTTGATGGCATAGAGAGATAAAACACATAATGGCTAGGTGCTCAACATTAGTTTCTGAAATTCCTGCTATATCCTTCCCCACACTGCCTCCCTGTTCCCCCCATAACCTTTTACACAGGTTTTACATGCATTCTCATAATTTTTTCACAAGGTAATATAAAACCACTTCCCTACTCTTTTAAATGTCAAAGATGTACACTGGGGAAAACACAGGAAGAGGTTTTGTTTAAAATAGCCTCAGCAGCATGGAGGCAACTGATGTTTTATTATGTTGCCTGGTGAACTCACCCTAGAGCAAATCATGCAGGAAGATGAATATGTTGTGAAGGCCTTTGAGAACAATGATTATTCTTCAAATGTATCCTAACTGCAGAAACATGACTAAAAAAAATAAATGTTTTATGATTTACACAGAGAAAACTTATAAAGTGTTCATTATCTTTTAGCAAAGTTTCATTGCTTCTCTTGTGTGAGCCATAAAAACCTACCTTTGTGTTTCCACCTATCTAAATATTTTATAGGCGCTCTGCTATACCCTTGCTGGTTTGATTTCCAATCTCCAGCTGGCACTTAGAGCCAGATTTTCATGATGTTCAAGAGCATACATGTTGCATACATGTCATAGCCACCTCCATGTGTAGCTGATGAAGCAAGTCTGTCTCCGTACACCAGATTTTCTACCCACCATTTAAATTTTTGCACATCATTGTAAAAGAGTCTCAAGCACAGCAATCAAAATAGTGTTCCTTTGAGACATTTTATAGATGAGCCTTAATCATACAAAACTATCTTTTTCATTATTAATGTCTTTCTTTCCCAGCAATTATCCACTATGATCTTTTTCCATAAGACAACATACTTCTCCTTCCCCAAGCAATACAAAATAGTATGAAAATAATAGTTTCTGAAGGTGAAATGAATACTAGAGTTTGCTACATGTGTTTTGAGCTTGATTTAAATTTTAAAGCTCGATTGAATGCATGTAGAATACGTGTAGAATATTCACTTTTTGTTAAAGTGTTCTTAAACTTTACAAGGGCGAGATGGGTTGTACTTTTTTTCCATTGGTGTTTTTTTGGTGCATCTTCACGTAGGAATGTGTTTGCCTCTTGGGAAGTTGGCAGTGTAAGTGGCTGACAAACTAGCTAATAAATCTGAGGTTAATAGGGCTGTAGACAGCAAAGTGCATAGACGTAGGAAGGATCACCAGCCACAGAATGCTGCACATCTAGAAGCTGTCAATACAGAGTATGAAAAATGCAAAGGACAAAGCAAAAGTAGGAGAAGTTGCAGCTCATTTTTCTGCTCGCTGAAGCAATCTCTCACATCAGCATACCGTGGTCCTCTGGGGAAGACATACATTTAGGGCTTGATCTTCCTTCTGCTCATGCCAGAGGAAAGTCTCCTTTTTAACCCAAAGTGGACAGGATCAGGTCACTCCTGACTTACACACACACACACACACAAAATAAAACCAGAAAAGTAACAGTGCTTCAGGTTATAGCAAAATGGCACATCTGTATAAGAAGTAGCACTTTACTTCTTGTGTACAAATCAGTTTGAATTCATTTAGAGGTATTTAGAGATGGGTGTTAGAGCTTTAGAGATGATTTTTCTAGCTCTCTTAATTAGTGGACCAAATGTCTGATGCAGCTGCTGTGCACTCATGGTATTGAGGTCAATTTCCATATGGGGAGAAAAAAATAATCTTTTGAAGAAATTTTCTGTGCAGTAAATGAAATCCGTTGAAGTAGTTTGTGGCCAGAAATTTAAAGTCATCATGATGCTTTTGACTCCAACAAAGCTACACTGATGGCTCTCACCTGTGACTGTCATTGAGCAATGGAATGAAATTCTCCTAATGCATGAACACAAGTATGAAATAGGAAAGTTTGAAAAGATGTTACTGCTCCACCAAAACTGTTCAAAGAAGTAACAGTTGGTAAAGAGTTGCATGTTTAGTATGTTCTCCATTTGTCTAAAATCACCTTAAAAACAGATCACTAGAAACTTAGAGGCGTGCACATCACAGTACTGCTGGGGAAAGCCTTCCTGAACTAGGAAGACTGCCAGGCTGCTCTGCTGGTTTCTTTGAAGGCATGAAGCCCTGAAGGCTCCATTCCCCCCTCTTCCTTCCTTGTGAGACTTCTCATATGCTTTTTGATGGTGGAAAGACCTTGCCAAGTGGTCATCATTTCAAAGGGAGCCAGGATGCCCCACTACAGCTTGTCCAGAGTAACCACACTGTCCCATCTCATGGTCTTGCACTTGTTGTAGAATAGCAGCATTTTCATCAGGCAACTGCTTACAGCTGGGGAACGCTTTCCACATGGCACAGAGAAGCAGGCAGTGGGAAACTGAGGTTGCTGAAAGGTAAGTCCAGGGAGCAGCCCCTTGTTGAAGGAGTTGGCTGGGAGCCACACCTGGGTCATTCATGCAGGACAGCTGCCTATGGTGGCCGTGCCACCACAACGCATGTCTTCTGTGCATTTGTGTTGCAAGATTGAATTAGTGCTCTGAGTTGGGACTATTATTGTTTTTTTGTTAAGTTTGAAGCTGAAGTACTGGTTTTGGTGGGGATGAGTAGAAGCCTGCTCAACGGGGAAAGGGAGAAGACAACACTGTTAACCACATAGGGCCACACGTTCATATACGAAAGTCTTTGTCATTTGGAAGGGTGATCTGAAGGTAGATGCTCATGGGACGTGTAGTGTAAGCACATTGTTTAGTATTGCATGAGTAATCCCCCTGGCTGTAAATGGAGTTGTGTGTGGTTAAGTGCCAGACTGGGGGCACTGGGGTCTGGCAGCAAATCTTGACTCTTAATATTACCTGAAGCAAAGCTCTTACTCAAAACTGAGGTTCCCCGATGGACATTGTGTCATTGTCTAAAAGAGGTTTCCACTATAAATATACACTGCTTAAAACAAGACAGAGCCAGGGTGTTAGTGTGTTCCTTGGCCAACACTGTGGGTGAAGTCAGATTGCAGTAACAGAGGTGATTGTGCTTCTTTATACCCTAAAGATTCAAATTCAGTGAGAGGATTAATATTTCCCACATCACTAATCTGGTTTGTACTGGCACCTGAGATTACCTTTCTTGTACCTAGACTCTTCACTAAGTCTTCACATAACAAGAAATAAATGTGCCCGTCATTGATTCAGAAGGGTACATATTCACACCCACACACATGCTGACACGACAAGACCTGCACTTGATTTAGCAGGATATGAAACTGAATACTGTGGCCTCATTGGCATTCTGTAGCTTATTTTGTTGTTTTTTTCCCTGAACATTAAGTGTTTTGACAACATGGATGCTGGATATGCAAATAGTGCAACTTCTGATATTTCTCAGTATTAGTATAAGAAATATATACTCTTAAGGGGAAAGTGCTGATTGCCAGGGCCTGGAGTGTTTACCAGCAAAGAGAAGCTACTATAGTTGTCTTTTTTTATCCTTAAACTCTTTCAGTAAGCATCAAATATGGACCACTGTCAGAGGACGGATGCTGTATTAATAAACCTTTATTTTATAAGTTTATGCCTTGTTACACTTTCAAAAACAACAAAAAATACATTAAACCTTTAAATTTACAAAGACTATTTACAATATTATATTGACAACTGAAAGATATTTTTCATTTGTTTTAAAATTCTGCTCTCTTATTTCATACTCATCTTCTGCAATGAAGTTGCAGTTCTCGTGCCTGTGACCCCAGAATCAGTTGCTGGAGAACTAAATGTGATGCCGTGATTCAATCCAGGACTTCAGTGCAGGATCAAGTGTAAGGAACACAGGAGAAGATAAGTGGCTTTCTAAAATAGAAAATTCTATTAGAAAAATCCATTTGTTTTCATCAGCTCTATTTGAACAGGTAGTTCCCATATTAAACATCTCCACCTAATTGGAGCATATGTATTTAAGTTTTGCAATGTTTTTGTGCTCTTGGGGTTTATCAAAGATCCACTGAAATCAGCTGAAAGGTTCCTATTAGTTTCAATGGACTTCATTTCTGGCCTCTGCTAAAAATCTTCATGTTTGGGGATACTAAACTGAAAAGTGGGTATCGATAGTAGAAGAGTTTGATCCATAGTGTGCTGGATTCTGTGCTTTTCCTTTCTTTCAACCTCCCTTAAACAGAAGGTGAGTGAATCTCTTCCTAGAGCACTTAGAACAAGATCTTAAATCAGGGGATGGCTGAATGCTTAGGCATCAGAATTCTTAGTTGCTCAAATATCTGAAAATCTGGCCTTCCTCAGAATTTCCTTACATAAATTTAGTACACTTGCAACCATTGTACTTGCAAATGAGAAAAATATATTCTCCAGTAAGATTTGTCTGGAGTGCAAATTAAAAATATTTAAGGAATACCATTCTCTAATTTTCACATTTACTTTCAGTTGGCTGTTGTTTCATAAATTGGCTGTTTAATCTTGCTTAGTCTTTGCTGTCTGTATGTAGGATGGGCTAGTTGCCCACGCTCCCCGTTGCCTATGGGGAGAAGCAGGCAGCTCTGACCAGGGCAGGAGGTTCAGTCCGATACGTTGAATCGTGTGCTTGGAGGTGCAATTGACTGTGGCAGGAGTTTTAGAAACCAGCTGAGATCGACTTATAGATGGGTAGAATCAGGTGAAATGTATACTATCTTTAGCTAACAAGAAACGTGATTGGAAGCCTTTCTTTCTGACCTACAGGAAAAGCTGTGCTAATAAGCAGCAGTCAATCCATCAGCCAGCAAATGGTTGTATTTCCACTGAAAGTGGGTTTGATGCTTAAAGGGGAAATGGATAATTAAGACTTCATCTTCCAAAATATTAAATATTGATTTGTAGACATTTAGCAGCAAGCATAAAGCTCTCCTGAGAACTGGTAGCAACTGTCTAAAAGATTATAAAATATTTTACTTCTCCATGTAGAATCTAGCATTTACTTTTTATTTAAAATTTATGAAATGAGAGTAAAATAAATCAGGAGGTAACTTCTAGCCCTCTGAGTGAATGTTAGTTCTGCTCCATGTGGCCATTCAGAGTCAAAAATGGATATATGGGTTTTTTTAAGGCTTGTATTGGCTTTTGGTTTATTGAAGTGTCAGGAGGTTTATAAGCTCTTCAACTCCAATTTTGATTGTTTTATCCAACTACTGTCACTTCTTATCAGTATTAAAGGCAGAAATCAAAGCACTGGACCCATGGGAAGGAGCACTTCAAATGTACACCACCACTCTTTTTTGTCAATATTCTGAACTATGCACCTCTGCTCCTGACGGCAAACCCACAAAGAGATAAGGAGGTGAGTTTCATACTTCGTTAATTCATTTGTGAATTAAACAAAGGCATTTTTAACCAGAGTGTATTTCTTTCCACCTGCTTAGTCCTTTCTTTGGCTTGCAAAAATTGCGGGAGTACAGCAGACACCACATGGGGTAGGTTTGCTCCAGGCAGTCCAGTTGTGTCTTCAGCCTTTCACTAATTGTATGTTGGGAGTCTGCACAATTACACTTGTTCAAATGGGTGAAAAACCAGTATTCCAGCTTAGGTGCATCTTGCTTGTATTTCTCCCCAAGAGAAAGTAACCCAGATTTATTAACTGGGTTTGAAAAGTTAGCCCCAAGTGTGGTACTTGTTAGTCTGAGTCAAGTTTACCAGCACCTGGGAGCTGCTTGGCACGAGCCGCCCACACTGCTGCCATGCCGAGGGTGCCAGTGTGAAGTGGTTTGAAAAACTCTGCCTCTGCAGAAAGAAAAATACCTTAAACTAAAGGAAAAGGAAGAGTTAATTCTCATTAGGCAGTGTCTGGGTGGTATTCTGAGGTTTTACAGGTGGGATCTTTTCCCTATCACACCTAAGCTACAAAAATGGCAATATGTTCACTGAGTAAAATTGCAGCATTTTTAACTATTTACGCACGGCTCCATGGTGCAATTTGTGGAATAATACTCAATCTTGCATATCATGGTAAACCATTTGTGCAGCAACTTTCCTTTTTCCTTTTTTTTTTTTTTTTTGAGATGTCTGTGCGTTGGAAACCAACATGAATTTTCACAGTCTGTTTACAAATGTATTGAATTTAAGAGATGACATTTTCTGTGCTTTATTTGCAATAGTTTCAAGTTGATCAAATATATTTCAGAATGTTCCCCATTTTATACAGACTCACTTTAAATAACTGAAAGCAAAATATGTTTGTTTTACCACTGGATCAGCTTATTATGTTTTAAAAGTGCATTTCCACTATACCATCAACAGCACTAAAGGCAAAAAGGGAGGAGCAGTGACAGAAAATCTATTTTACAGAGTAAATAGTTTCTTTGGACATATGTATATATAGGTGTGTGGGTTTATGTGGGTAAAGTAATGGTGATGGCACTGATGGAGCAGACACGTTTTAGCATTATAATGACAAATCATAAAAGATGACACACTTTAAAAAAGGATGATGTTTATTGGATACTTGATTATTTCCTACCTTCACCAAATGGAAAATTGACCGAGACAAGAGAATCCAGCAAGTTAGGGTCCAAATTGAAACACTAAGTCATGTCTACATGGTAAGTAAAAAGTAATTTAAAAAAAAGTCACCAATTTTAGAGGGGGAAGAGAGAGAGGCAATACAATTAGAAGTCAATACTTAAATCTTACTTTAAGCACCGCAATTGCAAAAAGCAGATATTTCATAACAAACATGTAGAGTGGCAGGGGAAAAAGACGCTAGAGGGAAGCAGGCGAATCTGTACATTTGCACATTTCGAAGTAAGCATGTATACAAGATACTTTTGAGTCCTTGTGGTTTTATTAAATTCTTTACCTTCTTTGACCATTTCAGCTGGGCTATAGACCCAGGAGGAACATACATTTTATGTTATTTTCATTTTGACATTTTTATTGTTAAATGTTGTGCACTGAGTTAAATTTTTTCGTGCTCAAGTTTAGATACTTGAATCCTGAAGTCCTTTTATTCATCTGGTCATCTGTCATTGATGTAACTGACTTCTGTGACAGTGTTGACAGGATTTATCTAAGAGTTTGCTGGATGGCACATTTTATAAAATCAAATATAAATAAAAGGGTCCATCATCTGGGGGATTTGGGATTGGAAGTCAATGTGTGTTGATGGTGCTTAGTTTCACAAAGAGCTATTCAAGAACTCGCACAATCACCTCTTACAGATTTATCTCTCTTTATATATGACCATGTTCATATTCCCTCCAGGTTGGGGAGCAAAATGTTGTTTTTCTTTTTTTTCTTTCCTAAGACCTGCCAGATAATCGAATATGTACCTGCATTTCTTTCTGACATTTCAGAAATACTAAATATTGTATTCTGGTGATAATGCTTTCTGAAAAAGGAAGGAGATGGCCCATTTAATAATGTATACTTCATTTACAGTTTGGAGTGTTAGCCAACTGCTTGTGATGATACTTCTTCCAGTCATAATACTGATATATGCAGAGTTCTAACTACATTTTAAAATAGAAAAACAACTGAATGATACATTCAAAATAATTCATGGAGAGGAAATAGATGTATTTCAGCATGGGAGAATATTTATGCATTATTTAACAGCAATAATGTTTGAATTCATACATTATGCAAATGCCATTATAATCAGGAAAATGAAAGAACTTGGACTGCTGCAACATCTTTAAATCTACCATTAGGTACTTATTTGTGCATATCATTTAATACTGCACAATGTTACAGTATGTCACTTGAAGAGAGAAGTTATCAGAGACTAACAGGTTATAAAAAAGTAAAGCTGATGAATCCTGATTGCTACCTTGATGCTAATGTCTATAAATTTATCAGCAAACAAGAGTAAGGGCTTTAATGGTAATTTACATAAACCTCTCTTCTGGAGATAAGTTACTGGGGTTTTACACACAGTTCACATTTGCCTTGTGTTCGTTATCCATACCCACCCCCATACAACAGACCGGCACACAGCGTGGGCTGACACTGCCAAATTGTATTTTCTTAATGTGTCAGCAGCTATGTTCCAAAACTATCAAAACCAGCAAGCCTGCCCATATAAAACCAAAGCTGCTTCTGTCTCCTCTTATATTCAAGACAGAAAATAAAAAAAAATAACAAAAAATAATCTAAAACCCTGTAATTTGGTGAAGAGCATTCAGCCAGGCTTTCTACCAACTGCATCTCCTTACAGCCTTTCCTCTTCATTACTTCACACATCAATTAATTTCTCCTTCAAATGATACATGAACTCACCTGTAGCATGTAGCAGTCCCATGTTATAAAACAGAAATGGAGCTAGTCAGACCTATGTTCTTAAAAGTGTCTGGAGTATTATCTCCTATTTTGAACCTAAGAAGTTGAGGGTTCAGCTGTGTTCAGCTCACTCTTTGGAGCAGCGATCTCGTGTTAGACTCACAGGGCTGTTCTCTTCCACTGGCATCAGTCTTCAGTACACAGGATGTGGCAGCATTCACCCTGCCCGTGCCATCCCAGTGGGAGAGCCAAGAGGGGTGCAAGGGGTGAAGCCACTGGTGAAGGCTGTGCTTTCAGTTCTGCCATTTGCCTCTCTGAGGCTGCCTACCTGCACAACCACTCCGGAGCTGTGTTTGTATGGACTTGCTCTGAAATCTGAAGGTCTTTTTTGTCCAAACATAGGAAAAGTAAAAATGCACAGGATACAGGGAAAACAGAGTACACAGGCCCTCCTTATCTCCTGAAGAATGCTGGAGCTTTTGGGTCTCATGATGATTAAAAAAAAAAGTACTTTTTTTTTTTTTTGCTCTGTTCTTCTTTGGCATTATGGAATGAGAACTTGAGAAGTAGCAGAGCTGATTATCTTGTGCTTTTCAGTCTCCCACCTTTGACAAATACATCCTGGAGGGAATGGGCTATGGATGGTTTTGCCAAATTGGAAGTAAACATCACATCTGATTTTATTTTTTTTTCCCTACCAATTTTATGGCATGCTCAATGTATTGGCAGGAAAGATGAAAGACAAAGGAGCTTCCTAGTCAAGGATGGGCTTTGCCAGATCCTTTCTTGCCTGGCTGATTTTTAGGTCAGCATTTGGGAAGACAAAGCCATCAGTAGTCACAGAGATGCATAGAAAGAAGAGCTAGACTTTCCCCTTGTAGTCTATGAACAAAATTTATTTCAAATAGTTCATATTGCAAAACTTCATTTTCAATAACATATTTAAATAACTATTTTTGATGATGATATAAATGAGAGCAAATAGAAATGAAGAACAATTGTCCTGAGAGAGCAACCCATTTTCTTAACCCATTAAATGAAGCTGGTCCACCACTTGTCAAGGAGTGATTTATGGAAATGGACAGCAGAGGGAAATTTACACTCTGGTTTCTATGTGTACTTGTTGTATGGCAAGCAAAAAAGAATTTGCATGCAGATGACATCAATCCAGCATGTCTCATAAACACTGTATTCCCATAATAGCTCAGGAATTCAGAACAGATCTTCTTGCAACTGGGTGGCATTTGGACACATTTTGGGTGCTCACCAATTTGAAACCAGTCCACAGCCTGGAATTTTTACTGTGTTAGTCTTCCAGAAATGATTACTTTTTATGGCAGAGTGGATGCAATACTGTTTGCTCCTCCATCATAAAGATTGTGCCAAGCCTTCTGCTGTGAAATCTCTATTGCTAACAAGAAAATACAATTCAACCAATATATTGTATTCCTAGCTAAGAGCTGGAATGTAAGAATTCATCCTGGAAATTTTTATTTGTGGCAAATGATACTAATTTCTCAGAATGCAAAATAATGCTTAAACTCCTTTTTGTTGAGTATTGACTGTTTTTTATCGCATTGCAGAAATCAATTGTTGTAAAGCTGCTTGGGAAGAGGGACAGTAGGATGCAGCAGGGACCAAGGGTGCAATAACAATATGTGCCCACTCCAGTGCCAACTGGAGGTCACCAACTGATGATGAAGGGGAGACTGGGCTGTAGAAACTGGAGTCAATATGTTGTGCAATGGTAAGTCAATTAATGAGATATTAATTTTGGAGTGGGTATAGTGATGTCTTTAATGCAGCTGTCCCTCTTTTACATAGTTTTGACAGTGACAGTGGAGTGCAAGAAGAAAGCGGAAGCTGGCTGGCACTGCTGGACTGGTTGTTGTGTTTGTGCCTAGGTGAACTGGGGTTTAAGTTAGTCTCAGGTGGATTTCCACATCCATAGTGCCTGCACACAGTGAGAAAGCCAGCTTTAGTTAAGACAACATGTTTACATCACTTCAACGCTTCCTCCTGGCTGGTGTGCTCCTTTTGGTCAAGCAGATGGTGCAGCATTTTGTAGAAGCTGTCCAGCGTGTCTGTGTTTTCCTTCTGATTACAGCTCCTGAGATGAAATTTTAGGAAGTGCCAAATCCAGTCAGGCCTCTGTATGATTAGCAAGGATGCCATCCCCACCACAGAGAAGTGCAAGAACAGCGACAGTCACTCAGCAGAGGTGCTTGGAGAGACCGATAAGAGTCAATGGTATGGTTAACCCTGAAGCTGTCACGCTGTAGCAATCATCTCTTCTGCCTAATGCAACCCTGTTGTTTTGGCAGTGCGGGCAAACTCCAGCTGGAGGAAGTGCCTACTTGGCTAAGAGAATACAGCCCCCCTTCTGCAACATTATGAGAAATTAAGAGCAGAGCTTTAGATTTATATAGGCTTAGAGGAGGGTCTTCTAAATGGTGATCATAAATTCTACATAACAAAAGACTGACAAAATAACTTCTTTGGGATTTCGTTTCATGGTTCAGTAGAATGCCTGGTGGAAAAGCATCTCTGGGTTATCTCCTTTTCTCACTTCTTCATTCTTTGGACTAGGACTATTGCTGCTCTTACTCCTAAGAGCTTCTGATTGCACTGAGGACATGCTCCAAAATATGCTGAAGCCAACAGAAGAATTCCCTGAGAACCCAAACTCCAAATTTCTGTGGTTTTCCCCATTCAAGGTCTTCCAGTGTCTGTCCCCAGTGGGCCAGGGTAGGTCCAGAATACTTGCTTTTTGAAACAGAAAAATTAACTCCAACATGAAACTTGGCACTGATTTCAAAAGGATTACCCCAGTCAGCTATGTTCTGGCAATCCTTGCTTACAGCACATTTTTAACATATGTTTAATTTTATGCAGATAGTTTGCATATTCTTATACTAAATAAATATGTACATTTATGTACACTGTGATGTAACAGCAATTTACATCTCATATGACCATCTGACATTGTTTCTCCTAGGAATGGATGTATCTGTTCAGCACCATGAGAAAAATGCTATTGCAACCTAACAGAATATTTTAATTTCAGATAGTCAAAATGGTGTATCTTTAACATAAGGTTGTCTGTAGTTTGTGGTACGGCTTTCGTAAGTTTGCGAATTCCTTTGGGTTTTAATTAGAAACACTTCAACTACATTTCCCTAAAACATGCAAATGCTGAGGCTCCCAGAAACAGTATTACTAAGATGGCTTCTTAATTGATTTTTCCTTGGGAACAATTTGTTTCTCTTCCAGTTTATTGTGGCAAACACTGCCATTTGTCACTTCTTCCAGTAACTGAAGCTTTCTGCATATATTAGATGCTATTCTCTTTCTTTGCTTGATAGGTGTATAGTGTCAGGCAGAAGAAGGTCACAATAATGTTAAATTTGCTGCTAAGCAAAAGATCAGAGTGTAAATTGAAATCTCGAAAGCTGGGAAATGAGAATGTGCAAGTGTAAATAATGTATTAATTATTGACAGCTAAGGGACCGAAGAGTCCTATTTAGTAATGACATTGTCACTGTCACACTGCCTGACACTATCTCAGGTATTTTTATTTTAATAACAGGTTTTCCCCCCAAGATAGTAAGTATTTCAATTTACCAGTGTAACTTTATTGATATTTTTCATTTTCTTTAGCTTTTCTTTATCTTACTGCAGTCTGGGTGCTTGGTTCAGGAGGGGACAGGGGAGAAATGAGAGAAACGAATCTTTTTGTTTTATTGTGGCAAGTGATATAATTATGGTACAAAATAGATTTTTCTTATAATAAAAGAGCACAATACTGAGGTGCAAAAGGAGATTCCACCTCATTGGTTATTTATGGAAGTTAAGGTATGGTTTAGGAAAAGAGAAGTGATAGCTAAGGGCTGAGTTTTGCCAACAGGCCTTCCTAGCAATGGCTTAATATATGCCAGAAGCAGAATTGATTTCACCATGGCTTTCCTGAGTGAAACACTAGTTAGGTTAAGGAAAGATATTTCTGAGGTAAAAGGCTTTTAATATTCTGTACTTTTCAAGCATTGCATAAAGTCTAGGAGTAGTAGTAAATTCTTTAATATTTAAATGATCTTTATTAGAAATTAGTGCAGAAAAAATTCCCGTGATCCAAAAAAGGTCCTGTTTGCATAAGGCTGCAGATATAAATAGAAAGGAGCTTTCAAATAACAAGATTTAAAATAAAATTAAAAAAAACCCCAACAAAACAAACACACACACACACACCCCAAACATACCTCCTGATATTTGCTTGCCAAATGAGCTAAGAACTTCTCTCCTCCTGAGAATTCAATCTGTGGAGAAGATATGTTCTCTTGCTTCCCAAGCCCTCCAACCTGCTCCTTGCTGAGGCATGTGTGACCCCCAGGCCACAAACATGTCAGTTTGGCGAGGCTTGCAAGGCTCTGGGAGGAAGCAGCAGCCGTTCGTTCTCTGGCCGGGAACTCACCCTGCAATGTCCCTGGGGAGCAGAAGGTGCTACAGAGAGCTGGGGGGTAAAAAAAAAAAGCAGCAGCAACTACTTGAGATGCTCTCCAGCCTGGTGATAAGTTGTCTTTGTCCTTAGCGAGAAGAGCTGGGTGACAGCTTTCAGACAAATCCTCTTTCCCCTGAAAAATGAAGGTTCTGGTCTGTGGAATTGCTTAACAAATTTCTATCAGCTTTAGTGGACTGATAGAGCTGGGTAAATCCTGGTGTGTGGGGAGCTGGAGAAAGTGAAAATACTTCATTTCACTCTTTTGAAAACATTGGGGTTTTTTGATTGCATCAGAAATACCTTCATAGAATCATAGAATGGTTTTTCCAGCTGAAGAAGTTTGATTTTGTTGATTAACAAATATTAATGTTTGTATATAAGGTAAAATTAATGAGACATTTCACCTGAAGTCAATTTTCCACCTTTCAGCGGAGCACAGCCTGGCCGTGCTCGGGGCCAGCAGCGCGCTGCTGAGTTCTGCACAGCGGGTGCCTGGGCAGTGCCCGGCCGGGCCGTGCGTGCCCTGGCGCTCCTGCCCCTGCCCCTGGGGCTGCCGCTCCTGCAGCGTCTCTGCCCACCCTGCACTCTGCGGGGAGAAGAGCAGAGTCCTGTTACAGGGACGTCCCCAGCTGCACCACCCGCTCCCAAGGCGCTGTGTACAGGTGCTAATTCCAAGAGGGGAAAACGCAGCTCGCTTTTTAAGTCTGTTGTTATTTACAGAACATGTCTCAGACATTAAAAACTGCCATATGTGATGCTGAATATAGAGCCTTCTTCCTCTGTCCAAGAATAGAACTTTATCAAAATGAAATTTCCTGCTCATTTGAGCCAGTCTCCATAGCAACGGTATTGTCCACCTGTGATGTACAGGCGTAAGCCGTTACAACCTCTGAACTAGGCAGAATGAGCCATGCCCCATCCCCCTGTCAGAGGGTGAAGTACGTTTCTGATGTATCCACAGCACACATTTCTATATGCTAGATATGTGTGGTCTGTATATACAATCGTTTTATTCAGAATTATCCTACTTACCATTGGTAAATAAATGCAAATATGCTACTTACATGACGTTATACACTTGCAGAAATTCAATATATTCTTGTCCTGAGGAAAGACTTCCTAATGCAAACGTTACACAAAAATAAAAGCTCGTGCTTACATTTGTCTCTGTAAGAATTTCCTAATTCAAAAAATTCATAAAATGCCTCACACTTGCAAATCTGTCACCCTGTTAATAGTACATCATTAAAAAAAGAATACGGTAACTGCATGCTGAATTATTTAAGTATTGTTTTAATAGTAAACTGGAAATAATTATGCACCCTTGGCTATCTAATATTGCAAATAGGCTGTCGCTATTCAGTCCATAACTTTTAGTGAAATTGAACTCACCAATAAGAGACAAATGGTTGTATTTTAAAGAAACCTGAAATTATTTCCCCAGGTCATTCATAAGGTAGATCATTACAGAGAAACATTTTCTTATGTGAAATAAAAACAGCTTACTAATTCAATGGAAATTATATTTTAAGCTACCTACATTTATTAGCTTATTTAAGAAGAGGCAAACTTCAAAGAAGAATTTTATGTGAAATACATGCAGTATAAAAATCTACATAATGATAGGTATTGCTCTCAGATACACTATGTATGACTAAACATACAGATGAACTGCCTCTTTCCATCTTCTGACATTTGTGCGTTCTTGTCTTTGCTTTCAGATCTGCCCGCTCTTCCCCTCTTAACTCAGTATTTCCCATTACTGAATGCAGGGCAAGCTACAGGGAGGAAGAATGAAATGTGATAGACAATGCATGCATCTTCTCAAAGTTGATTGCATCAGGTTGCCTGAATTTTTAATAGAGTTCCTTGATACAGTGTGCTTGACTTTTTTTTCTGGTTTTATTATAATCCTCATTTCTATACCAGTGAAAATGGGGCCTCTGCTCTCAATGCGGTATTTCTTGTCCTTGTTCAGCAAATGAGTGTAAATGTTGTTGTTCTTTCACAGGGGACAGAGAAGCCAGGCCCTGGCGATTCGCCCTCCTGCAGGCTGCAGTCAGCATGGCGCTTGGATAGCAGCTGGTACCTGGATGAAAAGGGAAGGGAACTAATCCTTTACCCGCAGCATAAGGACAGAAGACAACTTTGAAAACAACAGAAAACTGGTGGGTTTTTTTTTTTTGTAAAATTTATTTTATTTTATTTTGGTTTTCCTCAAGTGTGGTTGTTTTCAGATTTTCTACTAGGAAATACCTGTCTTATGTAAGCTGCTAATACTCTGCTTTAGGCAGAACACGGTGCTTGGAGCTTATGTAGGCTGATTTCAGGGAAACTAGCAGCATTATTGATTTTCATTGGGCTTATTAGGATCAGTGTAACATGCACTTTTGCTATACTAGATTGTATTTGGCTTTCATCATGAAATCTCATTACACTAAAAAGAACTGGAAACGAGTTATGCAAGTAAAGATTTTGCAGTGTACTCTAACGAAGTTACCCTGCATCTGTGGAAACACACTTGGATGTAGGTCATTCAAACCCTGAATGCTGCTGGTCCGACTCTGTTCTCATCTGCTTTTGAAAATGAAGAGATTCTCCAATCTTAGTGGAATTATTTCAGATTTATGCTAACATAACTGAAGGTATAGCTTGGTCCTTGAAGTAGTTGTGCTGTCTGAATCCTGATGTTGAATCAGTGATTTCCTAGGAAGGAGAAGTCCCAGTTGTTTTTCTGCTTGCAGCTGGGATGTGGAATATATTACAACAATATAAATGTCTGAATGGCACGTGGCTATCGGCTTGGTCCTTCTAGACCCATCCAGCCAGAATGAGGAATGAACAGTAAACTTGTTTTTCATCCTTTCTACTCTTGTGGGACATCAACTGGTTGTGATTTGCCTATTGACAACGGTGGAGGAAGCATGAGCTGGCAGCACAGCATATCTCCTCAGCACAGCATCAGAGCCACAAAATCCTCCCTCCTGAAGCTCAGAGAAGATCTGATTGCCATCCCAGCTTCCCTCTTGCAAACCCAATTCACCACCAGTGCTCTTATGTCCAAACCCTGACTCTTCTCCAGTACTCCTATACCTACAGACAGTGCTGTGACTTTCTCATCTTCTGCTAGCACAGTAGAGGTAAAGGTGTTTATGTGATCCCCAGCCCATGAGTGCCTGGACTCTTTGGGGAGAGCAAAACTCCTCTGCTGTGGGTGTCCCAGTGCTACTGAGATAGTGTGTCCAGGGCTAAGGAGAACAGCAATGCCCTCCTGCTCGCAGTGGGGTGGCAGCCAACCGGGGGCATGTCTCTGTGGGGCCAGACCTCATCTTGTGCCTTGTCAAGCAAGTTTGTGGGCTCAAGTAAGGGGTTTTTTTGTTTGTTGTCTCATTATTTTAACACTTGAAATTGGGGGTAAGGAAAACATTTCCCCAAGATCTATACTTTGTAAGAATGAATCAAGACTCTTGAGCTGTCAGGGGAAAAATATACTACTTTTACATGTTTTGATGGTGCCCCTTAGAATTTCAGATATTTCTTAATGGTCAGGATGCTTTTATTTTTGTAGATGTTCTACATTTGGTGAAAGCAACATTCTTTTGAGAAAGAGAAGACTAATTTTGAAGAAATCTGAGAAGTGACTCTCACGCTTCCTTTCCTAATACATTAGTGGATTTCATATCATAGAGAACGAGCTATATAAGGTACCAAAATTAGCAGAAAGCACCCATTTACACAACTTACAGAATCGATGCTAAGAAGAACAAATTCAAGATACAGAGCTGTAACTGCAAAGTTACGTGGGAAGTACAAATTTTGCATTATTGACAGGCTATGATTTAATGACATTGCACAGTCAGCTCTTAGACAGTCTTGAGTCATTCCCTGTTGATTCAATGACACTGTGCTCTTCTGCTCAGAATTGCATGCCTTTTTGGAGGGTTTTTATGGAGAAACTTTGATATCACAAATGGACTGATCATGTCCTAGAGTTGAAAGCCTTTTTTGAGAATTTTCCAAACCCAAACAGCAAAATCCCAAAGGGGAAGATCTCCTGAATATACATGTGACTGTCTTGTTTGTTTGTGAAAAGAGGTCTCAAGCTGCTGAATACACAGCTTTACGGAAAAGATATTTCTTGTGTTGCTGACAATTAACTCCATTTTCACTTGCAAAATGGTGCTTTCTGCTAATGCTACAGTATAGTAATCAAAAGCACCTAATCCACCTGATTAAAAATTCCCTGTTGGGTTTTGCTGACCAAATGAATACACTTAGTAAGACATTTCAAGTAGAGAATTTCCTGCAAATAGTGATATTCATGGACTTTAAATTAAAATTATGAGAACTACACATCAAATGGATGTGTAGTTGCATCTCAGTGAGACCCATTGCTGGTGTGTAGGAGGATTTTATTCTATAAGTGAAGGTAAGCTTTTCACTCGGATCTCAGGTTTAGAATCAAATTAATTGAGTGATGAAAGCATTTTCTTTTTGACCTTCTACCAAAGAAACATAGCAAAAAACCTCCCTTAAGTAAGTTAGTTTGTGTAGGCAGTGGTAACAGGTGCTATGGGTTGTTGTTGGGATTTTGTTTGTTTAATATTAATCTATAATAATTTAAATGGCATCTTAATAGCCTTATTTTATGTCTCTTATTTTGATTTTAAAAATCGGCGCATTCCCCTTAGTGCAGTTAATAGGGTCAGTCTGTGAGCCTGTGCTGGTTACCATGCCTTCAGTCATGTGGAATCCAAACAGCCATTATAATTTGTTTCTAAACAGATCAAGAGCTATTTACCATCTCAATGTTTTGTGCACAGCTGGGTGTCTGGCAAACATCCAATATCCATTAACATTTAAAAATTAGTCCCATAATGCATCTTTTCCGTGGCTTGAGGAGTACACACACTGACACATGTTGGGAACCAATTATATTTGCACCACCATTAGTCTGGCTGCATTCAACTTCCCAGTAAATGAGGGCTAATTTAGTTTCCAGAATGGTGTATCTTAAATTCATGCAATGACCTTAGAGAAAGCAGAGTATCTTGAAGATTTAAAGAGGAAGGAAATGTTCAGAAAGAATAATGCTTCCTTTTTTCTTCCTAAAACATAAGAGTACATTATTATATGACTGTTCCCAGCATCCATGCCTGGCCCTGAAAACCAGATTCCTCTAATTCAATACTTCTAAAATTCATGAGCAGGATTTAGTTGGGAAGAAATCAGATTAATACAGTAAGCTAGCACACCCTCCCTGCTCAGATCAAACCTGCTAATGGACCTTTTTATAATAGCAATTTCAGAGTTGCCTGTAGCAGGTCTAACTCTTTAGGTTCCCAACTGGTTTTAAGTATTCTATTTTCCTAGCAGCAGGAAAATAAGAAATACAGATTTCACAGTAAGTGCTGTCTACACTGCTTGTGAAATATATTCTAACAATGCCGTGCAAGTGAAACGACCTTCACAATTGGCAGTTTGGCAAAGAGGCTTAATGAAAACAAGGAAACACAGAAATATTTTCTGAGAAATACAGTTTGCCAAACCTCTGCTGCTAAGAGAAATTCCTCCAATAACATTAGAGGTGAAATGGGGTGTCTAGCTTGGCAGATGAGTAAGTGAGAAGAGGGTTTTTTTAACACCTTTCCTTGCATCATGTCAGCACAGCTCTCAGTAATCAGGTTCTAGACTGATTGGCTTCTGCTGCTGCTGCTGACTCTGCTGCAACACACTGTACAAAAGCCTATCCTAGCTCACTTAGACTATGTCATGCTGCTTAATAAAGCTAAATTGCTCCTCCAAACAGAACACTATTCTGCAGCCTTTTAGAATTCAAAGATGGCTTTAAAATACTATTTTTCCTTAACATTCATCCAAACCAGTTAGGAAGGTGGGAATTTTCTAAATAGGCATGAAGCAGTACAGTGGAGCGAGCCTCCAGGTAAGAGTCTGCTTCTTTCTACAGCTGGGAACATCTGCAGTAACTCTTTCCTCTTGGCACGCTTGTTAGAATGGAGCAGCTGTAGGTTTCTGTCTGGGGTGAGGCTTCAGGTTTATAAGCAAGTTTATGAAAGTTTAAGGTATATAAATATTTATTTACATGTGTTTAAAATGAATTTAATATATATAAACATGTTCTTCTGTTACATCCATGTAGTTCAGAGTTGGCCTTTGTCAAGTATTTTTTTTATTGCATCAGCACTCTTTTTCCTTTCACTTTTTATGTAAGAAAGCAGCTTTACAGTGAAGTGGCTTATTCCTTGAAGATGCTCTTTTGAAAAAGTTCATTGTACAGTAAATATTTACAGATGCTGTTTATACTGCATTTCTCTCAAAATACATGGCTTTTTATTTTATTGCCTTCAGCGAAGCCCATGCTTGTAGTCCTTAACAATAATACATTTTCATGCATCATTGACAATAAAAGACTTCATTTAGACTATTGATTAACATTCTTACTGTATTAGGACTTGTTAGTGTTTCATATCTTCTTATTGTTTGGTGATTTTAAGAATTGACCTTTGCAAATTTACAGTACATAAGCAATTAGTCAGTAATAAATTAAATTAATAAAGAAGATTCCTATCAAATTTTGGGGCCTCACAAATCCATCATGATATGGTACTGTCCATTTCTTTATTTATATTATGCACAGCTGCTGTTATGAGCTGAAGTCCATGTACAGTAAATCCTGCTGAGGACTCTTGAGTTGCATGCAGGCAGAAGATGCTGCACGGCATGTTTACGATTTGCTGGGTAAGTGGGTAGGGATGAGAACTGGCAGGTAGGTTGCAATGTTTTCTTTTTCTGTCTTGATACTCTCTTTTGTTTTTCAGCTGTGGATTTAACAAAACAAAACTTGAGCTAATTTTAATTTTTAATTAAAGTCAATAGCTTATGTTCATGCTGATGTACTTAGTACAAAGAAGAAAAAAGGAAAATACAGAGAGAAACTTGAAAGAGAAATGCATTTCTGCAGCTTAATTATTTAGTTCCCAACTAAGAAACGGCTCTGCAGAGTTTGATTATCCTTCAGGGATATCTTAGAAGAAGTGAGCAATTAGCTTGATTTTCTGTTGAATATGTAGCTTGTGACTCGGTATGTGATCTATTAAAAGGATGATCGTTCCTTTTAAACTATGTCCTGATATACGTGGAGCCTGTTGCTTAAGGTAAAATTCAACAGAGTAATCCAGTCCATCACCATGAGACGCAGCTTTTCTGTCTTGCTACACAACATTCAATGGTGATTTTAGGTCTTAGAAGGAGTGTAAGCATAAGAGAAGGGTATTACAGAAGGGTGATATTCTCCTGTTGAAAGGTAACCTGGGGTACTGCTTAACACTCTCCACAGCTTTAATCATACTTTCCCTTAGAAGCAGGAGACTGAAAGAGGGGCAAAGTTTCTCCAGTGGAAAAAAGTATCTCCTTGCACTAGTTTCTGTAGGAGAGCAGTGACTCTTCTGCCCCAGCAGCCTGGAGTCATGTGCAAGGTTGTTAAGAGAGATCAGCAGCTTGGGAAATGACTCGGGCAACTCAACGTGTTGCCCACCCTACACAACATTCACAAAATGTCCAGATCTCACATAGGGAAAGCAGAATGCTCAGTTTTACAGTTCATGTGTTAGAAGGTTTTTTTGATGGATTTGTTTTGTTGGTTTGGTTTCTGGGTTTTTTTTACTATTGTGAGATTGAAATTTTACCACAGGGAGAAACTGGAACTTTTGGGCTTAAATATGAGCTTTAAGTAAGTGACTTTCATGAGGATAAAATTTGCAAAAGTACTGTCAAATTTCCTGCACACCTCAGTCCCACTTTGAGCACCTCAGTCTGTCAAACTGTGTTCCTCCAAATACACACTGAGCTGATGCTCAGCCCTTGATGGGCATAAATTAGTAGGCACCTGTATTTCTGACATTGAAGCTCCCATGATATCTGAAATCTTGCTTCTGGTCATGTTTAGAAGTGCCTCAGTCCTGTCAGGACTGAGCAATGTGGTACCTTACTTGTACCTTCATCTGCAACATGAACCAAATGCTTTAATATTCCATGACAGCAAAATCTGGGTCTCATCCCTTCAAGGCCAGACTGCTCTAAAACCTTTCTGCATACTAATGTAAGTGAGGGGCAAACCTTAACTGTGTTCTTTCCCAGAATTGTGGTAGGATGTTGACTAATCCCTCTCTTGCTTTTTGAAACGAATTTCAAGGCCTTGTTAAAGAGATGAGACCTTCCCAAGCCCTGTGCACCAGAGCGACTGTTGCTGGTGTGGGCACAGGTGGGCTCCCAGTGGCACAGCTCCTCTGCTCCTGGCATGGTTTGCACAGCCACTTGGCCTCCATGCCAAGTGCTCCCATGGGAACACCCTCCTCTCAGTCCCCTTTCACCTCTGCTCCAATGTAAGTTAACTCTGCTGTGGACTGCTCAGTCCAAGGAGTGGTGGGATCCAGCTACTTGTCAAACTGGATGCAAACAAGTCTTTTTCCGTGAGTCATAGTTCAAGTTACAGCTCATCTGTGTGAGAATATAAGAAGTGCTTTTCCACCTCTTCCTTTATTTCTTTGCACTAATCACACATCGTGAGAACTACTGGTGCAAAATAGCTTGTCCTCAAAGATATAGATAAAGCGGGATAATGAAGGTGACACCTACTCACTGCTTACACACAGCCCAGCAAAAACATCCTATGTGATTTCCAGCGCTAGCTGCAGTCCAGGAGCAGATTAAGTATTTTCTTGAGGCCAGGAGCCTAGGCTAATAAATTCTGCAGAGCTAAGCTGGCTTTTCATACGGATGGTTTGTGGCTTCCTGCATTGTGTTTCCATTTTTATTGAAAATTACAGAGGATCTGGCGGCACTGGAGCTCTGCCAGGGCTAATAGGCCCATCCAGCCCCACGCTGACTCCTGAAGAGCTCCTTAGCTCCTTCCTGCATTGCTGTTCCTGGTGCCAAGGAGTGCTCATGACCAGGGTGTGTGCAAGCAGCCCAATCTAGGATCCCAAGCTTTTATTATTTACTGGTTTATTTGTATTTATATTATTTTATTATAATTTTAGACACCTGGTGGCTCTGCTGGCTTCAGGAAGGTGCTGTGCTCTGTGTATGCAGTGAGCACGATGCGAGTAGTAATGCCAGTGTGACAGCTGTGCTGTAGGTTTTATCAGCTCAGCAGTGTCTCTGAGAAAGGCTGTGTACTGCCCAGAAACTCATTCCCACCAGCCGTCCTGGCAGTGGACACAGCTGAAGATGTTGCCCATGTCATTGCTTCACTGAGGGGTTCTCTGAGGTACCTGATGTTGGGAACACAGGGCATCTGTTGGGCAGTGTCTTCACTACCAGAGATGATCTCTGCATAAAGCGTGGTGCAGAGAGCCAGGGAGCAACACTGCATCCTTTTGTAAATGTTCCCTTCCCAAGCAGTGTCACCTCCCTGTGCTCAAGGGTCCTGCTCTGGGATTCGCTTCTGGATTTTGCCTTGCAAAAGTCACTGGGAGGCAAAAGGCATATAGCCTGCATGTAATTTCCATCTCCTTTTCAAAACTCGGTGAAGTGCCCATAAAAGGTGGGGGTTTTTTTCTGGTTCTCCTCTGTTTACTCGGCACATCTAAGCAGGACGGCCATGGCTGGTGCTATTGCAACTTTGGTATTACTTTTTGGCTTTAATTTTTTGAAGGAGGCCAGCAAAAAGGGTAGAGTTGGGAGAGGTTCTCTGCACTTGAATGAAGCACACTTTGTGAACTGGTGAGCATCTGAAAGGGTAGTGCAGTTACTGATTGTAATGTGACTTTGGTTTTTTTGCCTTTCGCCCCCCAGCAAGGCTGCGTCCACTGTCAGAGAACTGCTTCGGTCCATCCTCCCCCCGCTGAGATTCGAGACACCAGAAAATGGACAAAATTGCCCTGAGTGCAATTTCACTCATTTTGGCTCAGCTCCATTAATGGATTAAACCATGGTTCGTTAAGCAGTGGCTAGTGTGGAAGTTACGGTAATGTTTTGCGAGAGGCTGCCTGGTGGGCAGCAGCGCAGCCTGGTGTGTGCGGGGCTCTCACCCGAGTGCACCCTGGGGTCCCACGAGAGCTGGCATCCCAAAAACCACCTTCCTCAAAACAGGAATTTAAATAAAGGCTTTTGCAGAGCGGGCTGTGTGGCTGTGTGTGCTCTGCATGTGCCAGGCTGAAGGGAGGCAGCTGGAGCTGCAGGGCTGAACCCGGAGGGGCTCTGTCAGGTGGCGGTACCAGCACCCAAGGGCAGTGTGGGTGCTCAGCCCCTGCCTGGCGGGTCAGGGGCGATGGTACTCCTTGCTTTTCTCTTACTGACTCTGGGCTAAATGAGCTGTCAGCTCAAGAGTTGTTTTAGAAATGGTCTTCTCAGGACCAGAAAAGTTGTGATTTTTCATATCAATCTCAGTTAAAACCAGTTAGCAGTTTTTCTAGTGAAAATTGAAACTTTGAAATCAGGAAAAAGCTGGGAGGCAACTGAATGCATGAGGTGGCTATGAAAGGCAATGATGATGAGAAAACCCTTGCTGAGCAGAGCGGTGGGGTGCCCTCCAGGCAGATGCAGCCAGCGTGGGGTGATGGGCTGGGAGCGGGGCTGGCAGCACCCTCAAGCCCAATGATGCCCAGGCATGGCGACAGGGAGCAGGCTTCCCTGCAGACAGGCACCCTGAGGTGTCAGAGTCAGGGCAGCGAGTGATGAGGCTTTGCTCGAGGTGTGGAGTGCACAAAGTGCATTGCTTTTGAAAGTCTTGCTTCTACATCTTACGCAAGGAATTAAATTAGTATGTAAGCCATTTCTGTGTGTTTATGCTGAAATGTTACAGTGGAAATGTAAGCACTCATTTTTCTTAAATGCTTTTGTAGAGAAATAAAAGTATAGCTTATTTCCTGTTGTGTGTCAGAGAGGCTGTACAAGAGAGTTAAAATTGAGGGACAGGAAGAATTTAAAGGAATAGAACCTCTGTCTGTTCAGAATGATTCAAGCTTAAAGATAGGATACTGCTGCATTTTCACTTCAAGCATCACTTCATTGATATTTCTGACATTTCAGTCTAGCAGAGTGAAAAAAATACAAGGATCTTTTCAGTCCATTGAAAAATATCTTCCTGGTGTTTTACAAGAGTGCTGAAAGACATTTCAAGGAAATATGTATATGTATATATGCAAACAGATATATAAATATTAATCTTTATTAGAGTCAAAATTCAGGGGAAAACAATATGACAAGCACAACTACTGTAGATGGTACAAATCCATTAAAGAGTGCGAGTACCAGAAGGCTGCTTTTGTGTTGAATGAAGGCTCACACAACCTAAGGTTGCCTCCAGATACAGAACTTACCTGAGAGTTTGGATTTAACACTGACTGGACCTGTCATATTTCCCCTTAATGAGGCTCAGCACTGAAGTAAGGGAGGAAAAGGAAATGGTTGGTGTGATAAGCTGTACAATGCAGTAATTGGATCAAACTGAGACACTGGTGGCCTTTAGGAGCAGCAGAAGTAACTTGTAAGCAGGTTGGCATATGCAAATTGTTTTCTGTATAGAATTTCCTTGATACAATTTTTATCTGTCTTCAAAATAAGACAAGCATAAAAATCAGCTTGTGGATTCTGGGAGTGTTACGTGTTTTACTTCTCAACCTGGTAGGACATAGGTGGACACCTCTGCCCAGGAGATGACCTTTCCATGCCTAAAAAAATTATTGTGAAACTTTGGGAGCCATCTTCAGTGTTGCTCAGTGGCTATAAGGAGGTTTGGAGGCTCCAAGTTTTGGCATGAAATACCTACAGAGGGAATTAGATGACAGCTACACAGATTTAATCCTGGTAGGTCCAGAGCAGTTGGGTGATGTAGACCTCAGTGCAATATCTGAAGCAGAAATATTCTCTGTGGGTGTTTTCCAGATCTTATGGAGAGTATCTCCAGGTGTAATAGCAGCCCATATCATTATGCAAATCCAAATTTAAATGATGCTGATGATTAATTTTTCTGATGTGGCTTAAGACAGCACATTATCCTTGATTTCACTTTGATTGAATTTCAGGAATAAATGTCGTGTGAAAATAGGATAAATTTGGTTTATAAACATAAATGTTTGGGGTAGACCACTCTAATCCAGCCAAGACACTGCAACTCTTTCCTATGCTAACTGCTGTGCAGACCAGATACAAGTCAGTAAAAATGTGGAAGATCAGTGTCCTGTCCTGTTCATTTTATCTTGTAAACGAAATAGCCTTCCTTAACAGTTTGAATTTGGCATTCACTTTTCTGCCTGTGATGTACTTCTAGGACCGTATCCTGACTCTTAGCCCTTCCTTTTCTAGCTCAGCATTCGAAAGGCTGCAGTCTGGTCAATGCAGGGTAACTTCATTAACACCATTTTGGGAAATTAAAAAAGTGATCATGTGGACTAGTAAAACAGTTTACTGGTCATCTACTAGGGAAGTAGTTTTTAGTAATAAAATTAGTGTTATACTTGTTTAGCATGTCTATGATAATGTGAAAGGAAATTTGGGATTGATCAAATTGCACCTATGCAGAGAATAAATCACAAGCAGATTGCCAGGAACTATAGTACTTGCAGTTCATAGTAAGAAAGACCTCACCAACTTTTCCTCAAGTCTGTGGCAAAATGAATCAAGTTAGCTCTGTTAGAAGGCCCCCTCAGTTTCCATTGTGATCCCCAGCCCTGATACTCAGTGCTGTGACTACAAGGGCTGGCTCTCTGCCTCCTTGCACACTGCCTGTTCCTCCTGCCTCTTTGCTTTTTCAGAATTGCGTCTTTACTACATAGGTAGGGACGATGGTCCATCTGCTGGGGAGATCAGCATCCCCGAGCTGGAGTCCTGCAATACTCCTAGACAATATAGGAAATGCATTACCAGAATGTAGCGACTTGTATTTGCATTTCACACATTTAGCTTTGCTTCACACATTCATCTCTCTCAGACATGATAAAGGGAGGGAACGCTCTATTTCTTGCCAGTGTGGATGGATGGCACCCCTAGAAGAGTATGCATTTGAAGCAATATGTTCTGCATCACTGACGTAGGCTAAGATGCTGTTAAGGCCAGGCAGGTTTGTTTTCCTATTCAGTGCTAGCTAGCGGGGCTCTCAGGGGCTCGGTGTCCTTGAATTTAAAGGAGATTGAAATGTTGCATTGTTCAGAATGAAGGGAACAAGGATGGGAACAGAATGATGCTGCGGCAGACAGTAAACACGTGATAGCAAGAGCTGAATGGGCTTGGCCTGCATTTTGAATCTTATCATAGTCTCTTTTATTTCACCTGTTTGTACTCCCTGACTCTGCCATCAGTTCCAGGTTTGATCCTGTAGTTTCTTCCACATTTTTCTTCAGGTCTGCAATGCTGTTTGTGCATGTTGGCAGGACAGTCCATGCCCAAGCATTCATGAATGAGGGATGCCAGGGTAGTAATGTATACAAGACCATTTCTCCCTGTCTGTGTTTTGTCCTTTTAAGATTGAAAATTGTCCTCGTGAGACTTACTTGGTAGTCTCTAAACCCATCATTTTATACCACATGGCAGGGCTCTAACGGTCAGGGTGCAGAAATGGTTCTGAATTTCTAAAAGGAAAATTTTATCAGTAGCAAGCCCTGTCCTCTCCCCTGCCCTACCCACCAAGCAAGTCCATCACTCCCTCCTCTTTTTCCATTCCACATGGCGAAGACATCAAGGTGGTCAACACTAAACACTGAGCTCATCTGCATCTTGCTAGGGCCACTTCTTCTCTTATTGTTTATTTATGACTTCTGTTGGAATAGATAATAAACAGGGAGTGAATGAGGGGGACAACACCTTCAGAGAAAGCCATAGTAGTTCCCAGTGTAATTCCTTTAAGTGTCCAGATTTTTTCAAATCTGTCAGTGGAGACCAAGACACATGTAAAATCATAGTTAAAGCGAAGATGAGAAAAGAAAAATGCTGGTGTTTTCTAACTGGTATTTGACAGCAAGAACCAATTTTAATTCAATGGAGATCTAACTTCCTTGCTGGAGCTGAAGGAAAGAAATTAAGACAAATTCAATGTAATGCATTTGTAATAGAGAAAATATTTTGACATATTCACAGTGCTTGTTAAATGGTTTGCTCCTGCAAACAAGTCTCTAGAACTGCAAATTATAGCTGGATTTACAGATGATTTTGAACCTTGTCTCCTGTCTCCATTGGATGGATGATTAGAACAGCAGCAAATGATCATGACTTACTTATCGTTTTATTCTTTATATACAAACCAAAACATTTTTTGTCAATTTATTCAATACCTTACAGTTGATCCCCAAGGTATCTGGTAGATACATCCTGAGTATAATCATCCTTTAGAATGGCATCTTAATAATAAAACTAAGATATGTTACTATGTGATGCATACAAATACATAAAACACAAAGTATAAAAAATGATGGCTCCACTCTTTGAAAACAACAGCATTTGCCAATCTTTAAATTTCAATCAACAAGTTCTCTAGGATGGGCTTACAGTTAAACTGCCATCACTAATTCCTACAAATATTTCCCTGGTAATCACTGCTGCAATTGCCCTAGCCATTTGGCTGTGTTATATGTAGGATTTTGGAAAAAAAAATAAAATAGCTCAGTATAGAACCTAATACATGAACTGCTCTCTGATTTTAATTTCATACATAGCTCAGGGAGTGAAGGCACCATGGTATTTGCATCTGCCAAAGCAGAAGAAACTTCAAGAAATAGTTATGCCCCTGTTGGTGCATTAGAGGAGTGACTTTGGGCAATGGATAGGTGGGATTTGGTCTGTGGATTTGATCTCTGGCTATGCCTGCACTCTTGACATATCTTGCTTGTGGCTGTTTGGAGAGGTGTTCAAGTCTGCATCAAACAGCACAAGGACGAGCAGGTCTGAGGCGTGGACCCCATGTACCACCTTCTTCCCTGTAACGTGCACCAAAACCAGTGACCACAGTCTAATATCTGATGTTCCTGTTGTGCCTTTTAATGCTCACCTGTAACTTTGATCAGGAAAAGGGGAGGGCTTGAGAAAGCCAGTTTGAGACCCAGCTAATACATGTGAAGATCTTGCTAATCAAACAACTAGAGACACAAAGAAGAGCTGATAGGTTGTACATGAAGGAGTGGGGCTGCCACCCTTGGAACTGACCCTGGACAAAACACTTAGCCCCCCCCACTCCTCTCCCCACATTTGGCTGACCTGAGGAGGGGTCTAGTGAGGTGGCACTGGGAGATGGCACTGCACAAGTGACCACTGCCTAGCTCTGGGCATTAGCCCCACTGAACAAATTGCTTGGTGGTATTTCTTGGTCCTCTGGACCACGTGTGTCTTTCTGACTCCTGATGCTGTAGTGTGTAATATCCTGAATGACATTAAATTTGGCAGTGATCCCCAGGGCAGAGTGCTTGTAAGACCTGGGCAGTGTTCAAGAGACCGGCAGCAGAGCAGAGCGGGGTTAGGGAGAAACAGGGTTGAAGTGTTTCCAAAGGCAACATTAGAAATACTGGATCTATCACTTAAGATCAGACATTGCCCCAGAGAGACATGAGGCAGACATCCAAAGGCCTCAGCTTTGTTTCACTCTATATGTTCATTACTACTTTTTAATGACTGAATTCTCACTCAGCCATGAAATAATTTAAGGAAAACTGCACTAGTAAGCAGACTTGCTAAATTAATAATTAAGGTATTTTCAAATATTATGGATGGAAATTAACTTACTGTGCTGTCTGTGGAAACAAAGCAGAAGACAGCAGGTCATCTTACGGAATATTGATGAAATACAGCAGGACGTAGACAAATCTGTGGCAATGCAGTGAGGGTGTTGGTATTTGTGTAGCCTGGGAACATTTATTATTTCTACAGTTAGATAGCTGAACAGGTTGCTGTGCTGGTGGAGGGGCAATGCCCCACCGAAAGGGGCTGGGACGGGATGAAGCCATCCCTGTGGCAGGTGCTGCCAGCTGCAGGCAAAGGTCTTGGCACAGCACCTCCGTGGTGGCGAAGAAGGCAGGTGGCACAGAGTTTCACTCTAAAATTACTGTTGTTTCAGGGGATGTCTGAAAAGCACAATTTCCCTGCAGGCCCGTCAGGGAGGGATTTCGCAGGCCGCAGCCCTTCGCCGTAGCTGTGGCCACTGACACGGTGCTGGCGAAGACATCTCCTGAACTGATGTTTTTTTCTTTATCCTGTTTAATCCAGTTTCTCCTTAATTGTGTTCAAGGGTGTCTTTTGAAGAGGAAACCAGTGGCAAGTGTGTTAGGAGGTCCATGGAGGATTTTAGCAACAATATCAAATGTCCTCCTGCTCCTTTGCAGCCCAAACGTCGGGGGCAGCTCACCTTTTCTATCACCTCTGCCAGGACAACTGGGAGCGGGGCTGGTCAGGACATGGGCAAGGAAAAGGTTTCGGCAAAAAAAAATTGTTAGGGTGAAACTAAGTTGTTTCACAGAAATGACAAGCTTTTGATACATTCATGTTGGATAAAGACATGAAAAACCTAATTTAAAATGTTTTGTTTGGGATATTTTTGTTTCGGAAAAGAAAATGAAAATTTCATTTCTGCATGTTTAATTTAAAATGATGTCTCAGTATTGACTACCGTCATCTTAGGAATGGGAAATAATTTAAACATGCATTTTCAGCCTTTAATTTAGACGTAATTATCAGCTCAAACTCCTGAAAATAAATGGAAACACTGATTTTGAAAAACAATGTTTTTCAGTAAGTTAGCTCTAAGAGGCAGCCATCCTCACTGATTTAACAAGTGTCATAAAAGAATAGGAACATTTTGGCATTTCCATTACATGACAATTTCAGTAGATGATGCAGTGAACTGGATATCCCACAGCTGACCTGCTAGGTCAGAATGTAAAATAATTGAAAAGATAAGATTTAAAATGAAAAATCTGAAATTCTGATTCAAATAATTTTGGTAACTTCTTTCCAGTTTTCCTGGATTTTTGGAGAAAAACTTTTTTTTTAATTAGAAAAACCACAAACTTCCACCAGCAAACATGTCCTGCAGTTCTGGATTGAAACAGGCTGGCAGTATGACCAGGTGGTTGAGCTGAGATTAACCCAAAATGAGCACAAGCATTTGAAAGCACAGGAGATAAAAGACAAGGCAGAGTAGCAGTCCTGCTTCTGAGGTGGATGGAGAGATGAGGCTTCCCCTACAGCTGCAGATCGCCTGGGAGAGGCTGAGCTGTCCCAGCACTGATCGCACCCACACCTACCCTCTTGGATCTGCACTGGGCACCTGCCTCCAGCAGGATTTGCAGCTCCTGTGAGTGAAGTCTGTGTGTGTATGGTCCGCAGAGACCCCAGCAGAGTCAGACATCTCACTAGAGAGGACTGGCGCCAGCAGTGTGAGATGGTCCTGTCTCACGCGCCCTGCTGCATTGGTCTATGAAAGCAGAGTGGAGAAGGCAAACGGGAGGTGTGTTTTAGGAGGTGTATTTTTAAGATGTCAGTGGGGAATAGCTGTGCATCCTTCCTTCACATGAGGCTATGCTGAGCCTCACAGGGTTAAACTTCATCACAAAAGGCATCCACACTGGTAGTAAAGATGTTGAAGATCTGTCAGTGAGATGTGATGTCAGGATGTGAAAGTTAGGAATGGAGATGATGTGCTGTGTGACTAAAGGCACGAGCCTGGTGCTACACTGCTGCTGCACTTTCACAGGGAAAGCTGCTGTCAGCCTTGTCCTTGGAGGATGTGATGCTAGTTGTGGGGCTGGGATTCAGCTACCCCACACAGCCTTTACAGCTGTGTGTCTAACAGGCTGGCTTGTGGGCAGAGCAAGAGTTAACAGCCAACACTGTTTTATGGCCAGTACATGTGGTAAACAAGATTATCTGTAATGAGATTAGCCTTGGACAGGCTAAACAACTGATGAGTTCATCTTGGTCTGAGGCAATCCTGAAGCAATTGCAGCACCAGAGCGGGTCTGAAGTGGTGCTGGATGTCCTGGCATGCCAGGGCCCTGCTGGGAAGCAGTGACCTCCCCTTCTTGGATGGAAGGATAACTGCTGCAAGTAACAGGTGGCTGTGAGTAATGCACCTCGCTGTAGGCATATGTTGCAAACGGACATAATAAGCTTCAAAGAATCATCACTGTGCAAACAGTACAGGTACAGCTGGAAATATTTGTGAGGCACCCTGTGGCATGCCTAAAAACAGGAGTTTGCTCCCCCCAGTGCCGGGTGATGGTGTGCACTCCTGGACGGAGGTGGGAGCTTTGAGTTTTGCTGGTGCTGGCCAGTTCAGTGTTATCCATCCAGTCTGTCCCAGTAGTCCCCACTGGGAATATGTCTCCCCTAGCCAGGAGTCCCTGCTACAGTAATGTCAAACACAAGGCGAATAGAGAATTATTGACATTTTAGCAAGCATTGTTTATATTCCTGTCACTGCCACTTGCTGGTTATGGGCCCTTCATTTTTCTTGGCCAAATCTCACTGCCATACATCAACTTTTTGATATTCAAAATGTAAATCAATTTGGTAATTTTTTTCAATCAAATATTAAATGATTATTCTATGATGATTATTACTGATTATTCAGTAATTAGTCCTTTTAACACATTTAAATTCTGTTTTTAACAGAAGAAAATAGAAACTGAAAGCCTCTGAAACCAACCCACTCCTTTCTTTTCCCATTGCTTTTCACTAAACACTCTGTCTGTAGTGCCAGACTAAAATTATGCTTCTTAAATTTGATAAAGTACTGCAGCAACAACAAAAAAAAGGAAAATAAGACAGAGGAAAAGAATGGAAAGCAAAAACCTCACAGTACTCCAGAAGGGCTTTTCTTTTCCATCTCATATTATGCAGTGTGTAGAAGTATCCAATTTGAAAAACTGACTCAGAGCAAACTGCTAGCGAGAAAGCAGGAATAAAAGCAGATACAAAACTGCTCACAGACTTGGATTAAGTGAGCTTCTTGCCAGCCCTCCCCCACCTCCCCAGCATATTACAGCTCGTAGAATTAGGCAAGCTGTGTCCCGCAGTGGGTGTGCATGAGTCACGTGTCAGAGGCGCAGTGAGGGACACAAATTCATCTCGGAGATGTTCAGGGCAGGCGAAGCCTCACCAGGGTCCCCCCCAATGCCCAGCATTGCCCAGGGCATGCTCAGCCATACCCGTGCTCTGCCCAGGGACGAGTGGGCATCATTTTCTTGAATGGTACCAAAAATATAGACAAACTAGGTAGAGCAGTTCTGCGCATTAAATTGTCTCGGTGCAAATTGAGAGTGCGTGTATGAAGAGTAAGATCAGTATTTGCTGTATTTCTCTTTCTCAGAAACCCTATTAGTGAGCTCCCACTTCAGCACTTCACTTGTTGGTTAGTCCCCATTCTACAAATGCCACTAGGTCACAGAGGGAACATCAGCCCAGAAATAATTAGTACGGCAATTTGGCGCTCACTCTGCAAATTACATCTAGCAGTTGCATGCAAAATTGTCTGTAGAAATCATCTGGCTCTTACCAAGAGTTAGTTTAATAATGGAGCTTGTTTTGTTACTGCCGCTATTATGCTGAAGTCTGTGGTTAAGATTTGTTTTCCCCTCTTGCTGATGGAAACATCTTCTAGCAACAGCAAGAAAAATGAAGCCTTTTCTGCTACGTGGTGCTTTGTTGCAGTGAGGAGTCCTGACTTAATGTCTGTTCAAAATGTATGTGTTCGCTGATAGTGACTCTTTGGGGAGACCCATCCAAATGCTGTGTTTCATGCACATAATAGATTATTGGAGCTCTTCCTCTTATCAGTAATTAATAATTAATTGATGCAGAGACAACAGTAAGATCTCCCGCTTCTTAGATGGCTGCTGAGCCCAAGCTGAACTATGATTCTTCTTGGTACAGAGGTGGAAAGGCACCAGGAAAGACTAAAAGACAACAGTCCCTCCCAGAGAGGAACTAGCACTTCATTGCAGTGAGATACATTGCCCTCAGTTTGAATCTGACTTACTTCCGTCCTTAATGGATGTTCTCAGGACACTTATGAGAGAAATGCAGACTATATTTTTCTTTCTGCCAACAAACCCCATCTTGGACCTGAGAAAGCTTCTTCAGCAAAAGTGGGTTTTGCCACAGCGGGTGCAGTCCCCTGAAAACGTCCCAGTGCAGCATGTCAGCATCATCCCAGCAGCAGTATTTTGCCCAGCTTTTAACCACCTTACTAAGTGACCTAGCAATCAGCCTTTCCTGTGGCAGCAGGAGTTCTGCAGCAGACCTTGTAGATTTTAAAAAAAAGGAATAATGGATACTGTCAAAGGAAAATAAAGCATCCTTATAATATGGACACTACAGGATTTCTGAAGCTGCTTTCAAAATGAGTCCAAATAATATATCCAGCAGTGCAGGGCCTCTGGTAAAAGAAAACAGCCAAATAGTGTGCTGCTGGAGAACAGTAAACAACAGGGAATGGGGTGCTTTGTGTGTGTGCACAATCATGCTTCTCGGGCTTTACACACACACAGGAGTTACTAGGTACTGCACTGCACATCAGCTGATTCTCCACAACTGTACGCATTAGCAAATGCCAGGCAATCCAGGTTAGTTTGCATATCTTTCCTTGACTCTTCTAGCAGCTCAGCTGGTGGGAAGCCTACTGGGTTAGTATCTGTCACGACACCCTCGGTGACACGGATGACATGCTTTTTTGAACGTGAGCTTTAAACACACACTGTGAATAGATCTTCACATACTACGTTCTTCAGCTCTGTGCTGTTTGGCCACTGCTTAGATTTCATGTCTTGCTTTCTTCCCATGGATTAAGAGAAATTAAGCCTGCTGTCATGCCAGCGGTGTGACTGGGAGGCCAGCGGGGAGAGACAGAGGAAGGTGTGATTTTCACTGTCCGTTTATTCCTTGGTGCTGGTGCTCACTTGAACTGCAGTGCAATTAACCAAACACCTGATGCTTATTGCATCAGGGCACCTTATGGTGTTTGTAATGGCACTAAGTTATGGGCACTCATGAAATGGGGTGTTGCTCTAATTGTCATACTTTTCTTCTGGCAGCCTTTAACTCCCATTAGATTACTAGCTCCTATAACGATTATGACTGCCAAATTAAGCCAGCTGTAAACACTAAAACTTGTAAGCTCTTACCAAATTCATAGCAGTCCTGTTTGGGAAATAAGTTCTGTATCTTTTCAGCAGGCTGCCAGGAGAAATACTCAAATGGTCGGCATGTGCCCTGGTCCCTGCCTCCGGGAGCATCCTCACCTCATGCTATTGCAGCCAGCATCTTCTCTACCCAGCGGCTATGGTCCTTGGCATTAGTGCCCGAGCCTTTCTGTAAACATGTTTTGGCAAATACTATAAAGGAAGTTGTTTGACAACACAGTCATTTGAACCCGAAAGACTAAAGCAGAAGTGACAGAGTAGCTTCAGTACCCTGTTACTGCCAGCTTGTTATGCTTGTTCTACATGCACCTTTTCTGCACTGAAGTAATATTTTTCAATTAACAAGTGAAATGAAGAAGGAAACCTTCTTTGTTGGTTTCTTATTCTCTTGTCACAGCAATCTCGGGATGACTACAGCCCAGTCTAGTAAGCAATGAGCGCAGAAAACATCGATGGCCTCAGCTGAGCTACCAAGCAGTCCGGGCAGGCAGAGGTCTGCAAAGCCCCTGGGTGGCTGGGTCGGAGGAGGCAGCAGATGTGTGGCTCTTGCCCTGTCACACACAGCTGGTGTGGGCTCTGCAGAGCTTTAATAAGCTACCCTGCGTGGCAGTGCAGCACTCATGGGTCTGAAATGAGTCACAAATGAGTTAAAGCCCTCTCAGGAGTGAGGCAAGTCCCCCTTGCAACTTATGTATTTAACAATTCAAGTGCAAAGGAGGGACTTGTGCCTTAAAAGCAGGCTGTATTCTGTGATAGAAACCAAAGGCTGGGCTCACTGGGTGATTTTCATCTTTACTCCTTGCAGCAACCATGGAAGACACGACATGGGCTGCTCGGAGCAGTGTCATCATGCAAATCCCCCCTCTGCAACCTTGTGCCATGTCCACGGTGCACTGCAGCAATGATCAAGCTCCCCTGCTCATCTCCAGTATCAGCCAGCCTTGATCCAGCCAGAATCCCTGCTGCTCAGCTTGGCCTATTGGTAAGCACTACATACAACTAATTATGCAAAAAAAAAGGTAGTGTAATAACTGGTGGGATGCTCACACCATACCAGCAATGTTAAATGCCTCCAGGCTGCTCTTCAGGAAGGATGAGCAGGGGCAGAACTGCCAAGGAGAGGAGGGAGAAGGAAGGATCAGACCATTTTTGAAGGATCAGCTGGCTGATGTCATGGGCATCCCTCTGGGAAAGCCAGGTCAGAGAAAGCTGGGATATATGTTAAGGATTTTAAGAGGCGAAACTTTTGCTCACTGTCATCCCCATGGAGTGGCTGGGTGAGCAGCCCAGCGCATACTCTGAGATGGGCTCAGGGGCTTGGCTTGAAAGAAGCAGAGCTCAGGCCAGTGGTGATGGCTGCCTGATGAGGTTAGCAAGATTGAGGGAGTCATTGAGATATCCTGCTCTGAGACAGCTGAGGGCTTTGAAAATGCGTGAGGTGACCTTAATTTTGATTTGGGGTGTGCAGTAATGAGCAAGTGGTGTGATGAATGCGTAAAGCTGACAGAAGGCACTGGCATCTGTAAAGAAATAGGATGTGCAAGGTCAGGAAAGGTGTGCGGTGTGAGGTGATGTTTCAGAGGCAGCAAGCACGCCAGGCTGACTCATGAGCTGAACTGTGCAATAATCACAGGTAATTATTGCACACCAGCCAGGAGAAGGATTTGCATACACACCACACTGGACCACGGGACCCATCTGGGCTCTGGCGTGCCCCGCTCACAGCTTGGAGCAGACAGGCAGAGAGATGAGGAGCCGTTTCCAAACAGCCGGTATTCTGGTGGTTTACTCATCCAGCTTCCAGATGTGACATTGAGCCATGTCCTGCAAGAGTGAGGAGACAGGGAACTACTGTCTTTAGAGACATGAAGGACAGAGAAGTGCCTCTATTCACCCCCTCAAAATATGTCTATACTACAGAAATGTGCTTCTGAATCAATAGCAAGGAATTCACTTGTAAGTCAACATATTTTTTCAGTGAAATTAAAGCAATGGAAAGCCTGAAAAGTAATGAAACTCTGTAGGACAGGAGCTCTCAGGTGATGTAGGCTGTACCTTACCAGTCGAGAGGCAAGGTAACACACCTGCCTGGGTCTCCTCTGATGGAGAAATCCTGAGGGATTCCCACCATCCGGGGGGCAGGTTTTGAGGCTGTGTCCTTGCAGTAGGAAAATAACGTAAGTACCTCATCTGTAGTGCAGTTAAGGCCCTTGTGTGGTTTGGGTTTAATGTCACCTTACCCTCCCTTGATCTTGTCCAGTATACAGCTGGTTGGTGCTGATGGCAGTGAAGGTGCATGTCCGTGTGTAAAGACATGGCACAGATGAGTTATACCCCAAAGTGGCTATCTGAATGCAGAGAAGAGCAGAGGCTGTGACAGTGTGTCTATGAATAGACCAGGCCTTGAAAGATTTACACGTCTTTTGGCTGAAGGGCAGGTGAATAATCTCATGCATTGGGTAGGGGCTCCTGGGACACACACACCCCGCCGTTCTTTGTACCTCTGTAACGCAGCTGTAAACACCCAGGAGTACAGATGGCCCTTGCTAGGGATCTTAGGGGTGTGCCCACCAGTATCTCTAACATCATTTCTCTTCCCCAGCTAGGCTTTAAGCTATGTGTGCTATAGACAAGTGTTTGGAGATAGCTTTGGGGATAGACAGCCTTTTATCAGCGTCTCACACGGCTTGCTTAGAAACAGAAACTTAACTGTGAGCAATAATCAGCATCTATCTGGACTTATATATGAAATGTGCACTATATAAAACATGTACACACACACAGCCACAATGTATTGCAGATAAGTACATATAAGGCATTGTTTGTATGCCTCAGATTTCATGCAGCAAAATACCATTTCAGCTTGAGTAATATGAAGTCATACTCTTTTGGCTACAATATAGACATTTCTAATCTATTTTTAGCTCCGTCTGGCTAATTCAGCTGTGCTTGGGTAACAGTAATACTTTCCCTTCTCTTCTTATGATGCTAATTCTATTCTGGTATCCAGAGTCTCCCTGGCGATAGCTCTGCCTCCTCTTTCATCCTCGCTGATGGCCCTGAGAAAGTTTAAACACGCTGTGACTGATGCTGGAGCACCTGAGCGCCTGTGCTCTGTGAGTGGGGAAAGGGAAATGCGACTGAGTCATGGTACTGGGGGCTGATAAACGATGCCAGATGATTTACTTTTAAGCCCTCGGATCCATAGTACGGGTAACTGGGATGGAGCCAGGCATCCACGAAGAAACTCTCTCCCTGTGTGTGCAGTGCCTGGACGGCAGGAATGCTGCCGGGCCTGGCGGCTGCTCCTACCCCCGTTACGGGGCCGCAGTACCACAAACACTGGGGCTGCAGCGAGCCGCCGCCCACCCCGGGCTGGCAGGAGAACAGCGAGAGAGCTCAGAGCTCTCCTGCCATGCCCGGCTAACAGCTGGGGCCTTCCGCGGCCCGGCCCAGTCCCTCTCCCCGCGGCCCGCCCCGGCCCGTCTCGGCGCGGCGGGGGGC